>CM038003.1:11378270-11879809 GCA_021234005.1 Nephelium lappaceum
ACACTAATTTTTAGCATTGTTATGAATTCATGTCATGTTAAACAAACAATTAATAATTAAAATCGAATGAGTCCCTTTAGGTGTACATGTGCTGCTTAGAAATGATAATGTTCTTTAGTTATAAGGTCAGTTTTATATTTTAAGTTAACTCTATTTTAAGTTAACTCTCTCGAATGTTGGCACGTACTACATTTTAGTAGGAATCCTGAGCTAATAATACTTGACATATAGTCAACTCAACCTGCTTTATTTATTTCAGATTATTGTTTTAATGTGTCCGATTTTAGTAGTGAATGCTATCCACGTCTAAACGTCAAGCAGTTCGTAAGTCAATGATAACAAATTAACAATGGAGTCAATTGATTTACAGGTAAAGCAAGAGATGGTGTTGAATAACAAAACTAAGAACATGCATATAAAAAAGTGAAATTTCATCCTCTGTTTCAAGTCCTACATAATCTTTGAAAACCGGCAAGCCATCTAATTGTGGAATAATTTATTACATAATGATTTCATTTTATGCATTCAACAAGTATAGTCAAGTCAATATTCCGAATGCAATTATTTAGTATAAAATAAAAGCAAATTTTAAATCACCCAAGTCCTCCAAGTCAAAATCAACGGAATGTGGGCGGTTTCTTGCAGCTAAAAAACTCTCCTACTTCCTAAACTCTTATGGAAAAAAAAAAAAGTAACAAATTTGAAACACAACCTATTATACAAGATCAAATAGAATTTTGTTGACTCATTTCCACGATTTAATTTGTGTTAAATAAATGGACTAATAACTTTGCATGAATAATGAGCCTGCTTAAGATAGAAATTGTGACAGCCTAGCAATAAACTCGTCACACCCATATGAATGTGATTGCGGTTTAAGTCTTTTTTTTTTTCTCAGATTTGTAATAATAATAATAATAATAATAATAATGGCATTGGTGAAACTCCTATAAATTAAATTAAATCAATCATTTGTATATCTTGCATATCACAAAGGGAATTGATATGTAGAACCATAATACATAACTATTAGTACACATCTCTCAGGATATATAAATGACAAAAACTATTACATGCTGATGCAATTTTGAAAAAGTGTATATAGATGCTAACCATACATAGTCAATTACTTGTCATAATCACTACAATACAAACCAGAGTTTCAATGGATACAATGATAAAACGTTAAAAAACAGAAATTCATATATATATATATATAATATTTTTAAAATGAAGATTTTCTAACTTTAAAAAGCTTGGGAAAACCAATCAAAATTCATCAATTGTATTATATTTTCTAAAACAAATTCTGTCTTTTATTTAATTCAAATATAATTGATAAATTTGATTAATTTTTCCTAATATTTTAAAGTTAGGAAGTTCTCATTTTAAAAGTATTATATATATAGAGAGAACTTTTATAATCAGATATATCTGATTTTAAAAAGTAATGACAAACCAATTAAACTTATTCATTGCATTTTCTCTCCTAAAACAAATTCTCTTTCATATTTAATTCAAATGTAATGGATGAATTTGATTGGTTGGTCCTTACTTTTTTAAAATTAAGTATACCTAATTATAAAAATCATCTATATATATATAAGTGTTATCTGTTTTAAGTTTTTAATGAAGAAGATATTCTGTTTTAATTGACTAAATACAGAATATTTTTATTTAATTATCTATTTGAGTTGGAAAATCAATTTTTGGTGTATAGGGTTAGGATATGATAGTTGTAAAAGAGAGAGATATATATATATATATATATTTATGGATTGTTCGACAACAAATTATCTTGAATTTAATGCTATGTTTTGTTGACTACAAAATGTTTAATTTGTGGATTGTTCGGCAACAATTTATGTGAAGTTTTTTCCCTATGTAGTTTTAACTTTTTATCAAGGTTATATAGGACCTTAAAAAATATTTAAAACCCCCACATCGTTTTCACATATATCCCACCATTAATAAAATTTTTTGTATTGTTATACAGTCTAATTTGTCAATCCAGCTCTGTCTTTAAACCTCAAGACCTTTTTGATCTTATATATCTATTTGACAGCATTTACTATTGATATTAATGGTTTGCTATAATAGTGTGGGAGTTGATTATTAATAAATTAAAAAGTTAGCGGTGGTTGTTTTAGACCATAACTCATATAGGTATTTGTATTTAAGTCTTTAGAATAATATTTTGTCTTTTGTTGTTTCGTGGTCTGATTTTTCATTCAACCATCACCAACTTTTATTGAAAATATGAACATTCTTTTTAATATTTATCAAACAAAATGTTTGAACAACATTTTATCAATTAATTATATAAAAAATATATACTTGTTCGTTGATGTATTCTCATCGTCTAGGATTTTTTTCTAAAGCCATCGATTTTAACAACCAAATTTACAGGACTTCCAATAATATAACAAGTCATCCTTATACTTGTACGGCTTGGCAGCCAACTTCACTATTATCTTCAAATAATTCATTTATGAAGTGAAACCAGTGAAACATGCATAGAATTGGTTTTTGTAGTGTTAAATTCTTCTTTTGCTGAATTAGGTGTCTGAATAAATAACATTGCCTTATGATTAGGTGTTTGAATTAACAAAAAAAGGGTAACTTTTTAATTTCAGTCTCAAAAAATGGTTGTTTCTGTAATTTTTTTTATAATTCATAATGTGATCATTGGTATGCTAAATAGATATATATATATATATATATATACATATCTCTCTCTCTCTCTCAAATGAGGGAAATCATCAACAATGTAAATTCATTTTTCAACTATCACATCACTATCCCAGAAGAGATGTACTCCCATCTTAATGAGATTGTGCCATCAAGGTACAAACCTATCTCAAAATCACAAACGGATACCTGCTGATCACTGATCATCATCAAAATTAACTGATTGTATGGTTCACAGAAGCCTCCTACCATTAGTCATTTGATCGATCTTATCTAGCCAATAACCCACAGCACAAACAGAAACTATAGACAGACTTAGAGATAGATTGATACGAGAACAATACAACAAATTAGAATTTCAATGAATGAACTGCTCTGGTATCCAAAGAGTGTTAAATAAGAAAGTGATAGAACATACAACAACATGAAAATGGCAGCTACCGAGGGAGATCATCTCATCCATCGTGTGTCATGGTTCTGCATAGACACTAGTTTCCGAACCACACTGCAACCAAGAAGTCCAAGCAAAATCTATCTCCCCTTCCATCTGCCCCTCCTCTTGTAAACACTATTACAACCTATGAGTGTGATCTCAAAAAATTGGCCTACAAACCAAAGAATGTCTTCACTGATAGCAGTCTTTCGAACACTAGACAAATTTTGATGCCAAAAAAATTGCACCAAGACTTGAAAATCGTCCTTCCATTTCATGCAACTTCATTTGCACTGGTTTGACTGTGAGCTCCAGTCGTCAAGAAGGTTTGTAATGGTCTCTTCTAACTTTTTGGCCTGCGGCCCAGGTTTCAAAATGTTGACATCACCCCATTGGGAGCAAGGATCCATCCAAATACTTCTACGGCCAGTGCACCATGCTCCTGGGGCAGCTCGATTACGACCACGCTTAAGAATCTTCTCATCAACCACGTTCAAGACAGGGTCATCCTTAGCAAACTGTCTGGCAAAGACGGCTCCACTTTGAACCATTTGATCATAATCAGAAACATTGAGGAAGTGAGGTTCCATCTTTGGAGGACTATCCCATATCATATATCTTAAATCATTGTTTACTGTTGTATTCTTATACTCTGGTGCATTGCAAAGGACAGAATGGAAATAGCCTTCTTGAGATAACATTACATTGTTAAAATACATAAGAAGGGTTCGTGGTAGATTGTCCCATCCAAACACACAAAATTCCAAAAAAGACCGACTCAAGACAAACCACTGGGAACCTGCAATACCAGAAACGAACAGCTATTGAGTGTAACTTACCACAAAAATACAGCTTACCATAGGTGATTCTTCGAAATCCATAAATAGCATACTATCGAGAATAGACTTTGCCTGTGAATACTTTGAAAGCATCAGGTGTCAGTCGCTTCTCTGTAGCATGAAAAATTTGGCTCCTCCTGGCTAAGTACAGCCCTGGGTCGACCACAATAGGCTGGAATCTATGAATTCTGCATAAAAAATACGACCTCAGAATTGAAGTAAATTCCGAACAACATAAGTACATTATAAATTTAGCAAAAAGGAATTGCCTACTCTTTCCATCCAAGGTCACTGGTGTGATCAATGAAATTGAGGTCTCTCCTAACAGAAGAGAACACATGGGCCAGGTCTGAGAGAAAAAAACAAAACCAGATATATTGAAAGATTAGCACAACATACTCTTATGAGTCTACATAATATTAAAAAGGTGAAAAGAAATGCCCTAAATGCAGGATGCAGCTTACAACATCAGAAAAAATAAATCAATCAATCAACAAATCAAAAGCAAGTCAGATGTCAGAATAAGGATGTGAGATGTTGATGGATCATCCAATTAGTTATCAGTGTTCAACATGTTAATGCAAAATCCAATTATAACATCAAGCAAATAAACATATAATAAAAATAATAAGTGCCATATGTCAGTCTAGAGCAGTGCATTTGCAGCTATAAATCACTACTAACCTCTTAAGTTTTCAATGTAACATCAGGATCAACAATTATAAGGTAACACCACAATCTCCCAACCCTCTGGGGCAAAATAAACTCCACAAAACCTTAAAGGCAGTTAATCAACCCATCCATGAACAGCACCATTGACTATCCATCTCACTTAATTAGACCCCACTAGGACAGTAATTTACAAAATTACTCATATTTAAGCTGCAATACAGTGGTTCTTTTCCCTTAGACACAGCATAAACACTAGGTATCATGTTGAACAACAAATATTAAATTATGTTTCATTTGATAAGGGAGATACCCTCAAATCCATGAGAAAAAAATGAAAGGAATAGCCAGCCCAATAAAACAGAAATATTGATGCGTTGGAAATGAGTTTCAAAGGTTTCACTACATTTTATTACGAGCTTTTCCACCAATTGTGCTCTAATTTTCTTCATTTATCTACAATGAACTTCCAAGTCTTTTCCTAATCAGAGGAACAATTTGCGGATTGTGTAATCTGCCCAAGCATTTCTCTCTCTCTCTCCCTAAATTATTTTTATTTCTAACCAGGTTTCATCCTAAAGAGACCTCTGCAGGCTACATTTATAGACAAATTGGTGTACTTGCATCTTTCAGAATTGGCTCAGCCGTGTGCAACTTCATTCTATTGGCAAATTGGTGCCAATAATCATAAGCCTAATTTGGAAAAAAATATATATATATATATATATATATATCAAAAAGCCTTCTAAAAAGCCTTCCTTTTCATGCAAAGCATGTATGTTTGTACATCTGGAAGATACTCTCACACAAGTGACAGCACCTGTCAGCTTAGAAATAATTTCAATGGTTCTCTATGTACCTATGCACACATGCTGCCATGCAAGTACAACCAACTCAGACAACTATAATACAACACAACCGAAGAAAATTCATAACGCTGATCACAACATTGAGACAGATTAGTGATTGGCAATACACTCATCAATTATAGATAAAAAATTTTCATTGTAACAGCCAATTTTACAAATAAATTAACTAGCCCATAAATCCAATATGCAACAAAGCTCTAATTTGACTGACAGATTTTGTCCACAGAAGATTCTTTATTCGTGAATTCGCTTCTTAGCTAAGTAGAATAGAACTAAGAATCCCCAACCGATGCAAGATGAAGGCTAAATTAAAACCACATGCCACTATCAATCAAACTCAGCTCAAACCACATGCCAGTATCAATCATCCCACTATTTGTCATCACACCTCATAGAAATCAAGGCTGCTCATCCTTCAAATCAAACTTTTACATAGTTAAAAGTTTACAGCATTAGTAACTATATAAAGAAATAAAATAAAAATAATGATCACCCATTATCTCTTCAGACCATAATCAACTTATCCAGTTGCCAAACCTAGTAACAACTTTGGTTTGCCTCAAAGTTCAGATATTTCCCAAAAAGCAAACTGCCAAAAAAATTATATTCGAAAAATGAATGCAATACGATAAAACAACCAAAATCAAAATCTCTACTCGAAAATAAAAGAAAGACAGTATCTAGTCATACCTAACAATTCCCACGAAATTTATGTAACAAAAATCTTAAAAACAACTCAACACGAACATCTAACGACCATAAAAACAAATATACATAAACAATTCTACATTACTTATCTCTAACAATTCAAAGTCACACACTCACATCCCAAATCTCAAAACACGGTATCCTGAAAAACCAACAACTTTCAATTCCTCAAACTACCACAACTAAAAACAAACAAAAACAAACTCATTCCATCCTAAAACAAGAATCAAACCAGCAAAAAGAACACGAAAACGACATTACCATCCTGTGTAACAAGCGGATAATCCAGAGCACTCAATGCAATGAACCAATTCCAACCCTTATCAACCTTCAACAAAATCGCGGCGGCCCTGAGAACAGCAGCCACGTTACTGGCACCCATGTAAGTAATCCTATCGGGTTTGCCGACAACGTCGACATTTTCGAAAGTCCGAACGGCCGGGACCGACCGGATGGCGGCTGCGAGGCGGAGGCGCTCCTCGTCGGAGGCGTCGGCGGCCAGATGCAGCAAGTAGCGGTTCCTGGGGTGGTAGACGGCGAGGAGGAGGCGAACGATCCGGTCCTTGTCGCCTCTGCCGCCAGAAATGTAGTAGGCAAAGGCGGGAGGGTGGTGGGCTCCGTGATGTATTATAGGAGGGAAAGGCTTTGGAGAGCTGACGGTGGAGAATGAGTAGAGTAAAAGCAACAGCAGTGACAGTAACGTTGCCGAGAACAGAGTGAAAAGCCATTTCTTCTCTGCCCCCATTTTGTCACCCACATCAGATGTCCCCGATTTTTAGCGGTTTTTCATTAATGGGTGTCTCTCAAATGCCCCATTACTCCTCTTCCAACCATCAATTTACGGCCTTGACGGAGTTCCACCAACTGGGTCGGTTCGGGATCTCGCACAAATCAAATCTCTCTGTTACGTATCTGTTGTCAACAACAGCTTCTCTCTTTTGTTGTTTTTTGAGTGAAAAAGATAGTGTTATGGGGCTTGTATGTCAAAGGCAGGATCTCTCTCTGTTCATCGACGAGAACGAAAACAGCGGTTTTTTTAGACGTGTTTTTGTTCTGATACTCCCTTTCTATTTTCTGATCTTAAATTCTACCGACAATAGCAAAACTGTTAAAAGTCACATTTTTTTATTCTTTTTATTTTTTATTTTTCTTCTTGCATGTTTTTTTTTGGAAGTTTTAAATTAAATTTACGGCTACAACACCCACGCTTGCAATATCATGTTATGGACACGCACTACTGTGAGGACCTGAAGATGTGCGGCACGCGCTGATCGGAGAAGTGACAGGTGGATGTAGTTAAATTTGCCGTGATCATTTTTGTTTTTGGAACCAAATTTTCCGTGATCTGGAACTGTTGTTTTTATTGGAAAATTATTTTGCTAGCTCCATGCAGAAAATTTCAAAACAAGCCATTTTGACCGGAAAAAGAATATAGGATTTTTATTATAAACGATAGTTTTAAAGGTATAAATTAAACATTAATATTTTTTTACAATCATGTAAGAAAAGCTATTTTTAGATAAAAATACATTTGATAAAAGTAAAAAATCTAAAAAAATGTTGTTTTTCCACTTTAACTTGAAAAAAGGTTATTTCTGTAATTTTTTCAAGAATATATTCAAATCAAAATTATTTATTAAATGAGCTGTATTAATTTAGAATTTATTGAAATTCTAAATTTAAATAGATTTCATTAAAGTTTGAATGTATTCAATTCAAATTTATATTGAATATGTTAAAATTTAGATGTATTCAATTCAGATTTGAATAAATCCAATGAAATATAAGTGTATTAAAAAAAAAATCATTGAATATACAAGTACCATTTAAGCAATGGATTTAATGTGATTTTTATAAAGAACAAATTTTTAACAAATCTTACAATTCTATTAAATATCTCATTGGATTTTTCAAAGAATTATAACAAAATCAATATAAAATCTATAGAATCTCTAAATTCTACCAAAATCTATCATTAAAAAAAAAAAAAAATCAAACTCTAATAAAATCTAGATTGAATACACCATTTTAAACATTTTAAGACCAATCGATTTGTATGTATACTTATCATAATATATAGCTACAAAATTCAATTCAAATTAACATAGTTTAAAGTTATGAATAAATATATATGTGATATACAATATGGTCCAATCATTCCAATAGCATTCCTAGACTCATGCCTAACATTTCTAAGAAAGTGTAAAATAAGGTGACTTCTTGTGATGGGAAGATGTTGATTTTATCGACTGTTGATTTATTGATGGTAGGTTTAGATTTAGGAAGACTGAAAGGGATGTTGAATATTTAATTTTGGAGATCAAACGGAGTCGGTAAGTTGTAGCTAAGGGTCTATTCCTTGTAAAAAAATATAATATAAATCTTTAGTTATGAAAGCCAAAAAAAATTAATAGGACATTTTAGCTGCCATTATTGTGGGAGGATAGCATTTATCAAAGTCTATTTTTGATTAAAAACCATAGTCAAACATTTAATTTTTTTATCAGGGAAAGCATCCATGTTTTTTTTTTTGTCTAAATATAGTATCTTCCTTCTGTTATACTATTAATTGAATGGTCAATTTATGTATACAGACATAAGATAATCTAGCCTTGACTAGAGCTTGCAAAGAAAGGAAAAACTATTTACTACAACCTTACATAATTATATAATTATGTGGATAAAATATAATTTAATGATGAAATTTACTGCTCACTTGCCTAATTCTTCATTAAGGGTTTTTTTTCTATCATTTTATAATATTTCATAAAATCATATAATAATGAATGCTATTAGTGAAATGCAGGATAGGTTATCGTTTTCTCTTTTTTTTCCCATTTTAAGAGTCTTCTTTTTTCCAACTTTTTGATTGATAATAATTAGTTTATAATATTATAATTATTTAGTATCATCATTAAAAGTTAACCTTAAAAAGATCACTTTAAGATAAATAGAAAAAAGAATATATATATATATATTTCAGACTATATGTCATTACAATTATAATTACAATAAATAATAACATAAAAATTTCTCTTATTCTATAAAATATACAAAAATATAATTTGTTTTCAAATATTTATTGCTTATAAATATTTTTAAAATTAAAAGTTCTAAAAAAAGGTTTTATAAAAGAACACAAAAACTTCACCCACGATATGGACTATGTAGGTTCTTTTGTAAATTCATATATGGCTTATAAATATTATTGATAATAGTATTTAAGTCATATTTGATACGCGAGATTGGAACACAATAAATTGAATTGGAATAAAATAGATTAGATAATAATGAAATGGATTGTATTGAAAGATTATTATTTTATGTTTAGTAAAATTTGGGATTTGATTAAAATTATATCATATTGTGTTTGGTGTAGGTTAGAATTGGATTAGAATAAAATTAATTAAAATATTTATTATATACTTAAAATTAATTTTTAAAAATATTTAAAAAACTGAAAAAATAATAAGGTTGAATAAACAACCCAGTTCAAGTGTCAAAACAACCTAGTTCAGATTTCTAAAAAAAAAAAACCTAGTTCAAGCGTAAAATTAAATAAATAAAAATTTAAAAAAATAAAAATAAAATAAAATAAAATACAAAACAAAAATACAAAACCAAAAACAAAAACAAAAACCAACAACAACAACCCAGTTCAGATTTCTGAAAAAAAAAAAAAAACCCAATTCAAATGTATAAAAAAAAAAAAAAAACAACCAAGTTCATATTTCTCCAAGAAACAAACAAACAAAGAAGTTCGAGTGTTAAAAAACAACCAAGTTCAGATTTTTCAAAAAAAAAAAAAAAAAAAACCAACCTAGTTCCACTGTCTTCAACATCATCAACAGTATCACAACATCATCGAACTTCATCAACAACAGCAACAACAACAACATCAACTCTCAACACAAAATCAATCCAAATCCTATCAAATTTCCACAAAATTTATCAAGAAAAAAACCCATAAATAGAGATAGATGGAGGAGGAGGGAAGGAGAAGGCAACGGTGCTTGCTACTGCTGTCGTTGGGTTAGTTGATGGCGGTTGCTACTACGATGACGGTGACAAAATTTCCTGCTGCTGGGTTCGACGGTTAGATGGAGAGAGATAAATGAAGGAGTAGAGAAAGAATGAGAACAGTGAAAGAGCTTCTCAATCTAGTCGAAACCCACGAGTTAGAGTGGGAATGATGATTCCAATAAGAGTAGGAATAAAAAGAAGTTGGGATTGAGTTTTAAATTCCTTCTTAACCTCTCCAAACACGGAATTGAATAGGAATGAGAAAAAAAGGTTTTTAGTCTTACCTCAAATCCCAGTGAAACAAACAAAACCTTAATGTTATGGCATTAAAACGCTTTTCAATAATTCATTGTAAGTAAGAGAAGCTTTTATGGGTTTTATATAATGTAAATATTGATGGGTTAAATATGATGTAACACATTTACCAAGTATTATTTTGTTTTCTATCATTATCATTATTATTATTATTATTATTATTATTTTGTTGGGAATAGAGAGTTAAGATATTAAGGTCGGAATAGGTTAAAATATTTGGTGGGTATGTTGTGATTTACAAAGGCATCAGAGTTTCATGGACCTCCATTACGAAAAAATTTTGCACCATGTTTTAGTGTTTGTCAGCTTTTCAATAAGATTTTGTTTAATGAGTATTGCTAACTTCTATTGGTAATTGCAAACAAATATGAGTGTTAAATTGGTCAATCTAGCCTAAATCAATCTAATTCTAATTCAATTCAAGAACTCAATAAATTGAATTAATCATTCAACAGAAGTGAAGAATTAAAAAAGCAAAGAAAAAAATTATATTTATTCTTCTAATTTATTTAATATACATTAAATAGAAAGGAAGTCCAATAATTTTTTTTTCTATTTGACTTATAAATTATGACCACTCTTAGATAAAACATGAAGGTAGAGCATCTAAATTCAATTCATAGCAGAGCACTGAGACACTCAAACTTCACTTAGAGGTTACTCATGAACCCAAAATATATAAATAATTATAATAAAACAGAACACAAATCCGATTTTCCTTTTTACTCTATAAAATTTAATAAATGAAAATAAATTAGGGTTGTTGCAATCCCCAAAAATTTTTAAAAGATAACAGTTTTTTTTATTGTATTTAAAGGGCACCATGACATTGTTACAAATTTTGCAAACCAATCTCTCCCACCACACAAAGAAAGCAAACAAATATCCTCCCCTAAAACTGGGATGGCTTATTGCTTTAAGTATGATAAGCATACTTTGTGAATATCAATTCCGTATTTTTCCGAATTAATTGAACTTTCGTTTACCTGTTAAGTTTTGACCTTTGGCTCTACTTCTCAGATGGAGTTAACTGAGTCTTCATCGCTGCCATCACTGTCACTGCTGCTACTGCTCCTGCTACCACTTCCGCTCCCACTGCTTCCACTGCCACTGCTACTGCTTGAACTTGAACTCCTCTCATCCTTCTCCTCTGCCACTTGGGCTCTAAGGGCTTCTGCAGCATTTGGGCCCCTATTCACTTCATCATCACTATCATCAACATCAGCAATCTCATCATCAGAGTCATTTTGTCGAGACTCATTCATGGCAAATCCAGCATCAGCTTTCTGTTCAGCAGCATTCCCCTCATCTGGTTCAGCACCAAAAATGTCCTCAAGATCTATATCTTGATGATCATCACCTTCATCATTCTTATGGAATGGTGAGCCAGTGGATACATTCAGTTGATCAAAGGGATCTGCAACCGCCTTACCAACAGGTTTTGCACCTGTTGTGTGATTACAATAGGATTTTAGTAAATACTCAGGAACTAAGGAGATTAGAACAAACTGCCTCAATCATTGTTGAATGTAATGCCAGTTACTTAAAATGAAATTATATGAAAATTGATTAGTAAGACCCAAGGGAAAGAATTTTCTGCTCTAATAATTTTAGACAGAATCACATGGAAAATAATTTATGAAATAGGCAGACTGACAAAAGGCAGTGCATCCTCATACCACAAACTACACATTAATTGTTTGCCGGATGAAACAAATTAAATAAATCCTGAAGAGGTACATGTACAAGCTTTCAAGTTAGAACTTAGAACTTAGACAAGTGAGAGCAACATAAGACGTCATCAAGAATTACTCATTAATGGACGAGAATTTGTCCATCCTTAGATAAATAATTTAATTATCTCAAAATGTATAAAGAGACCACTCTCCATTTGAGACAGGACGGTAACCAAAACCCAAAAACCAGACAGTCCAACCAATTTACTTATTTTAATTCAGAACGACACACATTTCCAATACCCTATCATTATTTTTAATTGATGCGGTCAAAAACAAAGGTGATTCCATCTCACTTAAAAACAAGGATAGAACCCAAAAGAATTCTTACAATGTGTTAGGCTTCCTTGTAAATGCGTTGTTGTGTGCTAGCGATAAAGCATTTAATTACTTTACACTCTCTTCTATTTTATATATTCTTTATTTTTCATTTTTCATTTATAAAATGGTATCAGCATGAACTGAAAATTAAAGAAGAGACATAAACCAACAGGATTAGTGTCAAACAAAACCAAAGAAAGATATTGAAAGATGTTTCAGAAGCAGATTTAAAAAAGGACCTGAGTGAGAACCACAGTTTCTGCTTTCCAAATCTCTTCTACTATCTTTGATGTAATTCTAAATAGGAATTCTAAGATAATAGTTTGCATTGCTAATCAATTTTATGCAGTCTGCAACTGTATTAATGCCAGAAAACTTTCATCCAATTGACAGAAATTATTACCTCGACTCAGAAGATTAATATTGGAAGCACAAAAGAAAATTACACAAACCTGAATTCTCTGGCTGGCCAATATCAATTCTCTCCACCTCAACCTGTTCAAACCCGAAACAAAAAGAAAGCTTAAAACATATACAGAAGAAAATTGTGGAAACATTTTTATTTTTTTTCTTAATAATTTTAGAGCAGATGAACTAAGAAAAACACAAACTTCAAGGCCTAGATTATGATTAAGTTCAAGCAAGCAAATTATTATTACAGAATCCGAGAATCGTACCAAAAGGAGAAACAAAGAAGGAAAGAAAGGAGATCTGAAACCTTATAAAATTTATAAACTCAAGAATATTGCATATCCACTCAAATCAATCCCCACAAACTTTATAATTCATATGAAATCATAAGCAAATGCCATGGCCAAGCATGAATTCAAAGTTACCATCATATTGTTATATCATCAGGTAATTATTTTCTAGTGGTCATGGAGATGTTCTTTTTACTCTTTATGCAACTCAGACAACAAGTCCTTGAGCTTATGTTCACTCATGGCTTAACATGTCCCACCTATTCATACTATATCTATACACTCTTTTCGGGATAAAATTATTTTATGTTATTCATTTTGCTTAACTTGAAAATTGTAGGAGAATTTTGTGGGATTCTTAAGGTATTTTGGACGCAGTTAAGCCTTCACTAGATCAACTAATATAACATCTGGGTCAAGATGAGAAATAATCAAAACCTCATCAAGCATCCCAACTTCACTTAAGCCTCACTAGACCGGCTGATATAACATCCTAGTCTAGATGAGAAATAATTTAAACCTCATCAAGTATAATATCAACCCCAATTTCACTGCTACGATTTAAAGTCTATATCAATCGCATCAAATTGACAACAGTGATAAAATTTTTTGTAGTTGAACTTCAAACAAACCTTATACGAAAACTACATTATTGATATCTTTGTTCATTTCCAAATAACTCTATTTCTGATGCATATGCTTCTAATTTGTTGTTATGAACTTGCTTAGTTGACATGATACGACTCTACTTTATAGCATCCACTAAAATCAAACTGACCGGAACAGGAGGAATGGAGGCTCTAGCCATCTGGACAGCTTTGGAAGGCTTGGTAACCGGAGACAACCTTGGTTCTAAGACGGGCCCAAGCTGAGCAGAAGCAGATTCACCAGGCATGCGAAGATGGCGGAGCTGCTTGACAGCGCGGTGAAGGCGCTCCAAGCGAAAGGTCTGGCCATCAAAAAACAAAACGGCATCATTCTCCTTGTAATCCTCACTACTTCCCTCAAATGTCACCTTCGGTTTTCCTAACTGATTGTTTTGAAATTCCACCGAAACCCTATTGTCCTTGTTCTTGTGCAATGCTTCCCGGTTTTGTCTTATCAATTGAAGCCGGCTTGAATTCATCTACGACATTCAATTCAACGAATTTCAAATAAACAAAAACACTCGACTTTTAACTTTCTATATCTGATTGCAACAAGTCAATAACAATCACAAAAAACGAGAAACGTTTTCTCACTCGAACCGTTTCGGCTTTTACATTGGAATTTTTGTTTTGTTAACAAAATTCAATCATTCAAATGAATTCAAAGATCGAACTTTTTACTTTCGAATTGAATTCAATCAATCGACAATTTAAAAAGGGAAAATTAAAAGGTCTGTTTGATGACGAAACGAGAAAGCGTTTCGAGTACAAGAAACGTTTCTCCGACTTACATCGCAGAGTGCAATACTTGTTGGAGGAATCGTCGTTGAAGGAGGGACCGAGAGTCAGATTGTACCAGCGATCGGGTTGCGGGGCGGTCTTCGGCTCTTCTTTGGGGTTGTTCGACATTCTATTTGAAAAGGATCAGGACATTGGAGGAAAACAAACAGACGCCATGGAGCCGATGGACCTGCGGGGCTGTGCTGACATGGCGAGATCCTATTGGCTGTGAATTATTCCGGTACTGTGAAAATGGGAGTACAGTACAGGTCTGAAGGAGCTGTAGGGTTTTTGTTTTGTTGATGTCGATGATGACGATACAGATTTGTATTCGATGCGGCGGGGTTTAAGTGGAGAACGGGATAGGGCTGTGCCACGTTGATAGGTGTTTGGAATCGATATGACGTGGGAGTTTTTGATTGGTGAATTGGTTTAGGAGAAGAATGGAACGGGTGACAAATGATAGATAGTGGATTGCGCCAGAACTGGAGAGCACGTGCGCTTTAAAGGGTGAGAGAGAACCGACAGCTGCTAGACACTCCAAATGTGGAATAATTCAACGAATGTTTGTTTACCGTGATTATGCTATCCCCAGCAAGAATGGGCAAACACTTAACGCGCACCGCGCACCAACTCGTAACTTCTCCTTTTTTAAAAAAAAAAAACTCATTACTTTTCTTTCTTTTTGAATATTATCAACAATCTTCTCGATGCCAAGAATGTGGATTAATTCCAGGCTCCTCTCTAATAGTGTAACAAGCCTCGTTCGTGAGGATATTATTGTTTTAAGTGTGGTAGTAGAGTATTGTAAGCGTCAAGTTAATTCTCGCAAAGAAAATGATCTGGTTGGCATATTTGGCTCTTTCCACTTACAGAGACATAGTCTAGAAAGATATAAATTTTGATTGTATCTTTCCTAATTCATTTTAAATGAATTTATGTTTAGCTTAAAAAAAAAAAAAAAGAATCTTCTTTGTTTTGAAGAGGATTTTTAAATGTATTTGCTGTTTAGTGTATGATACGTGTATAAATTATATTTTTTTAGCATAAAATTTGTCACAAAGTATTACACATATCGCATGTTAGGAAGGTGTATTTAGCATCTCTCTTGTTATCAATGTCCACTTTTTTATTCAATCGTGAGGCAACATGCATTTTTAATCGAGTATTGTATACCCTTTCTCTAATTTCGCTACATGTATTTATCGTTATAAATTGATATAAATTTCTTTTCAATATTATGAATATAAGTAACTTTGAATTGTTTAGTAAATATAAGAATCATAATAGATTATATAGATATCTAATTTGAGTAGTGTTAAATTTAATGAAAATAATAGGAAATGACACCAATATTACCACTCATTATCACATTGTCATCAAACTATTAATTTGAGTTTCAATAGCATCTAGATATGTGAATTATCAAAAATATTGTTAGTATATTAAAGCACATCCCACCAACCATTTTCTCTCATTCTCATAGAGAAAAAGCTTCTTTGGTGTTTGAATATGTGATTTAATTTGTTATTTATAGTGAAAATGCAATTTATTTTCATATTTGATTATGTCGATTTTATTTGAATGTGTTTTTTATTTTTTATTTTTTTGGTTTGAATTTGTAAGATAGTTTAAATTAAAAATTGAAAACGAGAAGAAAACTTAGGTGGTCTTTGGTACCATTTTCGAAAACAGGTTTTTCATTTTCAAAAATGAAAAACAGTGTAAAACATGTTTGATAATCATTTTGAAAAACATGTTTTTTGATGTTTTTCGAAATGAAAAACGTGTTTTTGAAAACATAATGGTTAAAGTGAAAAACGATTTTAAACCATTTTCTATCGTTTTCGAAAACAATGGAGACTTGTATTGTTGAGAATTTTTTTTTTTTTTTTTAAAAAAAAAAAACTAATCGTTGCCAAACAAGAAATTAAAGTCAAAAGCATCAAAACACCAAAACACCCTAATCTCATTTACTTAACATCATTTTTATACATTGTCGTTTCATCAAAAAAACAAAAAACAAAACAAAAAAAAAAACAAAACAAAACACCCATTGCTAAGCCACTACCATCGCCAAGCTGCCATTATCACCGAACCTACTAATCGTAGATAGAGACCCAATCATTGCAATAGCCATACTGAGCTACCACCAGTCGTCATAGATGAAGATCGCCATCTCCAGTCACCGGCCATATGTCGTAACCAGTCACCAACACCACCATCTTCAGTCATAGATGGACATAACCAGTTGCCGACACCGGTGAGTGATAGAGAGAGAGAGAGGAGGAGAGAGAGAGAGAGAGAGCAATGTGTAGAGAGGGAGACTCAGTGATGAAAAGAGAGATGGGTGAGAAGAGAGAAATATATTTTTATTTTTTTAAAATGTATTTTTAATATTTTTTATTTCGAAAACAGTATCAAACAACTTGTTTCATTTTTTGTTTTCAAAATAAATTTTTAGAAACACTACAAAATGCATTACCATTTTGGAAACGACATGTTTTTCTTTTTTGAAAATAGTTTTAAAAAATATCATTTTAAAAACGTACTCAAACGCACCCTTAACACCAAGAAAAATACTCAGAACAAGGTTGAAAAGTAAATAAAAGTATTTGACTTAAAATCGAGAATTGATCTTCATTCTCTCTTTATTATTATTAATATTATTTTTTAAACATTTTTCATATTTTCATTTCTTTTTATCCTAGTCTTCTTGTTATTTTCAAGTTTTTATTTTTAAATTTTTCTTATAGTTTCAAGTTTTCTTCTCATTTTTTTCTTTTTAAATCTAGATTTATTCTCTTTTCTTCTTGGTTCTATCTCTCTCTCTCTCTCTCTTTCTTCGTCTCAGTTTTCGAATTTGTTTCAAAATAGAGGAGAAAATTGTCTGTCCAAACCACAACTTTTGAGGGTTATTTTTGTCCAAAATTTATTATAGGTATTAATGAAACTCAAATTATTATGTTGGTGTTATTGCCGCAAAACAATGCTTAAGGAGTGCTAAAAATTAAAGAAATGCCCTTTAATTTAAAATGAAAACGAACAAAATTTTTTTATCACAATGATGATATTTTATTTTATAATTTATAAACACTCGCAAATACTATCACGATATATGTAGTCTATCTAGAAGGTATAGTAAATATGGAGTTTGTTGAAATTTAAAAGTATTAAATTTGACTCGAATAAATCTTCAAAAAGTTAACAATTCACGTCGGTAAGTCAAGATTGACATGTCAATTTGGTATCATCCCGGGAATGAAAAGCCAACATAAAACCTGTGAAGTGCTATCATGAGATAGCCAATTGTGGTCTTATGATCCTGAGGATGCAACTTCTACTTAAAAAACTAGACGAGCCATCATCCTAAGCTCGATTTAAATAAGGAAGCTGACATCCTAAGGATGTCAATTAATTTTATTAATTAATTAGAAAGCCAAAATTAATGAGAATTGTCAGCTAATTTTATTCTTTAATGAGAAAGCTAAAATTAATGAGAAAGTTGACATCTTGTCAACTAATATTTTTAAACAATTATTAATAGTTAAAAAAATAAGATGAATAAGACTCCACTTGCCCATAAAAAAGGATGTGCCTGACAGGATAGAAGCGGTTTTCAGGAGGTTGAGAAGTGTCGAGATACAGTCATACAATAAGCAATTAACACGAGATGGTAGGTGATTGAAAGAAAGCTGGTATTAAAAAAAAAAAAAAAAACACAGAAGGGAACGGAAAGGAAGAGAGGTGGCTTATTTTCATAATGGAAATCTTCTATCAGCATAATGGGAAGACTCCATCTGAATACATTTTCTTCCCACCATAAATATATTCCTTGAGCTTTGAAAAGGTCATGTGGGCAATAATACGAGCGACCTTCACAATAGCTTTTTCTTTTGTGGATTTAGGTTTTAAATGTTTCAATTGTTTTTTGTTGTCTATTAGTGAATCCCAAATCCAAACGTCAACAAAAAGATTTAAAAGTCTAAATATATTCGATTCAAACTTTTAAAAAGTTCATAAATCTAGACTTATATTTCATTGAAATGTAAGTGTCTTCAATTTTTTTTTTTAAAAAAAAATAAAATCTAAATAAATCTACGTGTATTCAAAAAGTCATTAATTTGTTAAGTGATGAAATTTGATGAATTTTAAAATAAAATTCATGAATAAAAAGGTTCATAGCAAATCTTGCTCTACTCTAATAGATTTCATTATAAAATCTCATTAATTGATTAAGTGATGAAATTTGATGGAATTTAAAATAAAATTCATGAGTAACAGAGTTCATAACAGATCTTGCTCTACTCTAATAAATTTCATACAAAATCATGGCAAAGTCTGTATGGAATCTATGAACTCTATTCAAATCTATCATTTGAAAGATTGAATACACTTTCTTATCGTTCATAAGAGTTTAAAAATTTTTTAAACTTTATGTGTATTCCATTAAGATTTTCATGTGTTTAAAAGTTATGTGTATTTAATATTGACTTTTAAATATTTTATTAAAATTTAGGCATATTTAATTTCAAATTTTCAATGAATTTAGGTATATTCAAAAGGTTATTAACCTTGTAAAAATTAGTGATGAAATTCAGTGAATTTTAAAATGACATTTAGTAACAGAAAAAAGCCCTTAACAAATCTCACTCTATTCTCATAGATAAATATTAATTAAGGTCATAAATTTAAGTCAAAATTATAGGTTGAAAAATCCTAGCCTTTTAATAAAACATGAAGAAATTTAATTTTTTGATATTGACAAAGAAATTATTAATTGAAATTCAAAACAAAATATTAAATAGAAAACGGCTATCCAATGGATAGAACTTAATGGGTTCGGTGTAACTAATTTTGATCATTGTCCAATTGTGTCATAGAGACGGGTAAATTGGGCCTTATGTCAGTTATGTGGCCCATTAAAGCAACCTTATCTTAAGATGCTAACGTGTCTTGAATCCTCCCAGCGAAATCTCAACTTCAATTGGACTTTTCAGACAATTCATTTTCACCAATTAAAAAATTCATAATAAACCGCAAAGCAATAAATTAAATAACACAATACGACATCGCTTGGCTGGATCCAGGCGCGAAACGGCCTCGTTTAGTGGATATTAATTAGGATAATTAAATTATGGCCGAGCATTTAAATTAAACTCAGCTCAACTGCTCTTGACTACTACCGGTCCTCTGGCTACAAACAACGAGAGAACGATAAGAAGAAGAAGATAAAACACAATCAAATGGTGGTTTTTGGCGGGAAGAAGGTGGTCCAGGCAGTAGCCGGACTTGGTGGCAACGGCGTGGGCCAGGTCTTGGTGGCCGTCGCCGCTGCTCTGCTGGTCCGCTTGTTTTCCGGACCCGGCCCGGCTCTCTTACCCGATAACGACTATTCCAGTGGCGACGACGACCAAAACGACGCTGCAGCTGGAGATACCGAGACCGGTGAAGCTCAGTTCCCCGGGAAAGTCGTCTCGGTCACCATCCGGTGGCGCAACATCACGTGCTCACTTTCCGATAAGTCGTCAAAATCAGTGAGCTTCTTTTTTTCTTATTTTGCTGTTTTGTTATATGTTTTAATGTTCAATTTATAGTTACATTTTCTTATAGCTTGAATTAACGTGAGCGACAAATTATTATATATTTGAATTGGAAATCATAGAGTTAATGGTTTTAATTTATAATAGGTAAGGTTTTTGCTGAAGAACGTTAGTGGAGAGGCAAAACCAGGGAGATTATTGGCAATAATGGGGCCCTCAGGGTCGGGGAAGACTACTTTGTTGAATGTTCTGGCAGGTCAGCTAATGGCATCCCCCAGATTACATTTATCCGGGTTGTTGGAGGTCAATGGAAAGCCTAGCTCCAACAAAGCTTATAAGTAGGTTTGGATGTTGTGATGAATGTTTTGATTGGATAGATGAATGTGTTCATTTGTGATTGGACTTTTTGAGTTATTGGTTGTTATTATTGTAGGTTTGCTTATGTGAGACAGGAGGACCTTTTTTTCTCGCAATTGACAGTGCGGGAAACACTCTCTCTTGCTGCCGAGCTTCAGCTTCCGGAGATATCATCGGTGGAAGAGAGAGATGAATATGTGAATAATCTCTTGTTCAAGCTAGGCTTGGTAAGGTTGAATTGGAAGCATAGGTCTGATACTATTATATTTGTTTTCAATTAGAATTAGTTGAGTACAAATCTGTTGTTCTGCTGCCGATTTCTTGGAAAAGAAAGCGATGAATCATGAAAAAACTGCATTTGGTAAAGGTTTTTCGTTTATTCTGATTCAGTTTTTTACTTTCGGGGGTTGTTTCTATTCTCTTTCTTAAAAGGTCAGTTGTGCTGACTCCGTTGTTGGTGATGCAAAAGTTCGTGGTATCAGTGGTGGTGAAAAGAAACGTCTATCTGTTGCTTGTGAACTGATTGCAAGTCCATCTGTGATATTTGCAGACGAACCCACAACTGGTATGTGTGCTTCATGTAATTCTGCTCATATGACTGATCTTAGCAGCTCTTTAGTTCACCATCTTACATTTGATTTGGCTTTCAATGTAGTAAGTTTGCCATTTGTTTTATCTGTATTGAAATGTTTTGTGCTTTAGCCAGTTGACAATGAAGTAACAAACATTGTATGTAATTAAATATGGATATACTCTTTCCAGATTACATTTGAAATTACTGAAATCTTGGGGTAGTTCTATTTGAATTTAGTTTTTCCATAAACTTGTGGTAGGAAATGAAGTTGCAGCTAGTAGATGGTTGTGGCTAAAGGGTTTTGTTTCCCTGGTCACTTCTGTTGATTTTCTTGCCTAATGATGGTCTCAAGCACATATATAGATAATTTTTATTAGTTATACAACTAGCCATCTGGGCTAGGTAATACTAATAAATTTCCAGAGCTGCAATTTTTCCCCCAATAATTATTGATTTGACAATTGAAATGGTTGACTACTGAAGTAATTTTGGGTTTTCCGATCTGTTAAAAAATTGCCTATGGTGCATTCAGGGCTTGATGCCTTCCAGGCAGAGAAAGTAATGGAAACTCTGCGACAACTTGCACAAGATGGACACACTGTAATTTGCTCCATACACCAACCTAGAGGTTCGGTGTATGGTAAATTCGACGACATTGTGTTGTTAACAGAGGGTGCGCTTGTTTACGCGGGTCCTGCTCGTGATGAACCATTGGAATACTTCTCAAGATTTGGGTGATTAGCTGAACCTTGTGTTATGTACTTAATATGTCAATGCTTTATTTGCATGAGTTCTATGTTCATAAATTATGATTTTTTCCTAAACTCTTTTGCTTTTTCCACAATATGTTTTTTTATCTAAACTATCAGTTAAGAGTTAAGTAGCAGATACAATATCCAGAGCTCATAATAAATCAGAGTTATTAGGAAGATGTAAGATAAAAAGTCGCACATGTAGAAGCAGGATACAACCTCGAATCTGCTTGCGGTCTTCTATGTTGCTTACAATAAATAAGGGTGGCTAGAACTTCAATCAGGGATTATAATTTGTCCTTGTATTTTCTTTGGCATTTTTAGTCTACAATAAATAAGTGTGGCTAGAACATCAATCAGGGATTTTTTTTTTTTTCTTCCTCTTTGACTTTTTGGTTTGCCTCCCAAATTTGAACCTGCTGGCAGTCTTTTATGTTGCTTACAATAAATAATGGTGGCTAGAACTTCAATCAGGGATTTGAAATTGTCTTCAGATGTTCTTTGGCTTTTTAGGTCTACGCTCAGATTTCAATTCTTAACTGATCTATACTTGAAGTTTTGTTCTGAGAGTTAATAAATTCACTGTACTTAGATAACTCTTTGTTGGTTATGTATGTAATTTACCTAAGTGATGCATATTAGTGGCAATTTGTTAATGCTAATGTATGTCTAACTACAACATTTTGACTCTTAGTTAGCATGAAAATCCTGTTTGAAATTAGAGATGGTTACTTCAACAGGTATCTTTGCCCAGACCATGTGAATCCTGCTGAATTTTTGGCTGATCTTATATCCATCGACTACAGTTCTGCTGAAAGTGCCTACTCTTCTCAGAAAAGAATAGATAGTCTTGTTGAGTCATTTTCCCAGCAGTCATTGAGAATTATTTATGCCACTCCTCTTTCTGGAAGGAAGGGCTCCAAAAACCTGAAGAAAACTATTGTTAAGAAGAAAGGGGGTTGGTGGCAGCAATTTTGGTTACTGCTTAAACGTGCATGGATGCAGGTTGGTCTTTTTAATGTCACTGTTAATTTTAATAATTTATTACAAAAGTAAAAAGGAAGAAAAAGAATAAATAAAATAGCTCAATTGACCACAATAATGACATTGGCTTAATTCAAATTTTTTGGTATGTTTGCTTAGATTGTCTATTTACCTTCTCATTTACTAAGTTGGACAAGGCATTTTACAAACTTAGTTTATGTACTTTTTTTATGTCATGCATCGGCAGTGGAGCACCAGTTGGAGAGATCCTTGAAACCAATATTGTGAATTCTATAGTTCATTTTCATTAGGTTCTTATATAAAGTGCTTTAGATAAGCATTGATAATTATCATTATGCTGTAGTTTTGTTCGAAAATTCATCTGATTGAATCATTTTATTTCTTTAACAATACCTTTAATTTGTTTAATAGGCTTCTCGAGATGGACCAACAAACAAAGTTCGAGCAAGAATGTCAATTGCTTCAGCTATAATATTTGGATCTGTTTTCTGGAGAATGGGAAGATCACAGACATCAATACAAGACAGAATGGGATTGCTGCAGGTATTATATGTTATTGATTCCATTACAGTACGTTGCGTCTTTATGATTGATTTGCAACAAACATCATCAGAGGAGATTATGCAAGCGTGTCAAAGTTTAGGCTGTCTATTGTACCATTTTCTTAAACATAATAATGGTCAAAAAAAGATCTTAACTCTTAAGAGCCTTGATTTTTAGAATTGAATGTGGCTTTTTAGGCGTTTACTGTTGTAGATGTACGAAGTTGTTGTCTACATGTTCTATATATTTTTTGGATGTACCCCAAAATTGTGGTCTGAGGGTATTGTCTATTCAATTACTCTGACTCCAAAATGTACCTATGAATAAAACCAAGGACCTAAATTTTGTTTACAGTATAACTTCATACATTGTTGCCAATGGTTTTTGGCTAATGAAACTGACAGTATCACTATATTGTCTGACATTCTATCATCACCCTTGCTATTTCTGCCATTAATTGCTTCAAGTACTGTGCTCCTTTCCTTTAGTCCAAAACTTGTTTCCAGTTATTGGATTAGTTAACCTTGTTATTAAGTATATAATTCTAGTGTAAAAATCACTGTTTAAGTGTCTTAATTTACATCCATTTCTTTAAATTACATAGTATGGAATAACCATAAATTGCATCATTTGATCACTAAAATTATCTGCATGACTATAACATGCTGTACTACATTGATAGTGATTCTTATTTGTGGTGACATTATGTTATCCTGGGTTTCTTGTTACTCCTCCTACTTTTATTTTTCTTGGATATGTCTGTGAGTGCATCATTATTATTATTTTTTTTGACACATTTGACAAAAAATAAGTAAAATGTCCTGCCCCAGCCTGTTAATTCAGTCTGTCAAGACTTCATAATGTGGATTTTTAGAGGTACATAGAGGATGATCTGTAGCTAAACCCACTCAAGTTATGGACATCTAAGCTGTCTGCTTTTCATTTAACTGACTGAATTGAATTTTATTTTGACATTACTGAGTGTCATCTCCCTCTTCTTCCAAAAATGAAGTACATTAAACCACATCTTCAGAACATGCAGCCAAAAAGACAGATGAAAATTTGATTGTTTAATATTGTTGTCCTAGATGTTGGAATAGATTTTACTCTGGCAGGCGTGGCATTATATTTCCTGATTGACAAGCCTTGATTGCCTGAATGAGGTATCTTGGATCCTCTACATTATCATTTTGTGCTATCTCAGGTTGCTGCTATAAACACAGCAATGGCTGCTCTCACAAAGACAGTGGGTGTGTTTCCCAAGGAACGTGCAATTGTGGACAGAGAGCGTGCAAAGGGGTCTTATGCGCTAGGACCTTATCTGCTTTCTAAGCTGTTAGCTGAGTTTCCTGTTGGAGCAGCATTTCCACTAATGTTTGGAGCTGTGTTATACCCCATGGCTCGTCTTCATCCTACATTGTCCAGGTGTGTTTCTCAAGTCTACCATTTTGGTTTCTGGCACCTAATGTCTTTCTGGAATTTCCTTTGTTTATGATTTAACAAATAACGCTGGTCCTTATATTCAACAATATAATGTGGACTTTCCTTTTGCAAGTGGAATTGAGTTGTGGATTGGGATAAGTTGAGGTAGAGAAATAAGTGGTTTTATATGCACACACATGCGAAAGCTGAAAACTCTAGTTACTAAAAGCAATTTCCCGACTTAAATTATCTGGAATAATTTAAAATTAAGTAGCGTCTTCATTATCCTCATTACCATGCTTAAAAGAATTCAAAATTATGTAGGAAGATGGACAAATAGGTGGGCGCATAGAATTATGACATAAAGGTAAGACTGAAATGGCACTGTACAAATGTTAATCTTGGTAGATTTGAGGGGGATAACATGTGAATAAAGCTTTAAATGCTGAACTCTAAGTTCTTGGTTGATATACAGTTAACATAAACAAATTATTCTTGGTTGATAACTTGATATACAATTAAGTTACCTTCATAAGTACAAGTTAATGTGTTAATAAAACATTCATAATTAGTTTAAGCTGTATGGAAACTCAACCAGTACATGGAAGGCCTGGAGAAGGGATAACGAAGAAATACGTGGGACTAATTCTCAAACAATAAGAGTTATAGTGTCATAAAATAATACAATGAAAATCGAAGTAACAAAAGCCTAAACTGTGCCCTGCAATTAATCAAGATTCAGAATGTAAAAATGAAGATAGACATTTCTTCATGTTGGCAGTGTATGCATATGTGTCCGGCTTTCCTGTCACTAAACTCTGTGAGAGGTAGCTTAATTGATCATATGACAAGATTGGCATATGTGATTTAATCTTAATGGAATACAGCAATCAATAACTTGGTCATTTCATCGCATTAAATGAAGGTAATGACTCGGAATTTTTTTACATTTTTAGATTTGGAAAGTTCAGTGGGATTGTGACCATGGAATCTTTTGCTGCATCTGCTATGGGCCTAACTGTGGGGGCTATGGTTCCAACAACAGAAGCAGCAATGGCTGTGGGACCTTCTCTTATGACTGTTTTCATTGTATTTGGAGGATATTATGTCAATGCAGATAATACACCAATTATCTTCCGTTGGATTCCTCGTGTTTCTCTGATAAGATGGTAAATAAAACATTACTTATCAATGCAAAAGATCTCGATTACATATTTGTACATTTTGCCATGATGGTACAAGTGAATAATTTTTTTTTTATTTTTTGTTATTTTCATTCTTATAACTTGCACAATTCTTTGTAAATTTTCAGGGCCTTTCAAGGACTTTGCATCAATGAATTCAGTGGTCTTGAATTTGAGCATCAGCATTCATTTGATATTCAAACCGGAGAACAGGTAAGAGGAATTCATGGAACTCTCTGTTTTTACTTCAAAATAACAAGGAAAAAAGATGGATGTAACTGTTTTTGAAAGGGAAGAGAATCTGCTGTATCCTGTTATGGTACGCAAAACAAAAAATAATGAAGAATTGACACTTAGAACCACTGAAGACATTGTAAAAGATTAAGTCTGAAATTATTGTTATGTTACGTGGGAAATGGTACAAGTGCCTGGTGGCTAGGACTAATTTTTTCATAATTTGAGACATAACAATGGTGATGCCAAATTAATTTAATAAGGTTTTTGATCTCTGTTTTATTTCTAAGCTTCTAACTGTTATTATTATTTTTGTGTATGATATAGCTTGTGAATTCACACTTATTGAATGCATACTCACTTTCATCACAAAAACCAAGATTGGTTCAAGAAGACCTTGCATGCAATATTAATTTTTCTGTTATTAATTTATTTATCTATTTGGTTTTCTTCTGTGATACTTAATTACTTATCCAAGTAGGATTGGTTAATTAAATCTACAGCCCTATTTATGGGAGATGTCTTTGCAATAAAGGATTTATGGGAGATGGCTAAAAACAATGACGTTTCTCTTCTTATTTTGCAGGCACTTGAACGGCTGTCCTTCGCAGGAAGCCGCATTAGGGACACAGTGATGGCGCAAAGTAGAATTTTGTTGTTTTGGTATTGCACCACTTACCTTCTCCTTGAGAAAAACAAGCCTAAGTACCAACAACTTGAGCGACAACCTCTGGACCAAATCCAACCAAAGCTACAGCTTGAAACATTAGAACCTGACTTGCCTCCTTCAATGGAGCAAGTCAAATCACCCCAGAAGAATGAGTCACCTCCACTTGATCCATTTAATCTAGAAGGTTTGTAACTATTTGGGCATTAAAATAATATTGTTATAAGATGATTCCACTATTTATTAATCTGTCTCATACAGGTGCTAAGTAAAGGAGATGTCTTTGCAATAAAGGAGGGTCTCATATCACAAATGCCCTTTTTTGAGCCAAATGAGATGGTTTTATAAACACATGACATTGTCATTGATGACGATATCTGTATATTGCATTAAGGAATTTTCTTGTTGAAATCTCATGTAGAACGCTACTTGTAATTGGTCTCTTTTGCCATGTCAAATTGTTTAGTAGATGACTTGGCTACTTGTTCAATTCAAGCATATGCTTTTAGGCCTTGTCAATAAGAGTTTGTAAAAATTTACAGGAATTTGATCCGATATGATTACATCACGTATCTTGAAAATATAAAACTTATCAGTATTACGATTTCTGTAAAGAAGTATTATGTCGAAAAACACATTCACAGGATTTTGAATTTCTGATCGTATAATGACATTATGGACTTGCAAATGGGATGTGTTGCAGGTTGATTTAAGTCAATAAACACATCTTCAAACTGTACATAATATATTAAAAATTACAATTATTGTTATACATTTTAAAGTTATTTTCAGATCAGCAATTTTATTCATATATGTAATCATTTTGGTATGGGTGCAAAGAGTATACAATTAAATCATTTAATTATATATGATTTTATTATATTTATTTTGTGTTATTTTTGTTCTGCCAAAAATAATGGCGGTGGACCCTTCTTGTGGGTTTCTATTTTCTAATGCTTATTTATTTATAAGAGCATTAAGGAGACGCAATATGGTCTCAATAACAGTTAACGGTTGAGTTCCAAAAAACAATAAATTAAGCATAGAATCAAAGAAATTACTAGGAATTATTAGATGAAATTATTCCATTTCAAATACATTTTTAAAACAAAAGAAGACTTTTAAATAAATTAATCCAACCAAACCCATCTCAATTTGTCAACTCCCTCCTTCCTGCTAAATAAAACCAATTCTCAAATCAACCTTAGAGGTTGGAGTAAGGCCCAGCATTCTGAAGCAATTTTTTTTTTTTTCCCAAATACTATCCAACTAAAAATTATAGATTCATTTTAATGATATTTAACTAAGAATCTTTACGTGTAAAAGAAGAACTGCCCAAGTCCTTGTCAGCTGGTGCTATTGGTTTAAGCATCAGCTACTCCATGCCTTATGCATGGTTTGACATTTAAAGAAGTAAAAAATAACACGCTCTCTTACTTTATATGTGAGTTACCTTCCATCCTTATATGAGTCTTTCCTCTATTTTCATATAGATGAATCTCTTTTATATGAAAATAGCATCTCAAATAGTATCATCAGTGTTCTTATCCTGATTGATTTCGATAATCTTCTAAATCAATTTCAATCATAGGAAAAAAAAAAAAAAAAAGGCACGCACACCAACTAAACCGCCCAAGCACAAATTTATTAAATAAAAGTTGTTTGTCAATAGTTAATTTTTTTCCACGAGCTCCCTCTAATTTATTGAATAAATTATGGATAGAAACGTGAAAGAGTCATTATCGAGTCATGAACCTGGAAGATACAATGGACTTGAAATAAAAAATAAAAAAGCGCCGTCCACATCAAAGTCAAGCCAACCCATATGGCAACTTATCAGGAGAAATCTTCGTTAATTTTCAGGGGATCATTAATTTAGGGGTTTTCTCGTTGCTCGATATTATGTATCAATCTTCACGTTTGATGAAAATTCATTTTGATGTACTCTGCTGCATTATTAATTTGACACACATTGATTGATTTAGTTGATAATCAAAGGTTTAAGTTGATTTATGATTTGAAAGTATAATCCGGATCATAACATAAATTTTAACTCCAATTTTTGATAAACAGAAAAAGAAATCCACATGTAGTGAAAAAACTACATTTCAATCAAAGGAACTTAAACGTAATTTTATCCCACACATAAGGTCTAGTTTAAATTATCCACATTCATGGATATCATTACCTCTTGCTTAAGAGATCCAGGTATACATGAAAAATGTACTTGTAATGGAAAAAAAAAAACAAAAAAAGAGTTATGATTAGAAAAAAATTCAATTAATTTCATGGGTTCAATTAGTTTCCATATTCTTAATCCAATCTACTTGCATTAACATAAAATTACCTTGAATTGAATTCAATACCAAATTTAAGTCTATTGATTTATAATTTTTTTCCTAGTTTTGCCAATCATTTGTATACTCAATTAGATGGGTTTTGATAGTCATATCATTCGCATGAAATAAGAACTTACGTTATGTAATAAATTTTTTAGTAAAAAATAATCAACACTTACCCGATTTCTCTCTCTCTCTCTCTTTTTTTATTTTATTATTATTATTTTTTTTAATTTTATTAAAAGAGAATCCATATTTTTGCTTTATCCCACCTCTTATATTTCTGGACTTTTAAAATTTTGTGATAAATTATCGTTAATTTCATTTTTTATGTCATTAAAAAGTAATAAAAATAAAAATAAACATAATTATGATAAAAGACTGTATAAATCTGGCATTCGAATATTTAAAAAGTAAAATTTACTTGGCTTCATACGACAAGTGATTAGTAGTCTCTATCACAAACCTCGCCATACAAATTTAGGAGCATGAGTAAATAATGTTCTATTTTTATTGTAAAATTAGATATCTCTTTTATACGGTGAGGTGAATTTTTGAGTTGTACATAAAAATATTTGATTTTAGTTGGTGTCAACGAATTTACTCGAATTATTTGATATTGATGGGTTTTAATAAATTTATGATTATTTATATAAATATTTATTAAAAAATTAAAAAGGTCGGATAAAATAAAATTTAATCTCTAACAATATGCCAGACGTCAGCATCAACATGTGACAGGTGTCGTGATCACCGGCATCCGCCGAAAAAATCAACGCGCTAAAGCTAATCAGTATGTTGTCGCAGCCCGCAGCTGTCGCTTAAAACACGGTTTCGCCACAGTCCTAATCCCTTCTTTCTTAAGATATTTATTAATCATATGACCCCCCGATCCCACAAGCACCCCCTATAAATATTTCATGTCACGCCATACTCCTTGCGACATTCAATTCAACATCTCTCCATACAACTACATCCGTCATATTCAGCAGCAATGTCATCAATTTCTCTAACTTCATCTCTTCTTCCTTCTTATGATCTCCATCTGCATCGCTCCAAACCATCACTTACCGGCCCAAAAAGGGTGCTGCCGAGGCCAAAAATTTTCGCCACACATGATCATCGGGACTACGAGGGACGGGTCGTTGATGAGAACATGATCGTGCTCCGGAAAAGAATCCACGAGATGAAGATGGTCGAGAGGAACTACGAGCCTCCTGCGGAGTGGATGGAATGGGAGAAACGTTATTACACACGATACGATTCGATCATATGTGAACTGATGGGAGTTTTGCAATCCCGTTTGATGGATACTAGGCCAAGCTTGGCTTTGGGAATGATGGCTTTGGTTGTTCTGAGCGTGCCAACGTCTACTGCTATGGTTTGTTTTCAAATACTGGAGATGTCAAAAGGGATTTTGGCTGGTATTCATATAGTATAGAACATTAATGTATAATTACCTTTTGTTTTAATTTTGTAAATATATGTAACAGTGAATGAATTTTAGTTATATGTATCTTAATTATTGTTTTTCTTTTCATTTTAAGTTATAGATTTATAGTTGAACATTTATGGGATTGTTTGTTCCCAAATTGTTGACATGTACAAAAAATGCATCTTCAGTTTTTATCTTTAAAATCCATAAGAATTAAATGATTAATTATGGCTGATTGACAGAGAATCTACCTAGCCAGGCCAAAAAAGAAGAAAAGAAAAAAGTGCATTCTAATCAGGTCTTCCGTTAATCTAGGACAAGATAATACAGATGAGACACCACTTGTGTATCTTTATTATGTATATTATGGCAAATGTTTGCTTATTCTAAATTATTTGGTCAAATGGGATCTTTTGATGATATATATACATTATTACTCAGTCCGATCAATAACTATTCTCGTGTTCCTTTCAAAATGATCAATAACTATTCATGTGATCCTTTCAAAAATAAATAATTAATTAATTAACTATTCATGTGTTTATTTTCTAATTAAAGTTTTTACCTCTTAATGCTTTGGATTCTCTAGCTTATTTTGATTAGTAGTTTATATATTCTAATTCTCCTTTATTATTATTATTTTTTTGTCGGAAATCTAATTTGTCCTTATTGATTAACGTATTTGTGACCTTATTAACCTTCTCGAGGACAATAAGATTTTCTTTTATTAGTAGTCATTGTTGATTTATTTCTTCCCGTTAGTTGGGAATATTCCTAGAATCAACGATACTTAGTCTTACTTTCCGTTAAAACACTTATAGTTTTCTATAGAATTATCATCATTTTGATCTCAAAATAATTTAACGTGAGTACAGCTGACACTTAACTAATGCGTGACACCGAAAGTATGTATGGTTTACTTAATTGTTCAGGGTTAATTCTGGTTTTTTCATCAGCAATGAGAGGAGGATCACAAGAAATTTGGACAGTCGGCTTGTAGAAAACAGTGTCTTTGTTTTTTTTCCTACCAGTCATGATTATCTTATAAAACAGATGGTCATGAAAAACACTTACGATTTTAATTAAATTCAAAACATTATTGCTTGCTGGTACACATATAGAAATCCTCCACAGAAGATAAAAATTAGGAAAGATTTCTCACTTTAATCTCTAAAGAAAATATTATTTTCACTCATGAATGCACAATTTTAATCCCCATTGTACCTAACTTTTGAGAAATTTATCAAATCGGTTCCTCTGACGAAAAATAACAGTCAACCATCCCAAAATACAACAACCCAAAGAAGCCATTCACGAGTAAAAAGTGAACATTTCCCAAAAACATAAGCGAAATTTTCCTTAGAAATTAAGCTTGCAAAGTCCTTAAACCCAGATTCATATAAAACAATTAAGATTGCCATTACATTCATAATCCATCAAGCAGATCCACACTGGCATTTCAATGTATCGATATACACAGTTCCTCAACATGGTAAAAATAGTCATTTTCCAGAAATGGCAATTTGACACCGTCCAAGTCATGTTGATGTTGTCCTCAAAACCTAATGAAGCTTTCGTTATCTAGTGACTCCTCTTATAGCATTGTTGTTCATAGTTGTCGATCACTCCATGGATCAGTCATGTATCCCAGACGCTTGATCTGGACCTCGTACCTCAACACAGATTAGACTGGACTGCTGCTAACAATCAAAGTAGTACAGACAAAAAATCAAAATTAAGGAACTAATTCTCACACACAGACTAGTATCGATAGACTAGAATCGTTTATAGATAACGCGATATTTCAATTTACTAAAAACTAATTAAACATGCCAGATCGATGCACATGACGAATGATCAATGTGAATCGCACATATTAAGCATATATTTATGAAAATAACGAGAGATCAACTTTCTATATTAATGTATGAAAACAATGGTCAACCTGAATACAATACTCAAAAACTGCAAAGTCCAACAAAGATTTTCATGCACATATGTAGAGAACACATATAGAACCTCCACAAACAAATGAGATTAATGATATGACAAAACGAAGAATATAAACTTAGTTGAAGAGAGAAGTATATAGATGAGTTGTAATTCAGGTCGTGGAATATATAAAGAGGGAGCTCCCTTCAGTCCAAGACGCGACAGCCAAAACTAAACTGAGCTCCTACTTCGTTGGGTCAGAAACACACCATTTCCCTGTAATTTGATGATGAGCTCTTGAACCAACGACTCAGCAGCTAAGTGCCAGCCCTTCACTGCCTCGAACTGAACTGAAGAGAGCTCCTTCACTTCTTTCCTATCTACCCCTTGTATAACCACATTTACACACTTAAATCTACATACAACACACTCCCTTTTTCTCTTGAACAATCAATATAGAAGAGAGAGAGGGAGAGAGAGATCTACGCTTGTTAGTAAGGCTCAATTAAGTTTTTCTAAGGCATAACTGGGTAGGGTTCTCTTCGTTAAGCCCACGAGATAGAATGAGACTGTGAGACCAAAATCATATTTTCTCCAGAGAAAAATCACACACACAACCAATTTTCCTACAAAAAGGTTACCCTAAGAGAGAATAAGCAAAGAAGTTTCATTATATAAGAATTTTCATCTAGCTATATAAAACAACCATGAAGAAAGAAAGACAAATTTACAACTCTGTCTCTCTAAAACATCCACGAAAAGAGAGAGAGAGAGGTATAAATTTTATGAAGACTCACTTCACCCTGATTTTATTATCTAGATGGAAAAGGGCTTAGCTGTTTATTAGGGTTCTCTTCAACAAACCACAGGGTCAGTGAGACTTCTCTCTCTCCCTCTCGCTCTCTCTCTAACGAAGCATAGAAATAGACAGCTGATCTTCCTTAAAACAGATAGTCTGATAAAGAACAGTAATTTTTATGCGAGGAACAGTACTTCAACCATTCTAAGAATGGCTAGCTTTCCTCAATTTAACTATTGAAGAGATTACAAAAGGGCTATACAAAGAAGGAAAGAATCAAGAAGAACTGGGTTAGATATGGAAGGTACAAGGAAGAGTGGAGAGGAAGAGAACCGTATAAATAAAAGAGATTGGGGGTGGAGGGGAGGTGATACAGCGCCGACATGCAAATCTAAAGGCAGGCTGAGCTGTAGATTTAGGGCAGACGTGAAGCATATATATTCATATATTGTTTGAATATGGGGTACTGTATCATGAGTACATGACATGATTAGTATTATTATTCAAAAAAAGGGAGACGATTTAACTTTTCTTTCGACATATTTTCGTACTCTGCGGCTAAACATATATCATTTGATTACAGCTGGAGGCCTCCTTCATGTGCATGGCATGGCTTTCCTGATATTATTTCATCTCGTGAAAAATTGTAACCGTGTAGTAGTCACTGCTCACTACATTTCCATCACTAGTAACAGTGCCAACCATTTAACCCCCATCTGCCCTCTCTCCTTACCACACATTGCGTTGCGTTGCGTTTGCCCTAATGACACCAAGCTGTGTCTCCCTCTCTCTATTTCGTTTTTGTTACGGACTTATATCATCATATGGTGATATATATGGACATGCAATTGTTCAAAGACTGTGGAGGAGTCGTAAAGTTGTGTTATAACTTATAAACTGGTCTACAAGACTACAACTTGTCTGAAACCATTTCATCATTATAAAAAAAAATAAGTTTTGATGCAACCAGATAGACGAGTGGTTGCTTATTAAAACATCAAAATGTGGTATTTTATGTATGTCAAATTTATTTATATTAATACTCAATATTAATGTTATGAGGTTAGGTCCTCTATTGAGGATTTGAATGTATAAATCTATGACTATTAAAGTTTGATCACAGGATAGATACCCTTTTATCATTATATCAATGACCATAGCAAATGCTTTTCCCTAAATGGAAGACTATATGGGACTGATGTTTGAATAAAGAGCATTTTCGGCTTGGATTCATAATTAACAATCAGATGGTACATTAAACAAAATCTTATTCATTCATAGTCAATAATCAGATTGAACAACGATTTACAATCATTTATTTTAATATTTTGCAGAATTATAATTTTTGTGTTCAGTTTTCTTGAAGTATTTAGATTCTTTGCACGCATAAACATATGAAGCTAACGGAGAACCAAACAAAAATATTTCCAAACATAAATTCATCCACCACCGGCAGGCAGCAGCTAAGGAAACTACATGCAGTCAACCTCATTTCTCACCGCACAAGGCATATGTTATAAACTATTTGAATAGAGTTGCTCAACTTGAACTCCATAAAGAAATGATAGAGAAATAGTAAACTTAAAAAAAAAAAAACCTCTTTTATTCCCTATGACGCGTTGTTCATATTTTAAAATAAAATTTTTAGTTCATATCATCAATTATCCAAGGCTGTTTAAAATATTAGTCTATATAACTAAATGTTTGGTGGTAAGACCAAACAAAAATCTTGCAGCTTGGCCGATTGTAAATTATACATACTTCATCTTCATTTTCCACAAAATTACAAGTCCTAATTCTTTCCGAAACCATAAACAGTTTATACCTAGCTTCACATGTTGAGTGACATATATAATATGTGCACATAAGAAAGCTAAAAAAAATGCGAGGGAAAAGCTGTTGCCATTTCCAACACCTGGAAACACAGTCACCCAAAAATCAGAATGGCCTGCGAATTCCACAGACTGAAAAACAAAAGCAAAGTGTACTCTTCATTTTGTGACATGACAAGTCCATGCTATAAACAAAGGTGCTCCAAATCTCAATCCATATCAAACTAATATAGTTCTGTTCTAACTACATCCGATTGGTCTGCAAACTTATGCCAACCAAGCTAGTTCCATTCTAACCCGATATGGTTCTTTCTGTGATGTCAATGAACATACGAGTCTGAATTTCATAAAATCTAAGAGAAAATAGGAGTTAAACCATGTTACTGTTTTTTTCCCTGAAAGGCTAAGCCATGTTACTTGTTTGCAATGGTAGACCCAATATTGACAGATTGGGGATGCTTTGTTCTAAGAAATAATTGATTTTTTCAGATGACTTGTTAGACTTGTAGTCTCACTCACAGTTTCATATGGTGTGTGGGACCTATGAACTACCAAAGAGTTGTAGAATCATGATAGATTTGTATATATATATTATCAGACATAACTGAAAGTACCTTGTCTTGTCATTTCACATACTATTTATACAGCTATACTTTTTTCTTCTTCACGCCATTTTGATCCACTTAACTGACAACTTGTACCATCATCAGTTTTTGCCTTTCCTTTAGTCTTTTACCCGTCCTATGCCCTCTACACATAGCTCCTCTTGCCATCAAGGTTCAATCATTTCAATAGATGTGTGTGCCGATTATCGGTGGTGATGAGCTCTCGATGTAAAATGTAAATGGTCCCATCACTCAACCATCTCATTTAGGTTTTTTTTTTTTTTTTTTTGAGAGGAGAAGAAATTTTATAAACCAAAACTATAAGAGAGCGTATAATTAACGTTGATATCATATCAATAGAGAGTTTTCCAAACAAACAAAGTTTAAGTAACGAACCTACGTGTCAAGCCAATTTCGTTTTTAGAAATAGCATGACACTTACAATCATCCATGGTTTCATATAACGCCTTAATATCTGAGAGAAGAGAGAAAGTTTCATCTTTGGAAATAGAAGAACATTCATAACAGAAGCAACTCCCATAGCATTCTCACAACAAAATCAAAACTATAAAGAGAAAGCAAGAAGCAAACCTTCTCTAAGAGCAACCAGCACAGTACTAACTTAAGATCAAACGTTTAAGGAAAGACTTAGAATACTTAAAGAGTACACCCTTAACTCCAAGCATTCGATTTCTTTTTTGATATGTGCTTTAGTTTCAAATACATACATTATAAGAAAATTCGTGTTGACATATGTATCGTGTATAAAGTTTAAACATCCTAATTGCTTCATTATATTTGTTTCTTTTGTCGGTTAAATATAGGAGAGTAGTCATGCAAAAACTTACATCCATGATCAATATAATAAACTAAGAATGGTGATTAGTGTTAATGTTTTATGATAGTGTGAACTCAAGCACAATGAATATCTGATTATTGTAAATAATCTTACAACTACACAACGAATATCTAATTATTATAAATAACCCTACAACTTGCTAAATTTGAATTGTGTTTTAAATATTCATGTTAAAATTAAATAATTACAGCTTGTTAAATTTCTCTATTGAAGCTAAAATACAGGTAAAAGGCGTTTTGTCACAAATTTATCAACCTAGATCAAAGTCTAAAATCATTGACCTTATAATAAGTGAATATATAGTTTAAAAAGTTGAAAAACATGAGAGCATATTACCTTATTGTTTTTGTCAATAAACACCAATATACAGACTAAGATATCCTCGTGCTTTTTTATCATATTCTATTTAATATAATAAAATGAATTCATTTATCACCTATGACCATCTTCTCCAGTTCCTCTCTCTCTCCTTGCAATTTTTTTCTCTTTCTCTGGTCCTTTCTTGAGTATCATGGCTGTTAAAGAACTAGAGATTTAAAAAAGTTAAAGCTTTGTCTCGTCGGTTCGCGGAAGCAATGCAAGTCTTGTTTCAATAATCTATTGAGATTCAAGAATTAATGTGTATATTGAATGATTGGGAAGATTGGAGAATGGTAATGCAAGGCAACAACCAAGTGACCATAATCAACTTCAACTAGGCTTAGAACCATAATGTGTTGAAGATGCGCTAATGAAACCCTATAAGATGTGAATCGCTTTTCTCTTATTTTTAGTGACACCCATCGGGTTGGATTTTTGTGTAAACAATATCAAAAAGTAGCCCCATTGACTGAAACCAAGCTATTATATACCTTTAGCCATTGCAAATTTAGACAGAAGTATTGTACCTTGATTTCAATGTTCAGCATTTCATGGGTCAGATGACTAGGGGCAAAATTTAAACTAGCTATATATATGAACTATCGGTTTGGATAGTTGGGAGAAGCTAATTAGGGGTAGTTTGTTTTTATTATTTTTCATTTAATGAGTTAGAATTACATTTTTTAAGTGATTTTTGTTTATTTTTTTAAGTGACCAAACCACTTAAAACTACCAAAAAATTACTGAATATAAAAAGTTACAATTTTTTATTTTTCACTTAATAACAAATCACTTAATAATTTTTTATATATATTCTTCAAAATCTATCATTTCTAAAATAACATATTTTCAAATTAGTTCTAATTTTATATTATACAGATTTATTTTAAATGTAATCAATGAAATATTACAATGACTAAAATATATATTACTTTACAGTTTCAACTTTTGTTGTAATAGTTCTTTAACTTAAAAACATTTTGTTTATGTTTATTTAAATATATAAATTTAATTTACTTTACTATAATAATTTATTTTTGTATATATAATTTTTAAAAAATACTTTACTATAATAATTAATTATATTTTAATTATGAATAAAAATGTTATTAATATATACTTAAAAGTGTTTTAGTATTTTTTAAATAATTTATTATAATTGTTTGTATTATATTAAATGAAGTTTCAAAACAACTAATAGTAAAATGATAGAAATGTCAAATTACTAGTTTTCAGATAATTTTAACTTTAAAAAACAAACGAAATTACTATACATTCAAAGATAAAGGAAAAAAAAAAACAAACATGTCATTCAGATTTCAGGTTTTAGTCACTATTCAGTCTTCAGTCTTCAACAATACTGTTCAATCTTTAGACAAAAAAATAAACGACGCTTAGTAGGTCTCTTTCCAAATTACAAGAGATATCAATTACAATTTGAAACGTTGGCAAATAAAATCGGAATCTTTCTTTTAATTGTTTCCCCTCTAGGCTACATAATAATATAAAAACAGGAATATAATTGTTGAAGTCTAGCAGTTTTGTACAAGCCTTTGAACAAGTAAGATTCTAGGAAGAGTTCGTCTCAACGACAAATTGTAAAGTTGAAAGTCGACCAAGCTTGAACAAATCTACCCATACTTTACCTAGTTCTTCTTAGTATAAACACGTTATCAGCAGCACTATCCTTATTAGGTCCAATTCATCCTGGATTACCACTGATTCGACACCTTTCAATAGTTAAACAAGCAAATAATCGTGCCAAAGAGCTTTGTTTTAATTGTGATGAACAACTCCAGCCTAACCATCGTTGTATGAATTGAGAATGGCCATAACGTTGACATCGCCTATGATTTTCTAATATCAATTGATGATTATGGCTAAAGCAAACGTGAGGATAACCTGCCTTCAAAGGAGGGGTGGATGTTAAGACTTTTTAACTAGAAATATTAAAATTTATGCTTTAGTTATATTTTCCTTTTAATTATAGGGTTTATAAATATTCCTTACCTAGAAAGGCTTGTTCCAATCTGATAATAATAATTAAAAAAAAAAAAAAAAGGTATCTCTCTGCACTGCTTCTTTTTGAATTCTTTCTTTTTGCTATTTTGTTCTCTCTATTGCTGATTTTTTGTGCTATTAATTGAAACATAGAAGAGCTCTAGCAGTTGAGATAATTTTCGCATGTTTTATTTCTTTACAAACTCTATTGTCCCCCCGATGGAATCTTTTTTGTGGACTACTAATCCAATTAAGAATCAAGGATGCGAGGTGGCAATAGAAAGTAGGAGTGGACGCCCAGCCCACCAAGGTGAAGTGGGCAAACCACCTACTGGACCACAAAGGTTCGGCCCACCCTTTTCTAGTGCACATTTTATCGAGCATATTCGGAAAATTTTTTTATTACCATCAGAAAGAGATTTCAGGAAAGGTTTCAATAAAGTAAAATAAGATTTTAATATAGATAACCGTCTTATAAACAGTTTATAAGAATAATCACAGTTAGATGAAAAGAAAAATGAAATAAAAGGATGAAAGAAGAGAAAGCTTGAACCTGCTATTTTATATAGCCTCACGAAATTAGTTATAAAAAATTGACCTTTTGTATATGTAAAAGAATGCATGATCTCTAGAATAAAATAATTAAAAAAATTGTAACAAAATCATATTAATAACACATGCAGCAGCAAGGTGAATCTTATCACTATTGCTAGTATGTATAATTAGTAGAGCATGAAGACAGAGATGGGTAATTCACAGATTAGGCAAATAGTCATAAAATTACTCTTAAATATCAACTGATAAGTAATTTTTTTAACAAAAAAAAGAAACAACCCCCATATTCATGCTAGGATTAGGTACAATATGTCGTTGAGTTCTCCTGCGGATTCAATGTTTAATGGAAGTAAGAGATGAGGAAGAAAAAAGAGACAAAAAGGAGAGAGGAGAGATGTGAGACATTCAAAATAATAACATTTATTATTTAATTTAACAAACTAACAACATGCATTTTAAGTAAAGATGTGAGAAAAAGTCTATTTAAGTGTATAACATCTTTAACATCTGTTAGGTATTAATTAATATGAACCATTGATATTCCCCTAATCTAAGAGTCAATATGTGTGAAATTTTATGCAAAAGATTTAGGTTGTCAATCCTATACCTATATATACATACATGAAAGTCTTTTGACATATGTTTAATCAAGCTTTAAATATCTAGTTTATAAAATTACAGTAAATGCTCAATTTTGTTGTAAATATTATGTTACCGTCAACTTTAAATAATAGGATAATATTCATTATTTAAATTACATTTTTTTTTTTTTTTACTATTACTTTACTTTTTAAATTGCAAGTCTTGATCTCTTGTACTTCCCAAAAAGAGACCCCATTGAATTGCCTTTTTGCATATATAAAACACAGATAATGAATCCCATGCCAGAACTCCAAGACAAACAAGGCATGAAGATTTCATTGCAACATCAAACAATTTGAAGACTTTTGAAGTTGTGGCCATGGACCATCCACACGGCATCCTACTTGTTACTTCTATTAAAAAGTTTTACTAACCACCCTAAAATCCATTCCATGGAAATTGCTAACGAGTCCTTTATATAAGATCAATTTCGGGCTCGAATAGCAGCATCCACGAAAGTGAACAATTTCATCGTATCCCATCTATACATGAATAAATTATATATAAATATTCTCAATTGAAAGATAGTTTTCTCATTTAAATGTGAGTTTCTCTTTTTCACCCATTAGAGAGTAAAGACAAAATAGTATTGATCATGCCTTGGAGACCTCATAGGTATAAGTCCTAATAGTTATAAATGTATTCATAATATAAAAAGAAAAACAAAACAAAATTTAATTAGTATAAATTTTTAAGTAATTTTATCATTAATGTCTTATAATTTAAAAAAGTTAGAACAAAATAATCAAATTCATCTATTATATTTAAATTAAATAGAAGAAAGAATTTATTTTAAGAAAAAGAATGTAATAAATGAATTTAATTTCTTCATTTTAATTTCTTGATGTTAGGGGACACCCAATGTGTTTGTGTGTGTGTGTGTGTGTATATATATATATATATATATATATATATAATGCAGATCGTAAATAAACCTGTTTCCTAGGAGGACACTTAATTTACTCAAACAGCCCGTGCAGTTATTTTTATGACAATTGCAGCCGATCAATTATTAATCCCACACACTTTAAAATAAAAACTCTTTTAACTGTGGTCGTTGATTACTTGATTATAGTTGGCGATGAATATGGCTCTACATGTGAAGTGAATCATCTCGTTTCTGTTGTAAAAACGAAAGCTTTCTCTTCTCTCGCTATCAACTTGCCGTATCTCCTGATCTGTAAGGCCTCTTCTCTTTTTGTCTCTCGGTTTTTTGTTTTGTTTTTGTCCATATTGAAGTGAAGAGACCTGTTGGCTGTTAGTAGGAAGGATTACTGTTTATCAGCTTTGAAACTGGAATTGGGTTTTCTTTAATGATTTTATCACGTTCAGGTTATCTTATAAAATATAAATCCCAGATATATATATATATATATTTTCTCTGATTTTGAATATCGTTTTCTGATGATTTATACAAGCTCTGGCTTGTTTGTGGATTATTTGATTTGATTTCTTGAAGAATATGCCAAACCCATGTTGCCCCTTGTCGTGTTTTGATTAAAAGTCTTGTCTTTTTTTTTTTTTTTTTGGTTAGTGGGATATTGTTAAATTCATGGTTCTTAAACAATGTGTGGAATCTGTGTTGTGTTTTTATTGTTCTTAAGTTCTTTTCTATTTCTGGTAGATACCCATTTTGTGCAACTTTGAATTTGTGAAAATGGGATGTGGATATTGTTGAATATTATTTGAAAATGGGTTGTGGATATTGTTGAAGATTATTTGATATGTTATTTGTTGTTTGTTTGATGTATTGCAGGAAGAAATATTAAGCTTGATATTTTTTAAGTAATTACAGGAAAGATGTCTAGTCATTTGAAAGAGAATGTGAAGGATGATGAGGCATTTGTGCTTAATTCTATAATACCTTTGTTGAAACTACTCTCCCTCACTGTTATAGGATTAATTCTTGCACACCCGAAAACCAAAGTCATCCCAAAAGAGGCGTTTAAGCTCCTAAGCAAGCTTGTTTTTGCTTTATTTTTACCGTGTCTGATCTTTACTGAATTGGGTGAAAGCATTACAGTGAGTAACATGGGTAGTTGGTGGTTTATCCCTGTTAATGTGTTAATAAGTACGATCATTGGTTTCTTTCTCGGGTGGTTGGTAGTGATTATATGCCGCCCACCTCCAGAGCTCAATAGATTTACCATTATCATGACTGCCTTTGGAAATAGCGGAAACCTTGCTCTGGCTATCATTGGATCTGTTTGTCATACTAAGAAAACTAGTCCATTCGGGCCCAACTGCCATTCACGTGGGGTGTCTTATGTATCATTTGCCTCGTGGGTTTCTGTGATTCTTGTATACACCGTTGTTTACCACATGATGGAGCCTCCACTGGAGTACTATGAGGTTGTTGAGGAAGGGGATAACATTGAGGAAGAAGTGGTAGTTGATAATGCTAGTAGGCCTCTCCTTGTCGAAGCAGAGTGGCCTGGTATTGAGGACAAAGAAACTGAACATTCTAAGACACCCTTCATTGCTAGAATTTTTAATAGCATCACAAATGTTTCACAGAACAATTTTCCTGACATTGATCTCTCAACAGAAGGCATAGCGACCAGTCCCAAGTCCATTAGGTGTTTGGCTGAACCCAGAGTTGTCAGGAAGATCAGAATTGTTGCTCAAAGAACTCCAATTGAACACATACTTCAACCCCCAACAATAGCTTCCCTGTTAGCTATCATTGTTGGGATGGTGCCTCAAATTAAAGCTTTTTTCTTTGGATATGATGCTCCATTATCTTTCATCACCGACAGTTTGGAGATTCTAGCTGGTGCACTCGTGCCTTCGGTGATGCTTGTTCTTGGGGGCATGCTTGCCGAGGGGCCAAATAATTCTTCCACCCTAGGACTTCGAACTACCATTGGTATCATAGTGGCCAGGCTCTTGGTGCTTCCTTTGATAGGAATTGGGATTGTTGGATTGGCTGGTGAACTGCAATTTCTTGTTCAAGGTGATGCAATGTACAAATTTGTGCTTTTGTTGCAGTATACAACGCCGAGTGCCATCTTGCTGGGGGCAATTGCAAGCTTGAGGGGTTATGCTGTGAAGGAGGCCTCTGCACTTCTCTTCTGGCAGCATGTCTTTGCCCTCTTTTCCCTGTCAGTCTATATTGTTGTCTACTTCAAGTTACTCGTAGTTTGAGGTTTGTCTAACATGTTTTAGCTTCAAGGTTTTTTATTGATTGAATTAATGTGTAAATGCCTTGATATTACTGCTTTCTGCATGTCTGCTAGAGTATATCTCTTAAGAAAACCGATTGCCTGCTCTGTCTGCTCTGTTGGATATTATGTTTCCTTGGTCACAATATATCCCATTAATAAGATGTAATTTCTTTCTCTTCGCTATACTTTACAAGTGGTATGTCTATTGCATTGCTTTGAAATTTCTGTCTTGCATTTTCTGTGACATGATTATGGCAGTACAAATTTGTTCCTAAATATGAAGCCCGGAAGTAGAATGGATTGTCGAAGTCTCCACAATGTTGGAATATGATCAATTTTAGGATTTTACTTTGGAAGTGACAAGAAAGGATTTACTAACAACTAGAAAGCATTGATTTAAGGATGTTAGAATCAGACTAGTAGATAATTAGTTGATAGACTCAAGACCTGTCTTGAGGGTTTGAAAGAGTTGATACAAGGATGTATACAGGTCCATAAGGGAGTGGTTTGTGATGATTAAAACTCAAAATCCAAATTTCTTTGAGGAATGAGGATGTAACCAAGAATTAAATGAACTATCAAAATCTTGAGAAAATGCTTAATAGGACTGATGTATCATGTCATATCTACGTCTGTTCAGTAAAATCTTGTCATGTGTACATTCTTTTGAAAGACTATCGATTATGATAGTAAGTGTGAATTTATATTCAGGCTGTGAATGTATACATGGTAGGATTTTATTTAATATTCATACAAATACCATGATACACTAATGCCTCTCTCATAAAAGGTTTTACTCCAAAAGTTACACGGAATCTGTTATTAATGAGAACATGATCAAATTGTAAACCCTCATATCAAATTAGACCCAACTGAATGATTTTTTTTTTTTTTTCTCTATTTCAAAATTATGCAATTTTATTTCACACTGAATTCTGAACCAATTGTGATATGCTTGTTTGGCATGCTCGCAGATTAGCAGACATTTCCAATTCATGAATTGAGGTTGCTTTTATGTTGTACGTGTTAGACAGGGCTGGTCAATAGCAGCCCACTGGAGACTGCATTTCCTCGTAAATCTTAGTGGGTCAACTCATATCTATTTAGGTCCAATGGACATGAAAATCATGTGTACTTTACATAGTCAAATATTCTTGCCCAGTCATGTTTATTCCTTGTAGCTCTTGTCTACTTCTTCCTCTCTCTGTCTATATCCTATGACCTTTTTCATTAGTGGTTGTGAATATTAATTAATTAATTTAGTTAGTGAAGCTAGAAATTTATAGCTATTTTGAGATATTTAATTACATATGAACGTACTAAACTTGAGTGAATTGAATTGGATATAATATTGTCATGTGTTGGTGTAGTATGAGGTTTGACTATAAAATTATTTTGTCCTGAGCTTGGATTTGATTATTAACTTTTGAATTAATTATATCTTAAAAAGAAAAATTGAATGAAATAAGATTATTAAAAGTCAACTTTTCGAAAAAAGAAGTTATTACAGAAGTATTTATAAGTACAAAAAAAGAAAAGTATTAATATTTATTTGAATTTATTTGATAATTAATATGTTCTTATATTGTTAAATTTTTATAGAATTAAATTTGATGATTAATAGATTTCTACTTTTTTAAAATTTTAATAAAATTCTCAAGTAATAATAATAATAATTAATATCATAACTAAAGTTAGAAAATTTTATTTATTTATACTTAACTCTATTACATATTGATTACCATCCAGTCTCATTAGTGATAGAGAGTGTTCATTCAGTGTAATAATAATCTAAGTTTTAATTGCTACATATAAATGGTTTTATTTTTTATTTTTAAAATAACTATATTACATAATGCATATCACCTCTCAGTCAAGAACCGTACACTTCTTCATCTACATTAAGTTAGAGGTTCAAATTTTAGTATGTACATTTTTAAAAGTATAACCGTTCAATATGGTTTTTGATGATTGATTTGGTAATTGACCTTGATAGATTCTTAGGGTCTCTAATCGAAACTGATCAATCTCTAAAGTCGTATTTTATATCAAATGTCCGTCAACTCTGTGACTCTAACATATCTTTTAGGCCATAACTGCCCGGGTTGGTCTTAAACATGTGATTTGCTGTAAGGAAAAGAATTATTAGCCTCCAGTTGTAGTTCAAATCAGGTAGAAGAAAAGAAAGAAATTCAACATGTTTTAATCAATTCAAAGAAAGAAATTCAGTATATTTTAATCAATTGAAGATAAAAATTCGAGATAAAATATATATTATTCTTATCAATTATATCGACATATTACCGTATCAATAACTTCATTAATAGAAAAACGAGACCAACAAAATCTTATCTTACACGCAAAGAATTCACGAGATGTTCAGAAGGAAGAAAAAACGATCCTATAGTAATGTTTGTGAATTGTGAGTTTCAAAAATGGGTGTTTCAGACTATAAGATGGTCCAGAAATCTGACCAAAACGGCGTGCATTTAAAAAGAAAATCATGGAGCATGCACACGCGAGGTGCGTCATGGCCCACGCATGTGACCCAAACTGTGGCCCACAAACCTTTTCAATTTGACTTTCCCGAGAAAATGCCCCAACCAATTTCTCTATATTTTATTTTTTGGCCGAAAGAGGACTCTGTGCTTCCAATTTTATTATTCTTTGTACATGGGCATCCACTTTGGATGATTGGCATTGCATTTACGAGTATTATATATATATATATATATATATATATGCCACTAGCTTTTTTGGTACAAAGGAGGACAAGACAAAATCACTACTTTGTAATCATAAGAATTATTCCACAGCGTTCTGAAATTTGTAATCATAAGAATTATTCCATAGCATCGTAAAATTTTGACCAATATTAAATTTGAATTTGATATAGTATCATGGTGGTAAAGAATATCATTTCACATCGATAATATACTAAATTCGAGGTGGGTTCTCAAACAAAACAAAATCTCAAGTAGTAATTGGAAAATATTAACATGTTCTTGAAAATTTAAAAGAAAATAAAGATTAATGAAAATTATTATAATTTTGGCTCATATTCGATCAAACTTTAATTGGTGCCAAGTTAATACAAACGAAATTACAATCGGATGAATGAGACATTGTTGAAAAACTTAAATGAGAAAAGTCCAAAGTCACGACTGGAAAAGGCTGGATGCGTAAACACGCGCATCAAGAAGGTCATATGGTCTGTTTTGAGCAGAAAAAGTCTGGTTACAGGTTTCCTATTCCTGTAGGTTTTTGATTGTTTTGAGAGCAAAGAAATATATTTCCTAATGGATATTGGATTATTTTCGAACTAAGGAAACTCATATTATAAATAGGGGACTTGTTCTTTGTTTAAAATGTATACAATTCCCATCATTAAATGATTTGTTGGGACTTGGGTGTTCAATTCCCATCATTAGAACTTCTAAGATTGTGCGTGTAGTTATCTTATTTATAAAAATCTTATGTATATAATTATCTTCCGTTCATAGAGATAAATATCCAAATTGTGTAATCAGTGTTCATTTCAGTTTGTCCTCATAGACCATACTTTTAAGCTAGTGTGTGTGGTTATGGTTTATTTATGAAAATCTTGAATACATAGTTATCTTCTGTATATGAGGATATATATCTAAATCGTGTAAGTAGTGTCCTATTTCAATTTATCCCTATAGACTTATGATATGTTCGGTTCATCTTTAAAAAGAAATAAAAATTTACATGTTTTGCCTATAACTTGTTAAAAATTTACATGTTTATTTATACATTAATGGAAAGATCACAAAATACTTCACCTAATGATCTAGGTGAATAGATCATGCACGAGCTAAGACTTAAGGAAAAATAGCAAAATATTTTCGAAAGAAAAATATGATTGTATTATTGTATTCTATTGAATGAATTTTTTTTTTTACAAAGTATCTATTATTTATAAGAGTTTCTCACTTATAATGACTAGTTAGTTTACAATTTCTCTCATCCCGCAACATATGGTCTCCTTTTTTGCTCCACTTGTTTTTTTGTACACATGTTTTCATCTCATGTAGTGAACATTTTATGGTCACTACCATAACTTATTTAGTAGAGCGTTTTCCTTTTTCTTTTTATTATTTGATATTTTTATAAAATTAAATGTTAAATATATATTGCTAGTCTGATATGAATTGAACTGAAATAAGATCGATAAGTGTAAAATGTCATGACGACCTAGCATAACCTGAAATATAGACAATGAGGGACCAATATAATTAAAACAATTAGGACCTGAACTCCTAGCTAATTCAGTCGTTGCATGTGCTTTTTGTGTAGTAGTGGTGACTGGTGAGAGATGAATAATTTTTTTCTCTCTCGCGAAAGTAATTATTCAAAACATATTACAAATATTTGATGTTTCAATAAATTTTTACTTAATTTTTTAAAATATCATTTATAATACATAATTTAAATATAAAATATTCTCAAATAAAATGAATATTTTTCATTTCCAAATCTCATTCCACTGTATACAGATCTAGAAAGTTGCGGTGGCAATTTATTTTTTCATTTTCGTATAAAAAGTGCAAGTAGAAAGGTGAGTGATATCGATCGGTGATTTAGAATATGCGGAGAATCGTTATAAAAGCAAGAAGCTCCATGCCTTTTTAAAAAAATAATAATAACAATAATAATCTGTCGTCATTATCATTAATTAGTTATTAAAAACAAAGAGGTAATGGATTCTTTTCATATTAACTGCTAATATATAAATCGACAAGCCGGAAAGAGACAACTCAACTCTATAGACTATAAACTATAGTTGATAATTTCTAGATATTCTTTAGCTTCTAAGTCTCACTATATTTATTTATATATTTATTTTTAACTATAGGTCATACCATCTAACAACATTTTTCTTTTTCGATTTTTTTGTAGCTTTTATTTTACTCAAGTCCAAACTCCTAGATTTCACATCAAAACTAGGTAGCATGAAACATACCTTAGGATGTGAAGATTTAGTTGGGATTATATGATGTAATGAATATAATCATTTTCGTACAGAAACCATTTTATTTTCATATTAAGTTAAATGCTTTTTTTTTATAAAATATTAAGTTAACTATTTTTAATTATAGATACCATCAAGATGAAGTTGAGATCCAAACTAAATAATAAAAAGCCCAAGCTGAGATTGATGTAATGATAACCTTGTTATATTTAAAATTGGAATCGATTTGCTTAAGGTGAATCTACTAAAATTTAATATTGTATTATAATATTTACTTCCTCCTTATTAAGATTAAGCATTACATTCTAATATAGTAATAATGTACTTCCTTGCCGTTAAGAAGAAGTCGTTTTATACATAGTGGTGAAGATATATAATTTTTTTTTTTAAGATACCATTTATAATATAGATGACTTGAACCTTGAAACATTATTAAGATGAATAAAAGTGCTTTATCATTAAATAATACTGGACGATGATCAATATATATCATATTTTTACACTTTTGAAAATCTAAACAAAGATGATTGTGGTGCGGTTATTGTAAAAGATTTGATATAGAAAATCTAAGTTTTAATACAATTGTACATTGGTAATAGTTTAAAAAAAAAAAATACAATACCATATAAAATAGAAAATCATAGCCTTGAAAGGAGGGAAAAATTCAAAACTAATGCTTCTAGTAATAAAAATTGAGTAATACTCTATTATCCAAAATTTTATTCAAATTTATTATCCAAATTAAGGGTAGGCATAAGGGCATAGAACCAACCTGAATGACTTGACCCGAACCGATTCATAGGTGTTCGGTTCGATTCCCACGTTTAAATTAAGGGTGTTCAAGCTAAGACTCGGAAAAACATGATGTTAATTGGTTCAGGTTCGATTCTATGACTCGACCCGAGAAACACTCTCTCGAGGGGCACATGCATCATTTGCCATAGACACTATATAAACCCAACCCTAACTGAGCTCCTATTTCTTCCCATTTTCTTTCTTCGCACAACAGTCAGTAGCCACTGCACTCACCTCTCATCTCTCACCCTTTTTCTTAATCTCTCATCTCTCACCACGTTGCTATCATCGTCGTTGTGAATCTCTAACCTCTCATCTCAATCTTTAATTTCATTTGCCGTTTTTGGTAAGTATTTTTGTTTGGTTTTCAACTTGTTTTGCCTTGAATCTCTAACCTCTCATTCACCCATTCTCTTCATTTGTGGTTTCATCGCCTAGTTTGACATTCATCGTAGTAGTAGCACCTATCACTCACAAGACGTTGTTATGGTTCGTCACTGAAAAACAGAAGTGGTAGAGCTTTATATTGAATCTGCTAATAAGGTGTATTCATGTTTCTTTTTTGTTTCAATCTCAAAGTGAAATTGTGGGATTTTTTTTTGAAGAAGAAATTGTGAGATTTATATTGTGGATTTTTGTATATGTTTCAAGTGGTGTAGTCTAGGGTTTGTTATTTTGGGGGATTTGGAGTGGTGGTGGAAATTAGGGCTTTAGAATTGAAAAACCAGACCGAACCAAACTGAGGGTGTTTGATTTGATTTGGTTCTTCCCCCTAAAATGACCCTGTTCGGTTCGCTTTAGTTTCTACCAAACCGAACACTATAATGTCCATCCCTAATCCAAATAATTTGATAAATTTATATATAACTAACATATCATCAATACATCACCTTATAATTAAGGTAGTTATTACAAATTATCTTACCATATCATTTGAATAATAATTTTTTGGAAAGTGTAGTATTATTTATAAAATTATTTAATCATTGATAAAACTATAGTAATACTACACTACCCAAAAATTTACAAATTCATTATTCAAATGATGTGACAAACTTATACATAATTACCACATCATCAATACATCATCCTAAAATTAATATGGTAGTTACAAATTAGCTTACCATTTTATTTAGGTGAATTTTTGAAAAGTATAACATTATTTATAAAATTATAGTAGTTTTTAATTATTTGTATTCATAATTTATCAATGAGTAATAATAGACTTCTCAAGTTTTTTGTTCAAATGATGTGCTATTTGAGTAGTCAATATCACATTAATTATCATATTATCTTATGATTTATATAATGTTGATAATTCACATATTATATCATTTAGTATTGATTTACACAAGGAATTTAAAAAACCTAGCATTAAACCATTACAAATCATCTTACCATTATGGTCAGTTACCCCTTATTTAAACTCTCTCCCACCCATCAAATAAAGAAATTGGAAACGTGAAACATAAAGAAAAGATTTTACAGGTCAAAACTGAGGCGATTTCGTTGGACAAAGCCGAACGATGATCGAAAATAAGGTGATTTGAAAAACCAAAAATCAAAGAAATTGGATGAAGTCAAGAAACCAGAACACGTGATTTGGAATTGCAAGCAATCTAGTTCCCTTCAATCTTATTAGAAAACTTTCAAATCATAAGGAAAGTAGGACTTTCAACAAGCAGCCGTGTCTTTAATTATCCATTCCACAACTTGACTTCTGTCATTCTGTTAATAAACAGCCTGTCTTCAAATTGGTCCAACCATTTAACACTTGATTCTGCCCTTCACAGTATTATACTCTTTTATAGAGTAAAAAATAATAGTTAACCACTCTTAATATCATATTAAAATGAAAGAATATCTATATTGATTTTGAAATTGATACAAATATATTGTTCTTAATAGTGTGAAAATTGTGATGAAAGTTGTAATGAAAGTGCCCTGATAAAATGTATTTCACACCCACATAAAATAAAATTATATGTTTAAACCATATCTCTATCTAGTAATTCTCAAATTGTTATAATTAAAGACAAAAAAAAAAAAAAGATTATAGAACTCCACACAAGTCATTTGTTTTTTTTCAACACTAACACTTTACGAATTAAAATACTGTCAGGATCCACGAAATTAATCATTAATAGGATGGTCCGGATGACTTTTTTCACAAATAGGAGATGACGACTCCTACCAAGAGGAAACTCACGCCTATAGCTTGTGTTTTAATAGAACAAAAATGAGACTCGAACTTTTATCTCTTAGGGTTAAAGGAGATACTCAGTCATTTATACTAAGGCGTAGTGTATCACATATGTCATGATCCTACATGGAAAAAAAAAAAATTGAATTAATCAATGTAAGAGTGTGTTTTATAACTTAATTAATGGGGTTGTATTTTGGATTGATTGTATACATCCTATCCTTTACAAGCATGTTAAAGAGTCCAACATAAATTTGCAGTCAGCCTTTACACCCTTACTAAGCGTAATCCACCAAGGGAGAAATTTCAACGGAACCACGTTATTCATACAAAAAATAAATATAGAAATGTATAAATTAAAATACAAATTCAAAATTTTATTGATTAGGAAATTTACGATTGTGACATATTAGTCGTAGAGACTTCAGTATCCTTAAACATAAATATTCACGCTTTTGTAGGTATGGATATCCGATTACTTAAGTAGAAGTTTAATCCACATTAAAGTCATTTTTAGAACATAAAGATTATGATTTATGAGGCAAATTCTTAAGAATGACATTGTAACATCCGGTCCCATTTTCATCATTGATGGTTTCAATTGGGCTAGAGGTAAAGTTAAAATGGTCATTGTTCAATACACATTATAGTAAAAGTAGCACCAAAACATCTTTATTTTTGCTTTTAGAAACTGGTACCAAGACAGGAAAAGAGCTGTTGTCCTGACATATTAGATATAATATTATTAATACCAGTGTCATCGTTTAAATAGTTACTCCCACAGAAAAATATACGAGATAGACCTCTTAAATAAATGTGAAATTTAAAATACATTACCAATAGAGAAAGGAGCAAGGAGGGCATAGTTACCCAATTAAAAGTAGATGTGCATACCATTTTAGACATTTGGTGATCATTGAATCGGTGAGGCACAAAAGTAAACATAATTTAATCCTGGGTGGTGCTAACCTTTGCAGAGGACACATGTTAAATGTTAACGAGTTGTTTGTAAACCTATAAAGCATTTAGTACTGCGTTTTTAATATCCTTCATTAAAAACAAACATTGATTTATTGAAAATCACTCAAATATCTTTATTACTTTTCGTCTTTACTTTATTAAAAAATTTCCTTCTCTTTATTATATTTTTTTTCAAAAAAAATTAATAAATACTTTTTTTAAGGGTGAGTGAGGGAGATTAAATTCAGAAAAAAATTATCTACACCTTACATTTTACAACTAGAATGAGATTTGAACTATTGACATAATAAAAAGAAGTGTTCAATTATTCTTACTAAGAAATAATGAGAAAATACTCTCAACTTATAAATTACTTTGCAAGTTTGTATCTTGTTTTGAGGTCTCAGGGTATGTTTTAAGGAAACCAATTAACACCACCTTATTTACTGACTACATTTACAAGGTGATATTTCACATGAAAATTAAAAAAAAAAAAAAAAAAAAGAACATATGGCCAACTACGAGATCATTTATTATTTTGTTTGAAACTTAACAGTGTTGTTGAAGACTAAAGATTGAATAGTAACTGAAACTTAAAATCTGAATGATATATTTTTTTCCTTACATTTGAATGTATAGTAATCTTGTTTATTTTTTAAAGTTAAAATTATTTGAAAACTAGTAATTTGACATTTATATCATTTTACTAGTAGTTGTTATGCAAATTAATATAATACAAATAATTATACTAAATTATTTAACAAATATTAAAACACTTTTTATGTATATATGAATAATATTTTTATTTATAATTAAAATATGATTAATTATTATAATAAAATATATTTTTTTTAAAAATATACATATATAAATAAATTATTATAATAAAGTAAATTAACTTTATATATTTAAATAAAAATAAACAAAATATTCTTAAATTAAATTATTATTGCAACAAAAGTTGAAATTATAAGGTAATATATATTTTAATTATTACAATATTTCATTAATTATATTTAAAAGAAATTTGTATAATGTAAAATTACGAATAAATTTGAAATATGTTATTTTAGAAAAAATAGATTTAGAATAATTTATTTAAAAATCCATTAAATGATTTGATATTTAGTTAAAAATAAAAAATTGTAGTTTTTCGTTTTTTCAGTTATTCTGATCTAGGGTAATTTTAAGTGATTTAACTACTTAAAAAAAAAAAACTTAATAAATGTAATTCAAATCTATTAAGTGAAAAATGATAAAAACAAAAGATATTTAAATAGTCTTTTCATTTGTATATTATTACTTAACGAACAATATTAGACTTCTAAAAAATTATTCAAATTTTTTTTCAAAAAATATGGTAAAATGATTTATAACAATCACATTAATTATGAGATAATGTATTAATGAAATTGTAGTTATAAGTAAATTTGTTATATTATTTGAATAACATATTTGGATAAAATTTTGAGTAACCTAATATTTCATTTATTCCCATTACGGAATGACCTTAGAGCAAGTAAATATGATCGTTCTCATTCTTCAATCTGCTAAGTAAACACATCTTTAGGTTGTAAGTGTTTGAACCTGCTGTGATTGAGTTATAAATCCAGTAAAAATTTTGATCAAAATTGGAGTTGAAATCCGATTCACTGCCCAAACCCGTGCAAAACGAATCTAAGCCCATGGGTTTGACGGAGGATTTTTGTCATCCCTAATGTGAGAGGAAAGACAGACAACGGAAGTTAACAGGAAGGGGAGGAGAAAGACTACATACCACACAAAAAGAGAAAAACAGGTGGAGATAAAATCTCCGTCCTAACCCAACAGACAACTTTCCTCCTCCACTGCTTTCAAATACGCCAAAACTCCCGTTCAATTCAAACCCTTTTTTAATTTTCCAATCACAAACTTCAATTAAATTCAATTATAATCTATTTTCTCCCAGTATCTTTGAATAACCTTTTTTGGCCCCGCCCCTCTTTTCTCCGTTTTTTGCTTTTATATATACACCAATCCCACCTCTTCCTCTCCTCCTCACGCACACAAACCCAAATAAATCATCCTCCTCCTCTGTCAAACCCCACTGTTTTTTTTTTTTTTTTTTTTCTCTTTCTGGGTTCTAACATTCAAACCCAGATTTGATTTTTTTATTTCTAACTTCGTTTTGCAATCTTTACACACACCCTCTTTGTGTTTTTGGGATTGGTTTAATTAAAAATATGGCTGTTGCGTACAAACAAGTGTTGTCGACCGAGAAAATGGAGACGTCTCTCCCTTCTCTGTCTCCTCCGTCCGTGATTCTCACCCAAGACGACCTCAAAAAGATCGCTGCATACAAAGCCGTCGAGTTCGTCGAATCTGGGATGGTTCTTGGCCTCGGAACCGGCTCCACGGCCCGTCACGCCGTCGACAGAATCGGCGAGTTGCTCCGGCAAGGGAAGCTCAACAACATTATCGGCGTGCCCACGTCGAAGATGACTCACGAGCAGGCCGTCTCGCTGGGGATCCCCTTGTCGGATCTCGACTCCCACCCAGTTCTCGATTTGGCCAGTCGACGGCGCCGACGAGGTCGACCCGGATTTGAATTTGGTGAAGGGGCGGGGCGGGTCGCTTCTGAGAGAGAAGATGGTGGAGGGTGTTTGCAAGAAGTTCGTTGTGATCGTCGATGAGTCGAAACTGGTGCCCCACATCGGCGGCAGTGGTCTGGCGATGCCGGTGGAGGTGGTGCCCTTTTGCTGGAATTTCACAGCAAAAAGGCTCCAGGGCTTGTTTGAAGATTGCGGTTGCGTTGCAAAATTGAGAACTTTTACTTCTTGTGAGAAGGACCAGCCTTTTGTCACTGACAATGGCAATTACATTGTGGACTTGTACTTCGAGAAGAGCATTGGGGACTTGAAGGTTGCTAGTGATTCCATTTTGAGGCTGCCTGGTGTGGTGGAGCATGGCATGTTTCTTGATATGGCCACTACTGTGATTGTTGCAGGTGAGCTTGGTGTCACAATCAAGAACAAGTGAGGAGGAAAAGAAAACATTAATGGGGTTTTGAGATTTTTTTAGGGGTTACTATTTATTTACTAATTTAATCTGGGGACACAAGAAGAAGAAGAAAAAAATTTTGGTGCGTTTATTATAATTAGTGGGATGCCACCTGAGATACTGGATGAGTTCTAGAGGGTGTGTTGTTGTCCCAATTTTTGTTTACGGTAGGAGATTTTTAGATGATTTAACGGTGGGCAACTGAATGATAAGGAAAGATTGGTGTATGTCAGATGTCTTGATCTTGGCAATAGTTATTTAGATTTTATATTTATAAATGAAAAAAGAAAAGAAAAGAAAAGAAATTTGACTTGGTAAGATTGGTGTTTACTACTGTTCTTTTCTTTACTATTGTTGTTCTGGATTGCAATTTTTCTTGTGATTGAATTCACTTGACAAATTTGTTATGACTTTTTACTGTGTTATTGATTCGAACTTGGAATATTGTATTGTTGGAAGTTTGGCTTTGGGAATCAGGTGGAAGATCATGTTTGTGTGATCTGTCTGTTTCCTGCTTAGTTCCCATTTGTTCTGTTTTTATTGAACTGTTGAGGTAAGACTCTTCTATGCCCTTTCAGTGAAAAAGGGTTTGTGATTTTTGGATTTGGAAGTTGATGGATATCTATGTTCTCAAGGAGCATAGTGAACTTTGTTTAATGTACTGGTTTCCATTCTTAATTCCAAAAACAAAAAAAAGTCAGCAATCATTCATTTCTATATGATTTCCATATGTCAGGTATTTGTTATTTGATCTTAATTTCACTGAGCTTGCAGTTCATTGCCTCTTTATCTTATACCTATTTTTTATGTCCTTGTGCCTTAATATACCGTTAGAGTCTTCTTTTGTGCTGAGCAAGTCTTGATGAATCCTTTGGGATGTGGTCATAAAGGATTTTCTGACTTGTTGGTAAATATTATATATGTAATTGAATGGCACTTGGATGTTGTTGACTTACTCTGTACAATATACATTGGAGAGGAACTTAACAGAGAATTTCATGTAATTTGTCTAGTTTCATCTGAGTTGAGTGGTTATGTATAATTGGTATTGTAAAATTTCTCTTTCCGAGATTCTCACGTTGCCTGCAAGACTTTAATGGTTCATAATCATACACGTAAGATGAATCATTGTTGAGTCAACTTCCTCCTGCGGATAAGTTTGGTAAGCTAGCTTTATTCTATGGTACCTTGATCAAGAAAGAACAATATGCATTTACATTCTTCCTCTAGCTCTAGGCCTAATCTACTTTCAGATTGTTATTTCAAGATGATAAGGTTGTGCAAGTTCATCCTGATTGCGATGTTTTGTCTGTATTGCAATTTGGCTTGTAAAGATGGTTTGGAGAACTAAGTTTCTCTCGAATGGTGACTAAATGCTACCATGTATTTCATGTGGACCTATATACTGTATCTTAACAAACACGATGGGTGTATAACTACTATATATGTCAATATAAGAAGCCAAGAATTTATGCAAATTATGTTCTTTCCTTTCAGTGCAAGTGGTGGGCTAGTGCAGAATCTGATCCTTGATGTTGAAGTTGCCTTCTCATTTAGTACAAGCACATGCTTATTTTTACATACAATTCCAGTTTTATCATGTGTGCAATGGTTTCTTTTGAGTAAACCCATTTGCTTTGCACCTAATTTCCTGCATTATGAGTCTATGACAGACAGTAGGTTTTCTTGGAGAACTTTTATTGAGCATCTGGAATTAAACTGTCATTAGTTTTACACTCTTATTATTATAAAACTATTTGTGAATACATTTATTGTTTTCATATAATTTTTTTTATGCAGTTGTCATGACTCACCAAAGATTATGTACACTTAATGCTTTTTCTGAGGACTGGTTTTTCCTCCGTGGAGACACTTCTGTTTATTTTCTTTATTTGGCAATGTATAAGTTCATAATGGTTCCTTGCTGTCTTGCTATGTTAAAGACTGGCTTTTGATTCTTCTCAATATTTTGAGTCCTTTTGTTTTTGGTCAATCAGTGATTGAGACAGTTATAATGGTTCCTTCCTATTCAACTAGGGGTGCAAAAAATCTGATCCAAGCAGAATACTTTGTCTATTTGAGCTTCACTTTTGTTCGATCCAGCTTGAAGAACAGAGCTTGATATTGGCATAAGAATTCAAGAGAAGTTCTAGTTTTAGCTCATGGTTCATTGGAGACTATTTGAACCCGTTTGAGCTCAAACTCAAGCGTAATAATAGTTTTCCTTTCCTTTGTTTGTATTGTCATTATATCTTAGAGTATCAATATGTATAGTGCCCTTGACACAAACTGGGAAATTATACATTACAATTTTCTTATAGTCTGTTTTAGTATGTTCATACACTTGATCTTGATAAGATACAGATACCACCTTTCGTTGTCTTAGCTAATAGTCATGCTAATTGATGTGATGTAAAGCAAAGCAAATGGAAGTAGATCACTTGGACAGACAATCTGATATTATCTGTGATACATTAACGTTTGTGCCCAGCAGCATAGACTGCAACTGCTATTTTGTTTTAGTGTGTTATAATAATAAATGTTGGTTGCATTTGATACATTGAATTACTTTGATGGATCACGGATGTGTGGTCCTAAGGAATTGATAATCCACTGGATATAAATATTCGATTAGATTGCAATTTGCAAGTGGAAGTGGGTGAATGGAAGACACTTTCTGCATGTCGAAATATCTGTTGCGCTCTGTTCATTTTTTAGCATAGATTTTTGGCTTAGCGAGTCTCTATGATTTTTTTAGGAAAACTTCATTTTAGTACTCAAAGTTATAAAAAATATCAAGTTTTTAAAACTCTTTTAGAAATAACTCTTTTATCTCTATCTCTTCAAAATTCTTCAAAAAAACTTAAATCATTAGTCAACTAATGGTCAATGATGATTCTAGACTATTTTTAATAACTTAAATTCATATATATTTTAGATAATTTATTTTATAAATTCATTATTTTATTAGGATAATTTTATAATTTACGTGAAATTAATAATTATCAAAGGTAAAAATATTTTTTTTCGTATTCTTGTTAATATTGACTATCAGTTGACTGACGGTTTTAGACTTTTTTAAAAAGTTATTAAAAAGTTAGAGATGAAAAAAGTTGTTTTCAAAAGAGTTTTGATATTTTTTAAAATATTGAGAACTAAATGAAGTTTTTTCATTATTTTGTTTGGTGAAGTTTTTCTCAAAAGCCTTTCATTGGAAACTTGGTTGACTATGATACCATTCTGTCCATACACTATTGGGCCCCTTTTGGCTTAAACAATGGTGTTAAATTCATCTACTTTTTTTTTTTTTTTTTTATTTTTTTTTTTTTTTTTTATTTTTTTTTTTTTTTTTTTCCGGGATTAACCCATAAAATAATTGAGACTTATCGGGATAGGAACAGTGGTGGTGCGATCTAGAAAGTTGCTTCAAAATGAAAGGAATCCACCCACGTGAAGGTGGAAGAAAGGCCCACATGAGGGTAAGAAGGCAACCTAAATAGAAGGTGTAAGAACATATTATTATTTGGTGTCACGAGGCGTCGACTCATGCCTTTGGGGGTATGGAGGTAGCTGACGCATTGACCAACGGTACTAGCTACCATTGACACTTCTCTTATTTTTATTTATTTTTTCTTATATATTATATAGATTTGAACATAGTTTAGACCGGTAAAATGTTTATTATTGTTGTTATATTTTAAATCATTACAATTTTGAAATTGAAAGACAATATATATTTTTTTATTTATAATATATAACCGAAATTTATAATCTTACTGACAGGAATATAAGAGATTTATCACTATATCGTATTAAGTTTATGTTGTCATTAACTAATATATAGCAAGTTCTACTTTTTGCTTGAACAAAATTTGGCAATACTTATTGATTGGACAGGGTTGGATTGTATGGAAACGTGATATAAATGAAGCAAAGTGAAGTGATTTTACTTTTCAAAAAGGAAAAATGAAGTAATTTTAAGGATCACTTGCAAAAAGAGCAGTTAATGTTGTTGGAACAGTTCACTTCAATAATGACAATTAAACCAAACCAATACCAACTCTCTTCGTTACATCTACAATATTGTGAGTGAGAGTTGAGTACTGGCTTGATATACCCTACCATTTTATTCTAAAATGTTTTCATTGCATTTATATATATCTTCTCTCTAGCTTGGTTAAGTACGCAATTGTGGAAAATAATATATGGTTTAATTAATTTGAAGTCGCTTTTGGTTCCAATACATTTGCAAATAACATTCTCAAATTTAAACCACTCATTTGATGGAATAGTTAGTTTCTAATACCAACATTCACATATCTTTAATGTGGTCAACAACAACTCGATATTGAATTCTTTTGCATTCCATATTTCTTCAAAAATGGAAAAGAGATAAAAAAAAAAAGTTGATATCAAATTTTTATGAATCATTTATATGAAAAACATGTGGATGGTTCGTACCCAAAAATCTTAATTTGATAAGATAAGACCAACGATCCAACATGATCGAGTCTAGCTAATTCTCTAAGGATATGGGTCTGTAGCTAACAGTATCACAAATGAGATATAAAATATGAAGTATTTATGGTTTTGATCAGCAAAACATACAAATCAAGTTTAGGTTCTAGTAGATTACTGCCATGTTTTCTTTTTCAAGGATTTGATAACTTGGCACAATATGCTTGTCTCTCTGTTTCTGATATTTGGTTGCATTGGATGCTCAGGATATTTTGATGGGTATGTGTGGTCCTAAAGCTAGGGTTTCTTGTTAACTGGATAAATATATTTATATTCGTTGGGATTGCAAATGGGTGTATGGAAGAGACTCTTTGTATTTGAAGATGTCTATTTCTTTTTCTTTCATTTCATAGTGGAAAATTAGGATATGACTACCTTTTTAGTTGAGTAAACTTACCTATTAATAATAGTCATTAGATTGATTGTAAGAATAGTTATTAAAAAATATAAGAGTTATTATTGATGGGTAAACTTGTCTAACCAGTAAGGTAACCAATCCGGAAAACTATTAGAATTCTGTATGTGAAAAGTCAGTGTCAGTAGGAAAAACAAGAAATCAGAAATAATATAGTTGTGCAACAATTATAACATACAAAATCGAAGGTTGATGACTTTCATGGTTCTCAAGTAGTTAATTAGGTTCACTGAATTCTTATAGAGAAGTTTTGAGAAAATATATATATATATATTTGAGAATTTTAATGACATAAATTAAAAGTTTGAATGAAAATGTCTCTGCTAACTATGTACTAACCATATAACTCGTGTATAACACAACAAAATTCCCTCTACACTTGCGTTAGGCTAGGAGCAATTGATATCAAACTATAAGCTAAGCCAACCCAGTAAATCATACATGTTGGGCTTCAACAAGAGAAGCCTATTCGGGCACCCAACTGTCCAGGCCCATATAAGTACAGGCTATGTCGGCCCATACAAACTCTGTAAATAGTGTTTTTTTTTTTTTTTTTGACAACTACCCTGCAAATAGTTACTCCCTTTTAGTTGAAAGGAACATTATGAGTGAAGTGAGGATTAATTTGATTCAAAAAACATTAATGGGAAAAAGTATATTAAAAAAGACCCATATGGGCTCTAAAATAAATACAAATATATGGTCAATGTAAATTCATGGAATCCTCTTATTTAGATCCATTTTCTTATTAGTTATATGTGGTTTGTCCTCTGTAAATATAGTAAAAGAAATGGCACAAAAGTCAAGTTTTGGCTATTATATTATATATATATATATTAATTGTTTTACAAATTCATGATACGGATCTCTTAATTGGGATTCAGTAACTGTAAGATTTTGATATTTGTCTTGGGAGCCAGTCATTCGGATACAAAGTGCCTATAATTGATGTTTTCAACTTTTTTCCAACAATTTTGTTAATTTCTATTACAAAAAGTGAAGATAAAATAAATGAAAAGAAATAGATATATATATATATATATATATTGGCTATTGGATGAAGTTGATTAAATTATTGAAAACTTTATCACCTTTCTTCTGTTGATACCTTTTTTCCTTTTGTTTGTTATTGGTCGAAAGGTGACGAAGAGTTTTGATCACAATAACAAAAAGGATCACAATTTATTGCATGATCAAGAAAGGAATATATGACTTTTTTGATGTGGAAATCCAATGCTTGTTTCCCTTTTGTTAAGGATATACTAATATTAATTAATTATATCATGAAAATCTTGACATCAAGATTCTTCATCATATCACTCTTAGCTCTTTATAGTGCAAATCAGTGTTTAATTAGAATCCAGCTCATGAAGATTATACATTCGTCAACTTTGTTTTATTTTATTTTATTCTCCATTTAATCCCAAGTAGAAAATCTTAAGGAAATCTTCTTTCATTTTAGAAGGGACACTAATGTCCAAAATCAAACAGTATAACCTGATAACCATGACCATAGGATGTAGTCAGACACTTTTATTTGAAAATATTAAAAAGAAATATTTGAGAGGAATTAAAATACAAAATTTACATCACTAAAAAATATATATATTTGAGAGGAATTAATAATATTTACATAACTCAATATTTGGGAAACTTAATGAATGCATCTTATATATATTGACTTTACATATAACAGATTTATACTCCCACAAAAGAAGCAATTGACCATATAAGAATGAAGCTTCCTAATAATCTTAAATTGAGTATTTTTTCTTGACTATGTGAAAAAAAAAAAAAATCATAGATTTCATGTAAAGAGTTTTGAAAATATAATTGAAGCAACGGTTTCTCTTTTATTTCATTTACTACAATTTTACTTTGTGGGCATTCATAACTTGGTAGATACCATAGGGTTCAACATAAACCGATATATATATATATATATATATATACAATTTTACTTTGTGGGCATTCATAACTTGGTAGATACCATAGGGTTCAACATATATATATATATATGTGTGTGTGTGTATAAGTTATTACATATAAAATATCAACTTTAGACTCTCAAATTGTTTGGCGTGATGACCAAATACATCCAACCCGTTTTTAATAAGCAATGATAAGGTTCAAGTATTCATATTCACAAAAAGTGAACATTTACCTCCTAACTCGCTTGTGTATAGACCAATTACCAATAAATCATTCAAGTTAAAGAGCAGTTTTCTCACTTAATATAGGTATTTTTTTTCTTACTATTAGGGAGTTGAGTAAAATAATATTGTGTTCTGAACTGTTCCATAAAAAGAGAACATTTATCTCCTAACTCACTTGTATGTAGACAAATTACTAATAAATCTCTTCAGTTAGAGAACAGTTTTCTCACTTAGTATAGGTTTCTCTCTTTGTACTATTAGGGAGTAGAGTAACATAGTGCAATGTTTCGGACCGTTCCATAAAGTCTTATCAAAGTAGTCCCGACAGATGTAATTATTGATGTAATTATACTTGTAATATATATATATTTAAAAAAAAAAAAACTTTTAGATTGCAATAATTTAAAGGGTAAATCTCATTTTCATCTTTAAGTTTTAGGAAAGTAATAAATTTTTAACCATGTTTTCAAAATACATCAAATAAGTATTAAATTTTTAACTATGTTTTCAAAATACATCAAATCTTCCCTAAAATTTAGAAAAAATATCAAATTAGTCTTTCTCATTAGTTAACTGATGATCAAACCAAACAGAAAATAAGAAAACCCTCACTTTAGTTATAATACATACAATGATCACTTTGCCCTTAATAAGACTAAAAATTATAATTAGTTAAAAATTAACTACCCTAAAATAACATGAATTTAAAAATAAAATGCCATGAAAGAGTCTATGAATCTCATGGCCGATGATGGAATTGTCGGCCAAAGATTGGGAACACTAGAATGTAGAACACCACCACCACCACCGAACAACACCACAACCAAAATATCTCCACCACCAAACACCCAATCCACAGAAACATCACCACCACCGAACATCTAATTGAACCCAAATAATGATCTGGGTTCGATCGACTTCGAAACTAGATCGGACATCTGAGTTCGAACACCCAATCGAACCCAAATGACGATCTAGGTTTAACCTTCGAACCCAAATCATCATTTGGGTTCTGGTACTAATGGAACCCAGATGGTCATCTAGGTTCTAGTACCAATCGAACCTAGCTTAAATCATCATCATCAAGGTTCGAACACCCAATCAAACTTAAAGGACGATTTGGGTTTCTGTTACCGTTTTTCCCCTAGGTTTCCTCTCTCATCTAGCACACTGATGAATGACATACAAAGAAGGATCGGGATCGTAGTGGATCTCAGCAACAAACACCTTTGCGTTAAATGGGTAGTCCAAAACTACCTCCGACCCAAAGACATTGTTGTGTTGCTGTACGTGCATCCAACAATTGAGTTGACGGTAGAGACAAGGAAGAGGAGTCGTAAAAGACAATCAATTCTTTTTTTTTTTTTGTAAGTTTGTTTAATTTGTTTAATTTTTATATTTTATTTTCTGTTTTAGGGTTTACGATTTAATTGGTTTAATTAATATGTTCAATCAGTTTAATTAGTGTGTTTAATTAGTTTTGATCTACACTGTCCATTTGAAAAATGGACTGGTGCAAATCTCTCTTTTTTATTTTAATTTTTTTACCTATTAATTACATTGTGTAATGTCCAAATTACCCTTATTTACTATGATCCATGTTTAGTTGACTAACGACAGATTAACGGTAAGGACTATTTTGATACTTTTTTAAAATTTTAAGGAAGATTTGATGTATTTTTAAACATAAGTTAAAATTTTGATATTTTTTTAAAATAGTGGGACCAAAATAAAATTTATCATATTTAAAATGGTCCCAAGCTATATGAAAAGCAGTACCCATTGCAAAGATGATGATAAAAAGAATGGCCACAGCTCAGAGACATAGCTTGTGACACATTAATGAAATTGGACCCAATTCTAGCAGGTTCTCGAGGATTATTATTGGCTCTCCATTTTCTCTGAAAATTGCCTTCATTATTCATCATTTAATTTAACCTACAAGCCTCCAAAAAGATTGTCCACATCACCATGCATGCCATGCATCTATTGCCTAAGCTGCCGTCCGCGTCATCGCCAATTACACGTGTAATCATATAATTTCTCTCTTTCTTTTTTTATTTTATTTTTATTTAATAACACTAGATTTCTGCTTATATATCCTGAAATTTGAATCAAATATATTTTTATCTTACAATAAAATATTTTATTAACTAAATTAATGATAATATTTTTCAATTTAATTATTTAATTAATAGATTATTTGATTACAAGTTAAAAATTGAATATTATGATACAATTAATATTTAGGGTTTTAAAAATGATTTCGACACAATAATTATTTATTATTATAAATTCTATACATCCATATAGTCTTTTTTTTTTTTTAAAGGAATACATCCATATAGTTTTTTTTTTTTTTTTTTTTAAGTTGTGCACCAAATTTATAAGATTGTATCATGAAAATTATTTATGAAAAACATGCATCCTACTTGTCTTTCACAACAGAGATTTCTATCTTTCATGTGCACACACGTGCAAAATTATATAGAAAATCCCCAGTACACATGTAATGATAGAAGACCAAATTCCCTTCAGAGATTTGACCCAAATAATTAAAATTAAATATCCAAACTAAATTTCTGTATGAGTTGGCTCAAGCAATGAAACAAGATCTAGTCCAAAAATTTATATTTCAATAAACTGATGTCACGAACGTGCACCAATTTGGAGTAGGTGTAAAAAAACATGGTCTAACTTATTAAAATTTAAAAATATAATGGTACAATGTGATCATCTAAGTCAATTGGTGGTTCTATTCTATCTCTTCGTCAAAGTAACTTTCCTGTCAAACCAACTTTTAGGTTAACAAAACAGACCTCGTTAACTTTATTTGTTTTTACAGTTGACCCTTCCATGTTTACTTTTCATTGTTAGATAGTTCTAGTTCGTAATAGTAAACAACGCGTTTGTTTCTTTCTTCGTCATCGACAACAACATTAGATGCATTATATCAACATTTGTATTACACACCAATTTAGCATTCAAGTCAGATGCTTGCTTTGATAATGCAATGCATGAGTCATACATCTTAAACTTGCTTGATTTATCTCGTGCATATTGGTCATTTTTTCAAATAAAAGAAGTGAGAGAATAGAAGTCTAGAACAGAATTTATGATTTACATACACTCGAAAAATACGTACAAAGTCTCTTCCTTTTGATGTAGACCTAAAACTACTTCAATTTAAAACGGGGAAGTCAAGCAAGCCCAAACCAATGCCAACACAACATTCTAAACAATTACGTACGCCTGTGGTTGGATACTTGTTTGAGTTTTGCAACTGGCTAGATTGAGACATCTCTTGCTTGTAGTTAATTAGGTTGGGATTTTGCTGATTTGTGTACTGTTTCATTCAATAATAAGAATGTGGATAATTATTAAAAGGATCAAAACGATACACAAGCTGCTACTATACAAAACATTCATTGTAGTAAAAGAGAAAATCATCAATACACTCTCATGCATATATCCAATCATTAAAATCATATTATTTGAAAAAGTTATAATTATAATTGATGATTTATTCATAATATATGAAATGATATCATTGGATTCGTGCATTGAAGAGTTCTAGTGGTAAAGAGCATTGTTTTCATTTTCAACTTTTAGAATTTCGTAAAAGCCATTGAATTGATATTAAATGTCCAATAACAATGTTATAACTTTCCAAGAAATGTCAAAAAGCATTAGTTATTTGTATGGTATTACCATTAATGTAAGAGATTTGAGTATAAAAAGCCTCAGACAGTTATTCTTTCTTTGTTTTTTTGATAAAGCCTCAGACAATTGTTCTATACTAATATAGATATCCTTAAATTGGAGACTCATTATTGGAAATTTAAATGTATACATCTGCATGCTGTTTTTTCGTAGCAAAGTTATAATGATTTAATTATTATAACGTAACGAATATTTTTTTCTAGAAAATAATTTATCATTTATTTAAAGCAAAGCTAAGTTTTTTTTTTTTTTTTTTGAGAGAAAAGCAAAGGTAAGTTACTGATTTTTTTTATATTTTATTTTTAAAAAAAAAAGAAGAAGAACCTAGTTGAAGTACAAAAGATAAACACTTAAAAGTGAAAAAGCACTTAAAATTCTTTATTAAAAAAGCAAGTTAACAATTCACTTGGTAATTGAGACTCACTTTCATAAAACAAAAACGTTTTAAACGTAATATACATATATAAAAGCACTGCAAATTATGATAAATATGAAAGTATTGTAAAAGTTAAAGGAAAAGATAAAAGGTGATCAGACAAAATGCTAGATGATCAATTTATTTATTCACATTTAACAGTAGTAATCACTAATTGGTTGGTTACCCTATTAGTGTTTATAAATATATTTTTTAATTTTTTTATTATAAGAACAGACTTCTCTTATCCTATATATGAATTTTTATGTTATATTTTGCATTTTATCTTGATAACATTTTATTATTAATATTAATACATTTTCGATTCCACAATAAGTTAGCATTAAAACGACTTTCCTAAAAAATTTAAATCAATAAAAAACTTGGAATTGGATGAATTTAATCATTGACTTAATTGTGAAGGAATGATCACATTTAGCTAACCCAATGGGATCCGGAAGTCGCATTGATTGGCTGACCGACTCAATAAAGGACGAGGCATAAAGCCATAATTGACGGTCGGTCACGGCTTAAATCACCGGTGATGATCTCGTGCGTACACGTGTATTCGGCGCCCAGACCACCGCTCAGATCCAGTGATTCACATGCATCGATGCTTTTCATGCTTTGGCTTGGCCCCCCAATCAGATTTTCGGTAGGAAGTGGGGCCTGCGTGTCGCTGATCACGTGTTCAGTGCCCCCAACGCTTTCCATGCTTCTCCTGAAACTAAGATATGCTACTACCAATCCTATTCTAATTTTATCTACTCCAACTTTCTTTCTTTTTTTTTTGTTAGGTCTGCTTTTTGAACCAAAAATATATTTTATGGATGCAGTCCTTTTATTTAAGAAAAAAAAGACATTTTTAATATCTTCGTAATTTCTTGCAAATTTTTGTTTATTTTATTTTATATTTTTGAATCTTTATTATATCAAAGGTATACATATAAAATGTTGTTAGCATTTGTATAGTAGAAACGATTTTCAGAAGATATAATAAGATTCTTCATAGCCAGCATAAATCGATAGGGAAAAACATTTTTCAAGCTTTTAGAAAGTAATAATACTGTTTCCTCTAAATCTTATTAAAGTAATTTTCTTATGATTGATTGTAGTTTTTTGAGAAATTATGATTGATTGAAGTTGAACAAGACTATTCAATCGATTGTTATAATGATTTGATTGACTGAATATCAACTGTTGCCATTTATTAGAAATCATCTGCATCATACTATATATATTTCGGAAAGAATATATATATATATATATATATATATAGTTTTTCCACTAACAAGAGATTTATAAACAGAATACAACGTTCCATAAGCTTTTATTTTAATAATGTGAGTTTACTAAATTTATTTTATTTTATTTTTTTTGAAAATATTTTATTTTCAGATTTTAAAATACATTAATATTATCAAATATATTATTAAACTTGAAAAATATAAAAATTAAAACTCAATAACTTATTTTAACTTTTTATCATACTATTGGAAATTAAACAATTTGTATTATACCGAATATTTAATAACTTCCCTATGATATTTAATATTTTGTAATATCTCTGAAAATGTTTAATATTTAATGTTATCTCTAAATTATTTAATATTTAATAATATCTTTCTATGCCTCTAAATATATACATATACATATAACATCTTTTTAAGAAAGACAAAACACGTATACGCACTGAATTGAGGCAGTCGATCACGTCCTGATCTGCTACAAGATAGCATCAACGGGAATGGTTTATTCAAGGTCCCACTTTTCAATGAAACCGAATAATCTTTTTTTCTTTTTGTGAAATCAAACGAAATTGAATAATCTAGTTTAACAAACTTCAATATGAAAATGATGCTACGGATTTCGAAAAAAAAAAACAGATGCACCTAATCGTACCAGAATATACTTTTCTCCAAAACCGCATTAGCAAGCACAATTAAATTAAGATTTCTCCTTTAAAAAAAATAATTTTTTTTTTTTTTTTAAAACTGCTTCTTCGCCGCACACATTTATAATACACATATAATATTTTCCCTTCAGATAAGTTCATAAATTATTTACATTTCAATTTGAAAACTTACCACTAAAGTAATTGAAAATGTGCAAATATACCCATCCAGATTTAAGGAAACATGAAATCAAATTACTTGTTCAAATTGTTAGATTTGAATGGCTAATATTGCGAGATTATGACATTACTGTAAATAAAAGATTATTATTGGACCGTCCCAATATGTGAATTTTTTACCCGTTCACACGTAAAACAACACGCCGTCATGATCCATAAAGATACTTCATTAGTTCCCATTTATATTCCAAATCACCTGGATCCGCCACTAAACAACTCTTCTATGTCATTTTCCCATAAAGCCCCCACTCTGTAGGGTGGAGGCCGACAATTGGTTCAATAAACGAGGGTATTTTGGGAAATGAAGAGAGAGAAAAAGCAAAAGCAGTAAAAGACAAAATAACTAAAAGCGCTTCTACATAAGGAGAAGGAAACCGGCAAAAAACAGGGGTAAGTGAAGAGTGATGGAGTCCTGGCGTGTTTGCATGTCATGTGCTTTTGCTTTTGGTTCCTTAATAGACTCATTAATCACACCCGCCTTTTTAGTTCTCTCTCTAGTTTTTCTTCTCTCTCTACTTCCTCATGTAATACTCTCTTGAGTTGTCTCTGCCTATTTGAGCTCAAAAAACCCTTGTAAACACGTTTCTGGGCTCTCTAGATTTGGTTGGAGAGTCAAAGACTGAATCTTGACGAATGGGGTGTCTTCATTTGGGGTGTTTGCTTCACTGAGATGTTAAAGACTCCATCTTTATGCTGTTGCAGAGACTGGAAAATGAAGATGGTGTTTTTCTCTGGAGAAATGAAGATGGTTTCTTTTGTTGTTCTTGTTGTTTTGGTCTCTCTCAGTTCGATTTCTGCTTTTTCTCCAGATGGACCCACCAGGGATCCTCTCAAGTTCATTTTAGGTAAATTTTGATTCTAATGTGGATGTTGATGTTGATAATGATATCATTTTCATTTTTGTATCTGGGTTTTTGTTTAATTTCAGTAATGTTTTTGGATTCTGTAATCTTGGTTTTGTTTGGTTTGCTACGAAAAATGAACAAATGAATTGAATTGGCGAATTTTGTGATTTAGACGAAGTCAGTCACAAAATTACGAGAAGAATGAGATTTTTTTTTTTGAGTGTCTTATATGAGCTGTTGTTGTTATTGTTTAATTCTGTTATTTTGCTGTGCACACAGGAGAAGACAACTTAGGACACTGGAAAAATGGGATTGATGACGTAGCTGGAGCTCCCGGGCCGGGAGGGGTTGTGCCTCTTCTGTTGGCGGCCAAAAGGACTAATAGGCCTGACATTCTTAAGGGCTTTAAGCATTATCAGGGCGGTTGGGATATCGCTAATCGCCATTACTGGGCTGTGAGTCCTGCATTTTTGTATCTCTCATGATGTAGTTATTTCGTTGATCTGTTCAATTTGAATCACATTTATAGGAACTGGTGATTGATATTTGTTATCAGTACATAATTTGTTTTGTTAGAGAATGCATTCTTGATCATGGAATGGAGGTTTATATGTTTGCTATGTGATCAATTCTTTTGGTTATTTACATGACAGCGTCTAGAGCGTCAAATCTGCGTTTACAAAAGAAGATCGTTTAAGAAGTAGCATGATCATTGATTGTTTGATTTAATCAAAAATTAAGAAAAGAGGTCCCGATGGTTCTTTAATCAGGAGTTAAGAGAAAATAAGCGGGTGTAGAACAAATTATTTAATTTGTTATATTAAGTGCTATTTTCATATTGGTTAAAATCATCAGTAACTGTATTTAAGTGGAATCTGCATTTATAAATGATTTGAAAAGCCAGATTGAAAGTCTTCAAATGAACTGTCATATTTTCTTGTGTGATTTGAAGTCATGGAAAGCGCATAGATTGTTGCATCAAATTTTATTACGTGTAGTTACCTGCCTATGGTTGTTCTGTCTTATTCTTTTTCAGCTGGGGATGTAAAATTTCCTTTTCAAACTGTACTTGGATGTTTGTATAAAAATATTTTTCACATCTAACATGAGTATTTGAACTGTTGTGTATGCAGTCTGTTGGATTTACAGGTGCTGCCGGTTTCATTCTAGCTATTGTATGGTTTGTTTCATTTGGCTTAGCTCTGGTGGCACATTATTGCTGTGGATGGAGAATAAATATTAGAGGCAAAGGATCAGCCTGCTCAACAAGGATGTGTCTTATCTTGCTTATAGTTTTCACATGTGCTGCAGCGTAATCATCTGAACTTAAGCTTTTAACTGCTAGTATTATGAGCACAGTCGGTGGAGTGCTTTGGGATTATTTTTTACTTTTACTATTTGAAAAAATTTACCTTGTCTTTACATAAGAGTTTTTTTCTTGGTTCTGTTTGTTTGTCCTCTTGCCCTTGGCTTAAGAAAACTATGATGGTTCAATTATTTGGTGTGCTTACTGCTTATGACATCTGTTTTGTTTATATGATTATGAATATTATATATTTCACATATCAATGTTTAGAACTGCAATTTCAGCTTGTTCGATATGATGCTAATATAATAAGCACTGGCTCCCTTTTGTCCTGGAAACTGGAAAGAATAGAGTCGGATAGTCATGTTATAACTAATTGTGTTTGATAAGACTATTGAGCTGCTTCTGGTTAGTGTTTCTTATGGAATGAAAAACATTTATCTGTGTTTTCTGTGAAATGCCAACTTATTGCACAAGTAGTTGAATCTATTTGTATCCTGCAGAGAATAAGTAGATGTTATCCTTTATGATTCTTCCTCATTTGGCCTAACTCATTTACATTAAATCTATTCAAAGGCCCCATGTAAATTTCTCTAGGAGTTTGCTCACATGCCTTGACACATGTAGAGGGAGACAACAAACAAAGTGGGTACTCGATCAGTGGAGATTGGGGAATAATAATTTGTGCCTTTGCTCTCTCTAACCTTTTCAACCTTCTTGATTATTGGAAACTCTCTTGGTAGGAAGAATCTGGTGTTTTAGCATAAGTGATTGATAATTGAGCAATATATTCTGAGAAATTCTTTTCTTTTTCAATCATTTACTAAGCATATCATGCCTGTTTTCTGCTGTTTGTCATATTATTTTTCAGAGTGTTTTCTTCTTTCATTTTGACTGCTAGTGTCATTTCTTTATACCAACCAGGATTGGATGTATTCTTCTTTCTGTCGGGCAGGACGAATTTCATAGTGAAGCATTGCGTACTTTGAAGTATGTTGTAAACCAATCAGACTACACTGTGCAAACCCTTAAAAATGTCACCGAGTACCTCTCCCTTGCAAAATCTATTAATGTGGCCCAGGTTTTCCTTCCTTCTGATGTCATGGATGACATCGATAGATTAAATGTGGATCTAAGTACTGCAGCAAATACTCTGAGTGAGAAGACCGGTGAAAATTCTGCTGAAATAAAAAAAGTCTTCAATGCAGTGTATGTATTTGTAAACCTGGATAACTTTACTTTGATTGAAATTATATTAAGTTTATATATGACATTAATGGTCTATTTTGAATTTACTATTGCAGGCGATATGCATTGATCACTTGTAGCAGCATCGATGCTTCTTCTCTCTCTTGTTGGCCTTTGTATGTAACGATGAAAAGTTTTACTTGATAAACTTATATTTATTTTTCTAATTAATTTGATTTTGAATCATGTATGTTGGTAACTTACTGGTCCATTTTGCTGCAGTGTTGTCTATCTTCGGGCACAAGCATGCAATTCATATGTAAGTTCTATTTGTGCTTGGTTAATGCTTTCATTTTTAATAATGATATTCTATTTCAAGCAATAATAGTACAGTTCATTAACCAGATGCTTTTCATCACTAACCTGATGTGACCAACATATTTTTTCAGATTCATCATTAGTGGATGGTTCCTAGTGGCAATTACCTTCATTCTATGCGGAGTATTCATAATCCTCAACAAGTAAGATATGAAATTTCAGATTGTGACATTCAATTGAGCTTTTATACTTCATTTGCTCTTTTTAGATGGAAATGGAAAATTAGGATGTATGAATTTTTATCCGTCTAATCTTCCTTTGGATATGATGCTTGATATACTTTGTATATCTGAATCCTTTTGCAATTTTGTAAAGATAGCGGATCAGTTTAAAAGCGTTTTTGTATGTCTTGTCCTGTGCAGAGTCAGGTGGTGATTTGCCTTCTTTTTTTTTTTCTCATTATCAACCTCTTACGAAAATGCATTATTGTACTAATTTTTCTAGGACTTAAAACATGTAGAGGATCACTGAGAAAAGAAAAAATTTGTTTTCATGCAACTTGATAAAAAATTCTTAAGTTTTTATCATGTTTTGGGTCTTTTCCTCTATAGGGTTCAGTGCTGGCATGCTTAGTGGGATTAGTATATCCGAATACCTGACTGAATATTGTTTTTCTCATTAATATACAGTGCAATCGCCGACACCTGTATGGCCATGGGGGAATGGGCAGATCATCCTCATGCAGAAACTGCTCTTACCAACATTCTTCCATGTGTTGACCATAAGACAACAAATCAAACCCTCTACCAGAGTAAACAAGTCATCACTAATATCGTGAATGTGGTCAATCAATTTGTATATAACATTGCCAATGGAAATCCATCTCAGAATAATGGAAATCCATCTCAGAATAACCCTTTGTACTACAATCAATCTGGACCTGTGATGCCGCCTCTGTGTTATCCATATGACTCTCAGCTACAAGACCGCCAGTGTGGGCCTCAAGAAGTGTCTGTCACTAATGCTTCTGCGGTATGTCTTTATCTGTTTTTGTGTAGTCTGAGTTCTCTTATTTTCGAGCTTGTGACAATTATTTTAATCTGGATGCTGCTTGATTCATCCACCATAAGATGTCAACAATCCACCTTAAAAAGTACAGAATGAAGTATTGTGGAAGACTTATAACATTCTAGGAATCAGGAAGCATACTTGTTTATGAGCCCTTCTGAATTTTTGGTTAATTATATATTGCATAGAAATGAATGTCATCAATGACAGTTTGAACATCTCCAAAAATATAGTTGTGCCAAATATGAAGTATTCGTAAAAATTGTGATCTCTCCTGAGCACGAACTGATTGAAAAAGTTGCATTCTAAACATTTTCATTAAGATGCCTTATAGTTTGTTTATCGCTAATGGAAAATGATTTTGATCAAGTCTATTTTTCTTAATTATTTTCAGGTTTGGCAGAACTACACTTGTAAGGTGTCTGCAGCTCAGCTGTGCACCACCGTGGGGAGGGTGACACCATACTTTTATGGGGAGTTGAATTCAGCAGTTCAGGAAATCTATGCTCTGGAACATTACACCCCACCATTACTTAGCCTACAGGATTGCAATTTTGTCCGGGACACATTCAACAATATCACATCAAATTACTGTCCTCCATTGGAACATTATCTCAGAATTGTAAATGCAGGATTGGGCTTGATTTCAGTTGGAGTCTTGCTCTGTCTCGTTCTCTGGATGCTCTATGCGAACCGCCCCCGAAGGGAGGAAGTGTTTGTGAAGCTACCCTTACCGTTAAAACAAATCATTAGGAGTTCAAATAGCAGTACTAAAGATAGTAGCAACAATATTGCATCATCGCCGAACACTTCAACTGAAGTCTAGGCCTCATAGTGCAAGAATGATATAAAAAATAGGTTAATGTTCAAGTTTTGCTATACCCCGAATTCGGGGAAGAAACCAAAGTGGGGTGAAACTCCATTTTGAGTTGGGAAACAAGCAAATAGCCATTTCTAGTGAACTCTCTATATATGTATGGTAAAAGCAAATTAGTACTTGGTGCTGGTATATAATTTTTGCACTGGTTGGAAGATAAATATCAATAGATATAGTTGGCAAAGTGATTGAATAAAAAGGCTTGACTTATGAACAGAAATACAATATTAGATATTGTGGAATTGTGTAACAATTACTAAGCATGTCCAGATTTTCACTTCCCGATCAAGTCAATGCTATTGAAGCAAGAAGCAGGCAATGCCAGACAATCTAAATTCTAATGTAAACAAATTAAATCCACCAAAAAAAAGAAAAAGGTTGAAACTGGGAAAATAAAGAAATCATAGAAGATAGTGGATCAGTGAAAAGTGAAGAAAGAAATTCACAATCATCACTTGTCTTGAAAGCTTCCTTGAATTGTGTCTCTGCATCTCTGCAGATCACCAAAACAAATACTCGAGTCTTCAAAAACCAAAAAACATTAACAACAACACTAGAAATGATGACTAAGAAATCAGAATTTCCTACAAAATCAACAAGAGAGCCTGATTATCAAGATCTTCACAGCTTTGATGATCACCATTATCATGAGCAATCTCCTGACTCTCACCTGCAATATCAGAAAGAAGATGCTGCCACTTATTGTGGTCTGTCTGGCACAGTAAGAACGCGGCGAATGCCATGAACAACAAGCCAATCACTGTAATACAAATCCGGAAGACTGATTCCAACTCCATTGAGCATCAAAACCTTGCCGGATCTAGTCACATTTATCTTAAACCCCTTCAATAGAGTTTTCAACTCCACCCCATCATCCATACCAATCAAATCACTCCAAGAAATCTTGCAGGGCACAACATGCCTGAACAACAAGGACGCGTATTCTCCAAAATTCCCAACATTTATCAGCATGGCTTCATCAACCGGAGCAAAAAAAGTCAACCCACTACTACTAATCCATCTCTTCTCCTTGAACCCAATTACTTGCAATTCAAGAAACGAGGCCATAAAAGAGTACCCTTTTGATCTCAGGACCCCACCAGCCTCCTCAAAGACTCCGGCCTTGTCATTGAAGGATGATGTCTCTTCACATTTGTGGTTCAGGTAAGGCCTTGAAGAAACCCCATAACCCTGATCAAGAAAATCAGCGATTCCAAAGACTATCAACGACGTACCATCATCGTATAAGGGGGTTTTGGCATTGATTCTGACTCCGTTGAGCGAAAAGCAGTGGTGGGAGGGCAAGGAAGTGACGGTGAGAGAGTGGTTGGGTAATAAAGTTGGGATTTTGGAGTTGATAGGGAAGGAGTTGAGGGCGGAGGGATGGAGGCGGATGGGGGTGAAGTGGAAATGGAGGTGGGAAAGGGAGGGCTGGCCCCACGAAGCGAAAGCCGAATCGCAGGGGGAGAAGATGGTGAGAGATGATGATGTGGAGGAAGAGGTCGTGGTGAGGTTGTTGGAGAGGAGTTGGAGGGTGAGGGACATGGAGAGGAACCCCGAATGGGAGAGGGCCTCTGCGGCGTGCAGGATGGTGGACGTCGAGAGGGATGACGAGACTAAGAGGAGAGAGAAGAGGGTTGATGTAGTCAGAAGAAGGTTGGACGCCATTGATGGACCACCTTTCAGGGTTTTCATTTTCTTGTTGAGAGAGTGAGAGAGGTTTTTGCGTTGGATATGTGAAGTAGGTTGGTTTTTGGCGGGAAAGAGCCTTATTTGCCACGTGGAGGAGTGGCATTGGTCGGTACGATTCATGAGTGAAAAGTTCGCTAGGGGAAGGGCGCGGTTGTTATGGAAATGACTTAAATAGTCATAATTTATCATTTTTTTTTATTTTTTATTTTGAGAATAAGGTTAATTATTTTTTGAATTATTGTAATTAATTAGTCAGGGTTTGAGGAAGAGAATTTGATTCGAACTTATGACTTCTAGGGTGTAACTGTAAAAAGTTTATCATTAGATCAATTTTATGCATCTTGTAAAATAAAATTATATTTATTTAGAGTGAGTTAAAATCACTCTAATGTAAAATATTTCTGTCATTGTTAAATGTTTTTTGAAAGATGACAATCGATCTTTTATTTCATTTGCTTCATATTAACTTGTTCTTTTTCTCTTTTTTTGAAAAACACTAGTCTTAGACATAGTTAATAACTTGTAGTAAAAAGAATTTCATCATAGGCGAAATTAAGGTGGTAAGCCACTTTTACTCATGACTTGTTTTTATTTTGTCTCTTGCAAAAGGAAAAATATACGGAAGGTCCAATAAATGAACTTTACATAACAGACATGTCATAAAAACAGAAAAATTTTAAATAATTTATAGAGCTAGAAAGACATGATATCATTATAAATATGCCTAATCCATTGCACAATCTAATTTAATCCACATAATTCTTATAAAATTTGTCAAATCCGTTGTTCATATCTAATCTACTTAATTTCTCTAACATCTTAATCATAATAAGTAGAGTGAGTTTTAATTTAGTGAACAAACTAGTTTTTCATACAAGCACCGAAACGTACAAATAAATTCTAGGTTTACTATGATCCGCATGCAACTAAGTTTGACTTCATATATTAGAAATCATGTATAGGAGCCACATAAGTCATCCGTTGATGAGAATTATTTGCGAGGCACTACAAGTGAAGATTAAAATTTTCAAATTTAACATTCATGTCTGAAAGTAAAAGCCAAATGCTCACCATGATCACCGATGTGGTTCTTTGATTTAATACATGACGCACGTGAGTAATAAATCGAATATATTCACTAAACTTCATTAATATATGATTAAAAATCAATCTTTCACCTTCAATTAACTAATTTATAATAAAATATAAGAATATATATGATGATTTTATCAACAGTGTCTCTTAACTTTAATATTTAGACAAATTAATTAAATTCATCTATTACATTCTCTTTCCTAAAACAAATTATCTCTTCTATTATCTATTACATTCTCTTTCCTAAAACAAATTATCTCTTCTATTATTTAATTTAAATGAATTTGATTGATTCGTCTTAATTTTTTAAAGTTAGGAGGTACTGATATTAAAATCATTATATATATAAGAACTCTTATATAAATAATTAAATATACAAATTAAATTTATTCACTTCCATTTCCAAAGTAGTTCATGCATCTACAATTCTGAGCTTCAATCCGTGGATGCATGAACAACTAGTGGATTTTCAAGAAAATTGAATTCTATGCATAAGATGACAGATATATTGCGGGAGTAAAGTAAGTATTAGCATCACCCCACACTCACACTGGTTTATGCCGAATGATATATCCGCTCAATTATATGATATAATAGTTTAAATAGTTAATTATGTCATCCCTTGTTTAAAATAATGATTTACAAAATCTTTCTGGAAAGTATAATGTTATTTACAAATTTGTTACAATTTATAATTTTTTCTTTTTAATGATTATCATGTATGGTATAGAAGCGTAAATCCCATCTGTACACTTCTTTATTTTTATCCGAAATACCTATTTTTCAAAGAAGGGTCGAATTAATAATTCACTATTTTAATAAAAATAGAATAAAAAATCATTATATATATTACTTGAAGTCCTTAATTTGTGAACTGCCAGTGCCCGGAATACAAGACTCAAATAATTCTTTCTTCCTATGCATGCACTTTTTTTTTTTTTCGAAAGCTCCTATGCATGGACTTAATTTACCAAGAAACTTGAGAACTTGAAAAGTCTTAATTCTACATTATATAAGATGGGTGGAGACACCCCGCAGTAACAACGTATATCCAGTGCAACCATTGAGTAAACAACAGTGTTTGGGTTTTTATGGAATGCATGTGTGCAATGTGGTGGCAACCTTCCCTTCCTCGGTTGCTAAGGAGGGCAGATCAGGAGCCAGTATCTGTCGTTCCACAGCTGCTGCTGTGTCCGACTTTTTGCAAAAGCTTCTAAATTCAGTGACCAACTTCTTCAAATTAGTAGCCAATAAAATTCGTTCCACACTGCTACTGTGGCCGAGTTTTTGCAAAAGTTACTAAATTCAATGACCAACCTCTTCAAATCAGTTTCCCTCAAAACAGAGAAAACTTCTTCAAATCAGCAGCTATTTTCTTCCGTTCCACAGTAATTGTTCCTATGCTTATTAAGTTGATCAAATTCTTGTTTGCAAAGGATTATGCATTTGTGGATGTTATAGGGCTGTTGGCTCAAATAACAATGTTTGAGTTTTTATGGATGTGCGCTATGGGATTGTAACCCTCCAGTCCTCCGTTGCTAAGGTGGGCAGATCTGTAGCCAGTTTCATTCATTCCATAGCTGCTACTATGGCCGAGTTTCAAAAAAGTTACTAAATTCAGTGATCGACTTCTTCAAATCAGTAGCTAATATCTTTCGTTCCACAGCTGCTTACTGTGGTCGAGTTTTTTAAGAAGTTACTAAATTCAGTGATCAACTTCTTCAAATCAGCAGCAAATGTCTTTCGTTCCACAGCTGCTACTGTGGTCGAGTTTTTGCGAAAGTTACTAAATTCAGTGACCAACTTCTTCAAATTAGCATGCCAATATCCTTCGTTCCACTGCTGCTTCATTAAGTTGATTAAATTGTGGTTTTAAGGTTATGGGATGAGATTAGCCACAGTAATTGTTCTTGTGCTCATTATTAAGTTGATAAAATTGTGGTTTTAATATATCATATATGATCAGTAATTCAGATCATCAATAAAGTTGAGGGTATGTTAAGGTTGTGTTATTGAAGATTATCATTAATTTAATGAGGTTTTCAAAAGAATTGAAGGTTCGAATGGAGATTTGAGACTCATATTTTGTGTATGTTAAAAAACTTTATTTGTACACATAATAATCCCTATTTTCCTTTCTTTTTAGTAAGTCTGATGGATTCAGTTAGTGGTCTTTTTATGTTACTATCAATATTATATCTCTGTTAGTTAAATTACTTTTTTTTTTTTCAAAAAATAATAGGGTGCAGATATTACTACCACAATTTGACACACCTGAATTACTAGGACATTCATCAATTAAATTTAAAAATTTACGCACATTCATTTAAAACAAAATTTTTTATATAATTCTTTATTTATTTTTTGTAAACATAAAGTTTTAATTTAATCTTCATTTTACACTCTATTAACAAGAAGAAGCCATACTTGAAGGTAGACACCAAATTTTTCATAAAAATTGACTTTATTTTGTGTTTTAATTCATCTTTTCTATTTAGATGAATAAATTAAAAAATTTGAAAATAGTATTTTGCATTTTAAAAATTAAAATCTAAATTATCATTTGATTTGTATAAAGATTCATAGATTTTTTTTCTTAAGATTTTCTGTTAGAAATGTTTATGAATTTTATGTTTGTTTTGTTAACTTGAAATTAAAAAAGGATAATTGTTTCAAGTTTTAAAAGTAAATAAATTGTTTTACTAATATGTGTTTGTCATTCTTTATAATTTTATTTAAAATTAATTTTATCATATAAATATTTTTTAAAAAATGGGTGTTTAAATCATTTTTATGGGTAGCAATAACAATACCCAAAATATTAATAATTTTGTTAGGTGGAATTACTCTTTTGACCCCTGCATTTTGAGAAAATGTCACAAATTTATTTAGAATATGCATAGTAACTTTATTGATCCTCAAATCTTTCAAAATGCATCAAACTGGCCCTTTAATTAAAAAAAAAAAAATGACTGGCAGATTCATTTATTTACAATTTAACATAGGTTAAAAAGATTAAAATGTACATAGCATTCTCTCTTATTACAAATTTACCTTTTTTTGAATGAAATATAAAAAAAAATACAGAATAAATTAAAACTAAAACCCAAAAAAACAAAAAAAAATAGCAACCTTTAGAATATATAAAATGAATATTCTTATTACAACTTTTAAAATAAAAAAGTCATTTTTTATCGGTCGATCGCCTTAGCCATGGAGATCATCGATCTCTATTGACAATTAATTGATCAAAGGCCACTCGTTTTTCATTTTACATCAACTTCCCTTTTCAGAACAAATAAATAAGTTTTTAATTATTATTTTCTTCGAACATGAGTCATACTTTCACATTTTATGTGTGTAAGGACATAAATGAAAAGTTGATGACGAAAAAACTAACATACACATGTTAAATTTTTTATACAATTAAAATTTATTCTATAAAATAATATATATATATATTCCTTAATATAAAATCATATGCCAACAATCCTTAAAAGGAAAGTTTCGAATTAATCTTTTCTACTATAACCATAAAAGTGCTGTATTAATCTATGAAATTCAGATTTTTGTTAGTAGTTGGATGACAATGGCTCATATTTATGTGTTACTATATCAATGACATTTATTTTTGTAATTTATGTCAGATATATATAAGTGTATCTAATTTTTGTGAAATTTATTAAAAATTAGCCCAAGAGAAAAGTTAAAATATTTTTTGATCTAAAAAATGAAGTTATTTGTTTTTAGCTCCAAACAAAATTCAATCGTTTTTGTCCATTCCATAGGTGAACATTTCATGTGCAATGTTAAACATCAAATGTTTTCATTTACATAAAATATTTCGAACTAAAAACATTTCATATAGGCTTAAAAACGTTTTATGCAGGTAAAATATTTCATATACAATGTTGCATGTGAAATGTTGTAAGGCAGTTGAAAGTAGCTAAAAGTGGTTGAAATTTCCTTTGGGGCTAATGAATAACTTCTTTTTGAGCAAAAGTGAATTAATTTGTTCATTTTATTTGGGTAAAAGTGAATTTGTCCCTTATCTTTCAAAAGTATTATTTGTGATATGACAGCTCAAATGTGAAATATTATTAAGATTGAATGAGCACTCTCTACTATCAAGCCAACATTGAGTTATGGTTATGTGTATTTGTTAAACGCAAACACATTTGAATGGTTTTAGAGTCCATAAAAGAATTTGCTCATCAAAAGAACTTATCAGAAATCTCATACAAAATAAGATATTTATAAGTTTAGAAATTAGTAATAACCTTAAGGTTCCATTTAGTGTGTGAGATTAGGTAGCATTTGATGGGATAAGATTGGATCTAACATAATTGAACAATGTTGTAATATATATGTGTGGTGCATTTAGTATTGGATTGAATCATATTGGACTAAAAAAATATAACATTAGATTGCATTTATTGACTAATTAATATTTAAATTATTAACCACATAAAAATATTTTTAATGAATTATATTAAATATATTATTATTATAAATAATTAATATATTCTTAAAAAAGAAAATATAGTTTGAAAAAAAAAAATTTGAATCCTACGTTGGCGGGAACGACTAAGGAGGACAGGAAATTGTGGAGCCCACGTCCAAACGCGCAAGATTTGGTGGGCTTGGGATTTGAAATCTCATCGTGCTTGACAAACGCAGCCTAAAACTCTATTTTGGATCCATTGGTTAATATGGGCCTTGGTTTGACAAGTGTTTTGCAAGGTAAGTGAGACACGAGTAAGTTCTTTTTTTTGAAATGGACTATAAGTGTTTTTCTTGAGTGTGTGTATATATATATATATATGTATATGTATGTATGTATGTATGTATGTATATTTTTGAATATCTTGAGTTGCTATATTTACACCCCATTGTATGAATACTCCAAATTAATAATTTTGCTTTAAAATTTCAATATTATTCTTAAGTAATATTATAAAACGCTTAATTTAATTATAATCACACTATACATAAATCATATTACAACAATATTTAACATTTTAATAATTTTTTAATCATCTTTATAATATCCATTTATCAAGATATTTGTTATTTAAAAATTCAAAATTTAAATAGTCATTATTAAAAGTAAAACTATTGTACCCTTTTTATAATTTTTTAAATAAATAGTGAAAAATTAAACTAAAATAAAATTAACATTAAGATAAGGAGGTGTGATTTACCATATCAGGAAGTGGCTACGCCTCCACACCGTATTTCTTATTTGTTTTTATTTTAATTCTATTGTAATTTATTAATTTATAATATTTAATCACAAACTAATGAAAAAGACTATAGGTAATGTACCAGGTATGCTTACGAGATATAAAATAGAAATATCCCAAGGGGGTGTATTTATAAGGGGGTGCACATACAACTTTTTAAGGGTGCAATATATAGTCACTGTTGTTCTTTTTATCAAATTAGGTTCTGTAAAGTGTAATTAAAAAGTAAGTGAATGAACTTTATATATATACATATATATGTATGTATATATATTCAATGAAGTGCATTAAAAAAAAAAAAGAAAAAGAAAAGAAAAGAAAGAAATTGAGTGAAGTTGACAGTTACTAATGAGCTTTTTACAATTGTCACCTATTAGTTTTCAATTCGATGAACAATAACTATCTAATAACATGATGAGATTTATAAGGCAACACGTTGTAATTAAATGGAAGTACTGATCGTGAAAACATTGATGTGGACACCTGAATTTAGAATATAAACTTTTTTTTTTCTTTTTTTTTTTAATTTTTTTTTATGATTGGAACAAATCCAAAGATTACTAGAAATCGAACAAGGTTTAACTCTGTAATGTAGCCAGGGCAATAGCTCCTATACATAAAGGAGCATCCCACACATAGGTGAGGAGGATGTCCATACAAGGTGGAGAGAAAATCCATATATTTTTATATGGTGAGGGAGAGTTTTATTATATGTAGAACTTGTAACTTGAAAGTCACAAGGGTCAGTAGGTCTACCAATGAAACCATTGACCAACTACTAATTTAGAATATAAATTGGAAATTCATGTTGTTTGATAAAAAATAATGTCAATTTTCTTCAATAAATTATCAAATATAGTGATGTCAACTTGTGCCAATAAGAGTTGTTATTATATCATCTCTTAATAGGAGTAGTTGAGTGTCTCTCGTGACCTCAAAAGGTCAAAGATATTTCAAGTCTCACATTTATTTTACTAAAACATAAGATATGAATGTAAATATGAATATTTTTTTTATAATAGTTATCACTTTCGATTGTGAAAGTAATCATTCGGATTCCGAACTGCATTACTAATGATCTATCTCAATAAGTTTCGATGGTCTTTTGATATATAAGATGTCAATATTAAAAAAATAAAATAATATAAATTAGAGCTACCACTGCCACCCAACCACTTGTAAATGTCAAATATCACTGCACTTTTAGCTAATATTGGATCATCAGTTCACCAACTCGACTCCACCATGGGCCATGCACACCTATCACAGTGCACCGAGTGAATCTTTTTTTTTTTTTTTTTTAAAAGTACACCAAGTGAATCTTACTTGCATAATTTAAGATTACATTAATTTTGTTATTCTTCACTTGAACTAATAATGCACACGACTAATTTTACATTATTATAAAATTCGTTGAAAGTTTTTTATATTAAAAAAAAACATTATGAGGAAAATAGGCACTTAAAATTTAAGAGAAATTTAAATGAAATTCAAAATTTTAATGATGAAATCATACGAATATTAATATTGTTATATGAATTTACTTATATTTCATTAAAAGTAAAACAAGAGAGATATAAAGTTGCAATTCAAGTTCCTTGAAATTTAATCAAAGCATCATTATCTCAAAATGATTTTTAACAAAAATTAGGTGAATATTAGGCACATAATCATGCACCCGACAGCAACTTTGACGATCCCATAAAATAGGCAAAACCTAAAATTGGTTGGTCAACCACACCTTATCTTCTTAATGATAATCCCCTATCACATTTTTTAAGAAAAAAATTAATGGCATATAATTGCTTACTTTATAGCCCTCCAGGGTTAATTAATGAAAATGTGTTATGCAACCATGGTCCATGCAAGGCTTGTGTATGGCCACTATAAAGTTGCCAAATTTGAGTAATAGGAAACCCACAAAATAAGAGGAATCATCAAGTCTCATATTATATTTAGTAATGAGGTGTTGTTGCGTTTTTTTATTGAAACTAAACCCCATTCGCTCAAGTCATAGTCTAATGAGATCCGATCTTAGGATCTCTTATATATTTGTATGAAATTTCATTGCAAAATGAGTATGTATCCACTACTAGAGAGTGATTGTAATAATAAAAAATCATTACGTATAATTAAAATAATTAAATTAATTTTGTGCATATGATTGGATATCTATGATTTTTAAACATGTGATTGAGGAGATATTAAATCCCTTTTATATTAGTATATTTTTCATATTTGATTTACAAAAAGTGGGAATTTCAAAAATTACCCACATTTCAAAAATGGGAATTTCAAAAAGGAAACTCTATATGGGCATAGGGTTAGAAAAGCAATAATGAAGTAACAACAAGGTGATTCTTAGCAATTATATATCATCATTTGCTTTAGCAAATCATGTCCACTCAAAAGTTTTTCCGTAAATATATTTCTTAACTCATTAATCTAGCTAACAGAGACCTAAGCTTGAAAGATTGGTTTTTTCTTTTTTCTTTTTTCTTTTTAATTGAAAAAATATATGTTTCTTAATTAGAAGCACTTATAATAAAAATCATCATTTACAAAAAATCATTATTAATAATCACAGGTGATCATACAATTGGGGTTGTCAACCAAACCAATTAAAGAGCATAACCAACCATTTTCTTTTCTTCTAACTTCTTTTTTCGGCGGTCAACCAAACAGAATTGAATAGAAAACAGGTGGATCAACTCTCACATAAATCATAATATCTACTCAAATGGGTCAAATCTCTTTGATGTCTTTGGCGGACAGACAAAAGCTCAAAAAGACAAGCGAAAGGAGCACAAAATTTTCTTTATTTGTAATATAATTGGAGGGTGAGTGAAGTATGAACTCAAATAAGTTAATAATTTAAGTGATGGGAATCATTTATAGAGAAAATTAAAAGAATTAAGAAAATAAATAAATAAAGACTCTAATTTTTTATGATAGTTCTCAAGATGTTTAATATACCTTTGAAGTAAATTGAACTAGCGATTTCACTGTTCGAGAGGCTGATTGCTTATTATGTTTACTAAACACAATGGCTAAGATTCTATAACTAAGTTTTAAGTTAAGGATCTATAAGATAAGAAGAAATAATAAAAGAAAAGACATTTATGAAATTTTGTGTTTCTATTAACACTATAGATACTCTTTGAAAAAAAAACATTATAGTAACAAATTTTTTATAGATTACAACATCTCACATAAATTCTTTGTTTTCTCATAACCTCTGAAGTAAAATGATACATAATTATTATTTCTTGAATAAAAAATAAAATAAATTGAGAAGCTACACAGATAAACTTCATTATTATGAAAAATGAACATTATATACATATAAAATATTAAATAAAATTTATGTTATTAACATCTAAGCAACTTATTTCATATTTAAAAATGTTAATTCATTTTTTATTTTGTTTTTTTGCTTTTTTTTTTTCTTAAATATCACTTATAACGTAACGATTTGAATCTAAAATATTACCAAATTGAAAGATTGTATTTTACCACCATTCCACATTTATCGAGCTTATAATAAAAGTTGGAATTGTACTTTGCTCATAAAAAATTAAGTGTAGAAAAACTTTTATGTGCTATGAAAGTAGCCATTCGTATACTATATATACATAACTCTTACTATAAGTGGCTGCGCAACATTTTATTTTCTAAGAAATTAAGGGTTTAATTTCTACTAAATACACATTACAGTTTGTGTGGATATGAAAGTAGACATTACAGCTATACAAGTAGATAAATAATAGATTTTCATTCTCCCATTTATAAAAATAAATATTTAGTAAGCTCTCCTGATTATGAGAATAGATATTTAACGAGCTATACAAGTAGAGAAATCTGATAGGCCTCTCTTATTTATGGAAATAGGTATCTAAATCACACAAATAAGCGAAATATTTCCCACATGGCGCTTTCCTTCAGGCGGGGTCGAAGAGCGGTAACTCTCATGTCTGGAACAGCATTTTGTGGGGTAAGGATCTGCTCTGCCAGGGACTTAGGTGGCAAGTGGGGGATGGGCGCTCGATTCGGGCTTTCAAAGACCCTTGGCTGCCGAGGCCAGTCTCTTTCCTGCCGGTATCCTGGTGCGTGGCATCTGACCTTCGAGTTGCTGATTTCATCGATCAAGCTAACCACTGCTGGAATCTGAGTGCTCTGTGCCAGCGTTTCTTGCCGGTGGACGTGGAGGCGATTCTGGGGATTCCTCTGAGTGTGCGACAGGTGAGTGACAGGTTAGTCTGGCATTTTGACAGGAAGGGTTTATTTTCTGTTAAAAGTGGGTATCAGCTTGCGCTTAGTGGCCTTCAGTGCAGCCCGTCCTCTAGCAGTTCGGAGTGCGAAGGGTGGTGGAAGTTCTTTTGGAGCCTTAACATCCCCCCGAAAGTGAAGATTTTGATTTGGAGGGCGTGTAAGAATGCGCTGCCCGTTAAGGTAAATCTGGTCAGAAGAGGGATTTTAGAAGATGGTCTATGCCAGCTTTGTGGGGAAGAGTTTGAAACGGTGGAACATGCGCTGCTCCACTGCAGCTCAATCCAGCTGGCCTGGGAGGCTTTCCAAAAAGATGTGAGAGGGTGCGTTTTTGCTGTAGGATCCTTTCTGGATGTTATGACCTCTATTAAGAGGGTTGGAGGTAGGAACGCTGCAGAACTAGCCTGTATGATAGCGTGGTCGCTGTGGAGTAATCGAAACGCCTCCTTCCAAGGCCTGTGCTCGAAGTTGCCTGCAGCCTCGGCTGTCTGGGCAGAAGGGGTCTTTAGAGAATTCAAATCCTGTGTTGCAGTGTTGGTGCCCGCCCCTCAGCCTGCCCTTCCAGTAGACAGAATGCCTGCTGCCTGGTGCCCGCCTCCACCTGGGGGGCTGAAGATTAATGCGGATGTGGCAGTGCACCCTGAGATAGGCTGGTGTGGGGTGGGGGTCGCCATCCGGAATCATGAGGGTCTGGTTGTGGTTGCTGAAGCCAGGCCGCTGCTAGGGAGTTTTTCTCCAGCAGTGGGTGAACTGCTAGCGGCTCGTGAGGGGCTGTTGCTTGCGCGTAGGATGGGGCTGTCAATCCACACTGTTGAACTGGATGCCACTAATGCTGTGGGGGATATTAATTCTCTTTGTGAGGGTTGGGGGGGTAATGTTTTCCTTATTGGCGATATCAAGGCTCTATGTGTTGAGGTGGGGGTGTTGGTGTGTCAATCCGTTCCTAGGTTGGGTAACCGCTTAGCGCACAAACTCGCCTCAATTGCCTTGTCCTCGAAGGAGGTCTGTAGGTGGCAGAGAGTCACCGAAGCTTGTATTCTGTCTTTTTCTGGTTAATATAGTTGGCTTTCAAAAAAAAAAAAAAAATCACACAAATAAGCAAGTAGTATTTAATTTTGATAAATACCAATAGATTTTTTATCCGACTTTAAAAGAATTAAAAATAAAAATGGCCATCTGAACCCATATCTCACTACTCTTGTGGCCAGTTTCAAACAAAAAATGTAATGGCAAAAACGGCGCCGTACGAGGATGAGAATCGTGGGCCTATCATGTCAACCGTTACCCGCTAGAATCTCGTCACTTCTTCTTCTCGTCAACATTACACAAACACGAACACAGACACACGTATATATATAATTCAAACGCAGCCATGAACTCAACATACAAAAAATAATAACCAACGAGAAAGCAGGAACGTGTTTTCGTGCTACATAGCAATATAATATTTATTTATTTTTTAATTTATTTTTGTTTTCTGCACTATATTACACTTTTTTCAGGCTTGCAAATTCATGTCACTCAATCTCTTGCTTCGTCCCAAAAACAGAGAAATCCAAAAATATATATCAACAGAGAGAAAGTGAAGCTTTATCTTGGCTTCAAGAAATACGATCCCCTTCTTGTAAGTCTCTGCTTTCTTCAACATCTCACCTATGTATCTCTTTTGTGGGTTTAAAATTCTGCTTTGCTTGTCTCCACAGCTTTTGCCTTTTTTATGCTTTTGTATTGGTAAAGGTCTCTCTCTTTTTTTTTTTTCTTTTTTCATTTGGTTTCTGGCTTCTGTTGCATTATTTTTTTCCTTTTTTGAAACTTTTGCCTTTCTGGGTATTCTCCAAATATCCCTCTCTCTTCATCTTTTTGGTTCAAAATGTGTGTGTATGTGTTTTTCTCATTTGGGTTGTTGCTGTTTCATGTGATTGTTGGAGATTTTATTGTTGGGTGGGGGAGCTTTTTACAAACTGTTTTCAGCTTTTTGTTTTTCATTTACTTCTTTTCTCAATTTGGTTAAAGGTTTTCATGTTCATGTGTAAAGCTATGTATTCCATTGTTTTGTTTTTAACAATATTAATTTAGACAAATCCTTGTCAGTTTGTGATATATTCTATAAATGAACATTGTCCTCTCTTATTTTTACTTGCATCATGAGGTGCCATGCTTCACATTTTTTAATTTCCTTGAAGAGTAGTGATTGAAAGGTTATGTTTTGAATATTGAATTGGCCGCAACGCTAAATACTGTTGATTGTGTATGATTTAACTCTATAACGGGTATTGAATTTCAGGAGTAAATAGTTGGAAGAGAACAGTCTGGTGAAGGAGTTTTAGGCCTTTGTGGATATTTGAGTTTCCACTGGTCATAGTGAATTTGGTTGTTCAAAGTGTTGTGAATTCGAATATGGGGGATCATTTTGTGTTGCTGGTGGATCGGTTGCTTACTGAATCCACTCTGGAAGCTGCAATTGAGAGAAATCGGTCTATGCAAGCAGCAGCATCATCAGCAGTTGATGACTTGAAAGCTGATACCTATTCTCAAAAGGTGGAGTTTGGAGATGTAACAACCCCAGGGAAATTGGTCGAGTGCAGGATATGTCAGGATGAGGATGTGGATTCAAATATGGAGACACCTTGCTCTTGTTGTGGTAGCTTGAAGGTTAGTTTAGCCTACTCTTAATCAGAATTGTTTTTGCTTTGAAAGTTCCCTTTAATGTTTCCATTTTGGTATATGCAACTCTTGAATTGTCCTCTTATAGTGATTTGTCCGTCTATTATACTTCAGAAATTTTCTCGGTGTAAAACTGATTATTTCCATTTTGATGGGCTAAATTGGAAGTTTTCAGCATTATTTGATTGCATTGAGGGACGGTTCCTGTCAATTCTCACTGATGTCACTTGATCTATGAACCCCAAATCAAGATACAGAGTGGCCATCATTTTCATTTCAATGGTGATATAGAAAGTGACTTTCTTTGGATGTCGGGAAAAGTAGGCTTTTTTTGTTAACATATCATAACATGCAATTATACAGTCACATTGCACACCTAACCTCACAACCACCATGTACAGACCACCTTATCCAACTGCATTTGTTACCTTTCTTGTTTATCATAGAGACAGTTTGCATTTTTGTGTTACTTTAAGCAATACATTTGATCTACCAAGATCAGTTTAATTTGAAAATGTGCTAGATGATGTGAGTATGTATGTTGAGCAACTGTTTTAGCTTGGATATATTATTCCAGTCATAAGTTAAAATTTGGTTGTTAAGAGATTGTTAGCAATTTGATTAAAACACTACTGTCAATTACTAAAACTATTGCTGATGCTAAGAAGTTCTATTCTTTATTTTTTTTCCCAACATAACAAAGACTAATGAAATTAAAATTTCCAACTGACAATTGAAATGGTTATATGTGACATTTTATGTCTTTTATATTCTGCTCCTTGTTCTGAAGTTAATGAGGTGACATGAACTTCTCTTATATGTATACATCCATCTCTCTTTGCCATTGTGATGTTCAACTTGCTATGTTCATATTCTGTTACTTTATTTTTGCAGTATGCTCACCGCATATGTGTACAGAGATGGTGCAATGAGAAGGGCAACACGACTTGTGAGATATGCCACGAGGTGGATTCTTTATTCCTTTAGATTTCTCTTTTCACCATATTAATGCTCGATATTCTTTAGTTTCATACATAATTCTACTTGGTATGCACTTGTCTTTTTTCGGATTTGCAATTCATCTGCTCCAAGTCAACTTGAAATTGAGCTATTTATGACTGTTAAGTTGTGTTGACTTACAGCAATTTAAGCCTGGTTACACAGCACCACCTCCGCTGTTTCAGTTTGGGCATATTCCAATGAGCTTCAGGTAGCTTTATATGATTTTTCTGATTCACAATTTGCCTGCTTATTTCATGCTAAAACTTAATCACTTTGCTTTGGTAATGTTTTAAGCAGGGGAAACTGGGAAATCTCAAGGAGGGAGTCAAACAGTCCGCGCATCATAGCAATGGTCTCGACTGACCGTAATTTCCTGCATTCTCCTACCCATGATGATTATTCAGTTTCAAATACAAGAAGCTTGTTATGCTGTCGTTCAATAGCTCTAATCGTAAATCTCCTTCCCTCTCTTGGCCAGCTTTAGCAGATTTTCTAATTTGCTCTATGTGAACAGCTTACATTTCTTCAACTTTTGAAATTTTATCTAATGATGAGATTGTTAATATACAAACTATTGAGGTACTTAAATGTATTCAGGGAATTCAAATTTTAATAGAAAAAAGTTTGGAGTCATATCAAATTATTACTCATTCTGACAAACTTATTTGCTTCTCCTCTGCAGTTCATGCTTCTTCTGATTTTACGACATACTCTTCCTGTCATATTAAGCAGAACCAATGAATATTCCTTCCCATTGTTCATGGTGAAGATTAATTTTCTTGTTATTAATTCAGTTAATAGTCATAGAATTCTTCCTTGCAGAAGATCAGATCTTTAATTTTTCTAATTTTGTGCAGTTGTTGTTTCTAAGAACTGTTGGGATCATTGTGCCAATCTATGTTATAGTGAAAGCAGTAACTGCTCTCCAGCGCCGCAGGCACCAACAAGTAAGCTTCTTCCTATTAATGTTTCAGAAATTGTAAATTAAACACATACAAACTCTACACGCATTCAGGTTCAGTTATTGATTTGATATTGTGGGTTGACATTAGGAGTACTATGCAAGTTCATCGATTATTTCATCTGACGAAGAATCTGAGCATTCGACCCCACAGTCTCCAACTCATGTAATTCGCATTCATTAGATATTGGTCAAACCAATGAGGAGTCAGTGCTGGCTTATGATCAGCAACATCTGCTAAGCATGGATAACTAGAAGAAATGCTTCCACAGTCTCATTGTCACTACAGAAGCATGGAATAATGTTATGTCTTTCAGTTTTAAGATGAATAGGCAGCAGTGCTGATAATTTATCCAGCCAATTTCGGCTATGATCTTGCCTGATGGGTCATTCTGTTGTTGTGCATTACCTGAAAGTAATTGTATAGTCATAAAATATCTCAATGTAAATGCAAAATCTATATGAAGAATACAAATTCTAGCAATCAAATATGAATGATATACATGTATATGACATTATGTAAGTACAGATTAATGAAGCAAAACAAAACAGTCTTTTATTATGTCTGACCAATAGTTCTCACTCTTTTTCTTTCTGCATTACTGGTTCATTGATGTAAACAACAGGACTAGACAAAGAGGTATTCCTCAATGTGAGTATTTAGACAGACAGTCTTAGCTTGGATTGTAGGATTTCATTCATATGTCAAATTGGTTATATGTTACATTTTTTAACTTTGATATTCTACCCCTAGTGCTCATGTTAATAGAGCAACAACACTTTCCCTTGATTTGTTGTGTTCCTGTACGGAGATAATGCAATGAAATGGACAACACAACTTGTGAGATATGTCATCAATCGGATTTTTTTTTAGAGACAAATGTCTGTCAAAATCTATTTAGATCAAACACCATAAAAAAAAAAATTATTAATATGTCTACTCCTGTAAATGATTAGATAACTACTATTAAAAAAAGAAAAAAATTGTCACATTTGTTTTTTTATAAGTAAGATTCGAATCCCTACATCAGAATGAAAGAGAATAAATACAATCAATTTAGTTAAGAGTTGATGTGATTTTATACGTATAGACTTCACTCTTTTCCATATTAATAACTTGACATTCTTTAGTTCCATTTATAATTCAACTTGGTACATGCTTTTTCTTTATTCGGCTTTGTAATCCATCTGCTCCCGTGTCAACATGAATCACCGAGGAACCTATTATTGGCTCACGATCAGTTGCTTCCGCTAAGCATATATATAATTGGAAGAAATGCTGGTTCAGTTAACGACTAATTTATTTCAATCATTTTCCTTTTTCTGCAATTGTTTGTTTATTGATGGAAATAACTTGGGCAAATATATATAAACCAGCATTGTGTTTTTCAGCCATCAATGTTCTTTTTGTATTTTGTCACAAGGACATGTAAGAGCGATTGGATTTTCGAGTTCAGATAGACTTTCAGGACATAATTCCTGAACAATACAAACTAAGCATGATTTTGCAAGGTCATCAACTTAAAAGATAAAAATAAAAATGAACCCAAAAAAGGGCCTTTCAGATGGTTTTATATTTTTTTTTTCCATCAGAACATGGTTTTATAGTAATCTCCACAATTAAACTGAAATTTACGATTGGATCCGAATTAATCAAATGCAATTAAGGTCGCAATACCATTTCTTTAACCTGATTTAGATACATATACCTCACCAGAACTGAGTCCTTATCACAGCCAAATAAGAAAAATAGAAAGAAAAATAATTATTTGCCCGTCTTAAAATTTGGCTTAATTGTTTATAGAAAACAAAAACCACTCTTGTAAAAACGATTTTTAATAATTTTCAAAACTAGTAAAGTTCACCTGTATTTTAACTAGGGGTGGCAATATGGGTCACAACACGACGGGTCGACACGAATTCATGAAAAATAAATGGGTATGGGTTGGAGTTAAACGAATTCGTGTCGTAATCGTGTCGACCCGCTTAACCCGTTTATTAAACGAATTGAATTGGGTTTGATTAAACGAATCGCGGGTTGACACGATTAAATTAGAAGTAAAATTGTAATATTAAAAAATATTAGAGATTAATATGTAATTATACATATATATATATATATATATATAAACACTAACCAAAACTAAACCTAATCCATTCTATCATTTCTATTTCTATCTCAGATTTTCAGCACCCGCAACTCCTCGCCGGCCCGCCACTCTTCACTCACTCATTTTGTGACCACACCCGCAGCTCCTCCCCTCCTCCCACCACACCCTACGGCAGCGGCAGCTCCTCCACAGCCGCAGCGCACCAGCAGCTCCTCCACAGCCGCACCGCACCAGCAGCTCCTCCACAGCCGCACCGCACCAGCAGCTCCTCCACAGTCGCACCGCACCAGCAGCTCCTCCACAGCCGCAGCGCACCAGCAGCTCCTCCACAGTCGCACCGCACCAGCAGCTCCTCCACAGCCGCACCGCACCCGCAGCTCCTCCACAGCCGCACCGCACCCGCAGCTCCTCCACAGCCGCACCGCACCCACTTCTCCACCGCAGCGCACCCGCAGCTCCTCACAGCCGCACCTATTATCGATCTCCTGGTAATTTAAACCTATTGGTAACCAATTTTAATGTAAAATCATTACTTAAGTAGGCATGCATGTGATATGCTTTTGACTCTTGTACTTCAAACACCAATGATTGCCACACACGCAAATGTTTTTAGAGAAAATCTCAAGTTAGTTTAAGTTTAATTGATAGTTTTGATACAAGATCTACTTTGTTTATTAATATCCACACACAAAATGTATTGGGAGGAAGTGGGCTTGCAATAAAAAATTGTTTTAGTGTCGTGAATAAGAAACATTAATTCATTCCAAATGATATGTTTTGAGTGGGTTAAGCGTACAAATCAGAATGTGCTAAAGTATTCCGCTTCAAATTTGTAGATTATCAACATCCAGTAGTAATCGGATTGGCACGGTACTAGCAACAAAAGAATTGGAAATTGGTAACAAAAAATTTATAATTATTAGTAAATGTTTTGAATTACGTAATATCTCAATTTGTATAAGTAATTATAAGTGATTGAGTAACATAATATAACTAATATAGAAAATTGTAAATGAAAAAAAAAAAAAAGAGTTGTCTTTTAATAAATTTATTATAAAAATACTGTTAAACATCTCGATTTATATATATTAATTTGTATTTCAATTATTAATGTGAGAATTTGCTTCAAAAAATATATATAATAATGAAATTTAATTTTCCTTTATCCTCATTTATTGAAAATTTAATTTTCAGTGTAATGTAACATGTTTTCATGGTCAATTGGTTCTTAGATATGGATCTAGGTGTTGACTTCGAAGACGATAGCATTGATCTCGAAGATGAGGTTGAAGATGAGGAAGAAAATTTGGGAAGTTCAAGCAAGTTAAACCAAAGTAAAGCTGCTCGAAAAAGAAAGCTTACTTCGCATGTGTGGAAGTCCTTTGAAATGATATCGAATGATAAAAAGGGAAAGGAGAGATGCAAATGCAAATGGTGTGGCCAAATCTATGTTTGCCCAACCTCGAGTGGTACAGGTAACATGATTCGACACTTTGCTTTTTCTTGTCCAAAGTATAAATCATATGATGTACGTCAAATGATGCTTCAGAAAAGTCAATCTGGGGGTATGGGCGTTTGTCAACCTAAGACTAAGAGTCAAGAAGAATTTAGAAAACTAGTTGCTGAAGCTTTAGTGTTGCATGATTTGCCTTTCCAATTTGTGGAGTGGACAGGAATTAGAAGAATTATTGAGTTTTTAAATGATGATTTTCATATGGTCACTAGGAATACCGTGAAAGCAGATATATTGAGTTTGTTTGACAAAGGTAAACAAAACCTTAAAAAAATGTTACAAGATGCTCCTAGTAAAATTTGTTTAACCTCAGATTTATGGACTTCTATAGCTACTGATGGTTACATGTGTATTACTGCGCATTTCATTGATTCTAATTGGGTTCTACAGAAAAGAGTGATGAGTTTTTGTTTTATGCATCCTCCACATGATGGGGTTTCTATTGCTGATAAAGTTATGTCATTGTTGTCTGAGTGGGGTATTGACAAGAAGCTCTTTTCCATAACTTTGGATAATGCTTCATCAAATAAGTGCTTTATTGATAATTTAAAAGGTCAATTGAATATTAACAAAACACTTGTTTGTGATGGGGAATTTATGCATATCCGTTGTTGTGCCCATATTATTAATTTGATTGTTCAAGATGGGTTGAAAGAGATAGATATGAGTGTGCATAAAATTCGTGAGAGTGTGAAATATGTGAGAGGGTCACAAGTTAGAAAGCGAAAATTTTCAGAGTGTGTCAAACAAGTTGATTTAGACATGAAGAGGGGTCTAAGACAAGATGTTCCTACTAGGTGGAACTAGACTTATCTTATGCTAGATAATGCTCTTTATTATCGACGTGCTTGGTGTACGTTAGAGTTGACCGATAGTAATTACAAGTATTGTCCTTCTGCAAATGAGTGGGATAGAGTTGAGAAAATTTGTAAGTTTTTGCGTTATTTTTATGAAATAACTAGCATTTTTTCTGGGTCAAATTATCCCACTTCAAACTTGTACATGCCTAAGGTGTTTTTGACGCATTTGACTTTGCTACAACATTTGGAGAGTGAGGATGAGTTTTTGAAAAGTATGGCAAATCAAATGTACAAAAAGTTGCAAAAATATTGGGCTGATTTTTGTATTATTTTGGCCATTGCCGTTGTCTTAGATCCCCGTTACAAGATGGAATTTGTTGAGGTAGTGTTTCAAAAGTTGTATGATGTTTTTGATGCATCAGACAAGTTGGCACATGTTAGAAGTAAATTATTTTCTTTGTTTGATGAGTATATGACAAGTTCAATCAGAGCATCTACCTCTAAAGCCATCACATCATCAACAGCTCCTAATGCACAAGTGACTAATGCACAAGTGAACATCATAAATGAACTTGACTTGGTTTTGATGGTAAGAAATAATATAATTTTCTTATTATAAATTTGTGATATTATTTTATCATAACAATCTATTTAATGAAATTTTTATTTTTTTTGTTATAGGATTTTGATATGAAACTTGGTGATAGAGGGATTATAACTCAGAAGACGCAATTGGAGTTTTATTTAGAAGAACGAAGGCTTGAAAGATCAATTGATTTGGACATTCTAGCCTTTTGGAAGGCTAATGAAGCTCGTTTTCCTGAACTTTCTGCCATGGCTCGTGATATTTTGTGCATCCCAATATCTACAGTTTCATCCGAATCCGCGTTTAGTAATAGTGGTCGAGTTCTTGATCAATACCGGAGTGCACTTAAACCTGATGTGGTGGAAGCAATAATTTGCACTCGAGATTGGATAATTGGTAAAGGTAACAAACTAATTTTATTAAGCTATATAATAAGTGTGATTTTCATTTCTTATAACTATTTTTCATTATCTACTAGTTACTTTTATCATTAATTATTGTAGAGAGGGAGATTGTTCCATTAGAAGACGTCACTGAAGATATATTGAATTTAAGTGTTGATAATGCTCCCTCTAATGCTAGTAATCCAAGTGAATCAGTGGAAGGTTCAACTCCAAATTCTATCACTTAATGGTAAACTCTCATAATTATATTTTAAAATTTTAAAATTGTAAAATGTAGGTATCTAATGTTGTTTTTTTTTTTTGTGATTTTTGTGTAGGTTGAAGGTTCCCTTTGAATCAAAGGGAGGAGAATTTAAATTATAATGTTTTGTGTTTGGAGAATGATAATGTTAAATAATTTTAATTTCTATGGATTTGTATTGAGTTGGAGCATGATTTTATTTAGTTATGGTTTTTAATTATGGATGATATGGAATGTTATGTAGTTGATTTAATGTGTTGGTTATTATGTGTTGAATTAGGTGGTTAGTTGTGAATTATTTATTTTATTTGTGTTTACAAATATTATTTAAGTTAAACGAATTAAACAAGTTAAACGAATTAAACGGATTAAACGAATTAATGGATTGACGGGTTAAACGAATTAACGGATTGACGGGTTAAACGAATTAACGGATTGACGGGTTAACGGGTTTGGATCCTTTATGATTTCATTAATAAATGAATTAATCGTGTCGTGTCGTGTCATTTGTTTATAAACGAATTCGTGTTGAATCCAAAAATATCGACTCGCTTTATAAACGAATTCATGTCGAATTGGTTGAATTCATAAACAAATCGAATCGAATCGAGTTCAACCCGATATGCCAACCCGTTTTGCCACCCCTAATTTTAACCAACTCACAAGAAGACTAGTGAAACATTTTACAAAACCTACAAAAAGATAACCAAATTACATATGCCTCCATCAATACAGCACTCTAGTCTGGCGGAGACTCAGTAACTCAACAACATAACCAAAATCACCAGAGTGAATGTCTGAAACTTACCTTGCACTTTGAACTAAACATTCACTACATATAATAAGCATTGTTTCAGAAAGAAGAACAAAGGTTAAATTAAAGTATAAAGAAAGTAAAAACGATTAACAAGCTAATAGCAAGCACAATTGCAGCTATTTTCGGTTTCCAACACAAATTTGACATAACAAGGCTACAGATCATGCTCTAACAATTACATGGAAACGCTCTCTCATCACAATAAGAAGCTCAAGATCTGGTACTGTGGTACAATACAGGGGATGGAACATCAATAGCTCTATTGAAATGGCAATTGCAAATAGTTCCCCAAGTAAATAAGTAGAGTTTCCGAAAGTAAATTAAAAAATATTCTCTTCCAAAATTACAAGGATGATATAACTCTGTACAATCCAAATTAAATATTCAAGAAGCTTGATAAAAATAAGGGTACAAAAGAGGACCTCAGGCAGGCTGGTTGTTACAAAGTTGTCATCCAGATTCCTACAAGAGTCTGATTACTCGGCTTGGCACCTTAATGGCTGTATATGGTTTTGTTGTCTAAATAATCTTAGTTCCAGCTTCTCCTTGGCCTGAAATGTTATGGAATGAAAATAGATGAGAAAATTACCCTCCTTACAATGAAAAATCTCTCGTTTTCTCTATGTATTAAGATATTTATCTCTCTCTATCCCACTTTGACTCTAATTTCTTTTTCTTTCCGCATTTTTAGAATTTTTGAAAGAGCTTATTACCCTCCTAATTATCATATGTTCTTATAAAAGTGTAGGTAGTAATACTTCCGATTCTTCTGCTGAGAGCGCCAATAACAAGCGAGTGCTCCAAATGCACAGCTAGCGAGAGCAATTGCCAATGCAGCCCCCACAGGCACCACAACTGCATTTGTTGAGACCACTAGATCTTCAAGAGCTCCGTCAATCACATTGTTTCTCAGAAGATCCTTTTCCTTGTACAAAGATACGAGCGTATTTCCGTAATAACTACTCAAGAACTTGAATACTTCATCTTCATCCCAATGCATCTTACCGGTTTTGGTATCTGCCTTGCTTCGAGAATGATAACATGACGAGCAAAGCTGTGCAGGAGGCCAAACAATCTTTGGGAACTTGGGATCAGCAGTTTTTAGAGACGCTTCTTCTTTCATTAATCTCTCGTTGACTTTATTATGTGATCTCCACAACCAAAGGGCAAAGTCACGAGTTCTATTGAACGAACTAGTAACGCTGAAAATTAAAATAATTCACAATTAGCATGACAGATACTTGGAGAGCTCACCAGAAACTTATTTCAGATTGCCTTTTACCTTGAACACATCTCATAAAAATGTTGACGGCATTCCTCACAAATGAAAAAGTTGTGGATAAATTCACATGTAGCTGTAAATGTGAACTGACTCTCTCCATCATCAATTCTGACAGAGAGTGAATGCAGTAGAACCCATAAGCCACAGCTGCAAGTATGAAGTATGTCAAAAGAATAATTAATAACTTGGTTAAACAATTCAACTGAAGAGGGCATTCAAATACTGCCTCTATACTTGGGAAAATGATTTCCGCTGCCAAATAATAAGAATAAAAGGCAACAAAAGCAGCTGAGCACCATCAATGTCTAAATTGGATATAATGCATAAAATATGTAATTATAAAAATAATTAACGTACAATCTCTACAAATTAACAATGTTGGGACCGTATAAAAAATCTATTAATTAAGCAAGATATCAATTAATTGATAAATTAATACTTATTTATTTATGAAGATCTTGAATGTGTTTTGTTTTCATTAGTTTCAAAGATACATTTGACTCATTTAATCAATTGAATTGAGAATCAATTTATAACCAACTAAAGATTCATTCTGTTGTACTAATCTAATGAATTAAAAATGTATTAAGCTACTAAAGATAAATTTAACAAACCAAAGATTAAATTCATTGTTACTTACCTACTTATTATAGTAAAATTTTACTGTAATCGTGATCATTTAGTCAAAAGTAGATCATGTATTAAATTAAAGACAAACTTTTGTTGTACTTTATTACACATGTATACTAATACTTTAGACATATATAATGACCTTTCTATTTGAAAGGTACTAAGAAATCAACAATGACAGATGAAATGAAACATGAGTTATGTGGGTATAGCAAGGATCATTCACATGCGCTTAAAATGAATTGCAGCAATCGATTTTAGAAAAAATTAACTTCAAAGTTAATCAATGGAAAATTTATCAAATACACTCAAGCAATCATTAGAAGAGTTATGCTACACCATCTTTTTAAAGGACAATCGAGAGACAATATGATGATTGCTTAAGTTTATTTAATATAGTCCCTTGACTAACTTTTAAGTTAAATCTTTCAGAAATCCATTGTTGTAATTCTTTTTTAGTGTGCATGGGATGTTCCCATGATTTTTTAACACCTTTAAAATGCGCCATTGTAAATGTTTGAGCACTATAGATGTGTAATGAGTACAACAACAGTTTATGTTTGTTTAAATAGAGTTTTCCTTTGATTTAATACATTGCATACTTTTGATTAAATGAGTACAATTACAAGGAATTTTATTTAATTAAATAGAATAGTACAATTAATTTAATTTTAGGTTGGTCAAATGTATCTTTACTTGATGTGTACATCTTTAATCGCTTTAATTGATTAGATTTATAAAAGAAAATGTTTAGTTGATTATATGTACATTGATTTAATTAAATGAGTAAAATGCATGTTAGAAATTAAAGAAAATAATAAACAATTGATGTCTTTATAGGTTACTGAGTAATAATTTATGAATAAATAATATCTTAATTAATAGAAGTTTTAGTTTACAGAAGTTTTATTGTCTGTGTTTGAAGGAGTAAAGAGGAGTAAAAAAAAATTGCATAAGAAACTGCACCTTAATCTTTGTTTGTATTATCATATATAGGCAGTCAACGGATGATAGAATTCAAAATGTCTAAACTGAATTGGCAATCAAATATTCCATAAAGAAAAGAATCTGTTACCTAAAACCTCGAGTATCATTTTTGCTGCCACGGCAAAACATCTGCAGAAGTATACCAACAGCAGACTGAAAAAATCAGCTTTTTCTTTTCTTTACATTCCGAAAAGAATAGACCAATAAAAAGACACAGCAAGATAACATAATAAAATATATGAACAGTAAAGTGACAAGATTCAAGAAGCAAAACGTCTTGATTGACAAAGAAATTGATCATACGACAAATATCTAGCAATCGGTAATTAAAAGATCAACAGCATAAAAAACTTCTATATCAGAGAAACACAATTAGTAATATAATCACATAGATAGATGTTGATTGATGATTGTAAAATCTGTGGGTTAAAATAAGTCCTAGATTTGTTAACAACAGGATCATGAGTTTATCATTAGAAGTAGAAACAACTGATCAACCTACCAAATGTAAGTAAAACAAATACATAATACCAATTGGACAAAAGCCAGAGGGGCAACATTTGAAATATTGGCAGAGGGAAAAAGGTGTCTTTGAGTACTTACCCAATATCCACGAGGAACTTCTTTTCCACAGATTTGGAAATTAGCCAGTGCACCTTTGACATTACTAATGACAAGTTCCTGTTTATCAGGTGACTGCATACGTGATGGGGATAAGTCATCAAAGTTCACCAGTATTTCTGCACTTCCCTTCCGACACCTAATCCAGACAATCTAGAGTTAAAAAATGAAAGAAGAAGAAACAAGAAAAAGGCAAAGCAGCACCACATTAATCCACGCAAAGTTGCCCACGAAAGCAATCTTTACCTTCTAGAAGGATGATGGGCTACTAAAAGCTGAAGGAATCTAATCAGTGCAGCACGAGTTTCTAATTGGATCATCTGTAGAACATTATGCAAGTGGAGGATATAATTGCTAATAAGTGCAAAAACTGAAAAAGCAACAGAATATAGAAGAAAAAAAAGGGCTACCTTGTGTTCTAGAATGATGTCAAATGCAGCCGCTGTAGCCTCCTCAACATCATATACAGCTCGGGCAATCTTCACAAGCCATTCATGGCAGAAGTTAGTAACTTGAGTTTAAGGAGAAGACAATGTTTTTAACAATTATGTAGCAAATTTGGAGGTATGCTCTGAGAAAGACCTGTCCAGGGTCTGATACATTTGATGGAAGTTGTTCATTTTCAAATTTCTCATCATCCAAGCCATATGAGCTGTAAAAAAGCATGAGACAGAGAGATATGAACAAGGTTTTAAAGCAAACAGTCATGACAAAATGAAATATTTAAATCGTATTCTCCGAAAGATGTCATAATTTAAGATCACAAGCAATTATGACGTCAGACACAATGATCAAGGTTTTCAAGCATGATGGAGACTCATCATTCTTGCTATTTATCTCTCAGATCTTTTTTGAGTATCAGCCAAAGACTTGAATCAAGGTCTATATTACAACACATAACAGACTAGGAATAGAATTGGATGGCATGCTTCTCTTCATGCATACTATAATTTCTTGCTCCCAGTATACTCCTTCAATAGTCTGATATTTATAGAATAATCTAAAATTATATGTTCTCGCATACCTCTGTAAATATTGCACAAGCTGTAACAAAATCTACACCTATGGCATTCTCCCCTGAATTATATAGCCAAGGTATATAAGATTTTAATTGAATAACTAATCTTCTAACTACCAAAAGTCACTATCATGATTATCTGATCTGCAACCTGTTTTGACTTTTTCATAAAAGAAACATCAACTATAAATCATTTTGATAAGCAAAACTTTTCAGTTTTCTGCTTTTTCAGAGGATGGCTTTCCACTTTTGTACTATTTTTCTCATGTACAGAAGTTTTCTCATTACCTACGAACTGAATAAATTACTCAGTTTTCTGACTTCTCTCAATAACTTTTGCATCCACTAAAGATTATTATTTGACAAGATCCACCATCAAATTTGATTGCCATTTGCTAATTACTTTTCTAGATATCACCATACATCCCTATATATAATTCTTAAAGTACATAAATACTATTGTTGGTCTCTTTTCTATCAGTTCAAATTTTTGAGTTTGTCAGTTACTAACATAGTGTCAAAACATGATTTATCCCAAGAATCCTAGGTTCAAATGTGAGAATATTTAAATTTGAAATGTTTGAATTTGTTATGTGTTATGTGTTTGTCTTGCACATAAGAGGGTGTGTTAAGGTACTCAGATACCAATAATAATCCAATATTAGGCTCTTCCCTATCATCTTAAGTTTTTGAGTCTATCATTTGCTAACAATAATTCTTCTAAGTTCTAATAGAACAAAGAGAGTCAAGTATGTTCAATTACTCAGCTCTTCAAGCTCAGGTTGGTGACTATTCAACAAGATTCAATGAAGAGCTTAGTGAGATGTGGAAGTTAGGATTTTTCTCTTTTCAGAAGAGGAATGTTGAAACAGGGGATTATTTTCTCAACCCTGCACAAATGCTTGTTGATCAGCCTCGCACACCATAACTCATGAAATTACATAGGAATCAGTAGACTTGTGTGCAGATATTGATTCTTCAAAACTTCCTATTCCATTTTTTTTACAGCAGTGAACTTCAAATAAGGATTCTAGAGTTCAAAAAGATATAATCGCAGTAGAAAGTATAGTTCATCAACTCTCCACTCACAGGTTTGTCTGAACCAACCTAGGGCCTGATAGGAGTTATTCCTTCACAAACTGAGCTTTTTAATTAGGGCCAAGTTTGCCTGTTTGCTAACATGAGCTGATTGGTGAACTAAACCCAAACTGCAGAAGCACATGAAAATTGTTTTGACTATACGTAGTTTATTTTGATGACGGGGTGCTAAAATCATCACAGTATTCTTAATATTCAAAAATCACAAATTCAGAAGTTCCAAGTAACACTTCTTTTGAGGAAAAGACTAAAAAATGTAAAGGTATAACAATTAAACAATTTATGGATATTGGAGACACCTCATACCTGCCTGTTTGTTTATTGATCCAATTAATCAAGCGATCAGCTGTCCGTGCATCATCAATTACACGTATTTCGCTTTTCTCCTGTTTCGGTTGCCAACTACCAGACACAAATATAGAAGGAGGACCCCAAAAGAGCATAGGATAATGACTCACAGAAAACTTGTCACAAAGTTTAGTATTTATCTGTGCTGCCAAAAACAGTTAAGAAGGACTAATCACTATGTCAAACTTCTCAATGTCTTGAAACAAGTGTCAAATTCAAGAGCAGTAAGAAAAAGGGCTAGGCTATATCAACTAAAAAAATTTGACTTATAAAAGTGCATTTAACATCATCCATCCATCTATTTTCACTCAATCCAAGGGTGAAAATAAGTGAATGAATTCAAGGAAAATCACAACCTTTACTTGAGTAATATTTGTAAGTGAATATAACCTAACCCTATAAAAAAAAGCAACTGCCTTACAAGGATTGTGCTTAACAAAACAAAGCTAAAACTAAGAATCAAAAGGCTAAAATACTTTGCACCACTAAGGTTTTTGCCGTCTTTTGTCCTTATCATCAACCCATTAAATTATTATAAACAATATAATATACAAATATATAAAATTGTGAAAATTTGTTGTCTTTTTCATGAGACCACAATGAGAGAAACTTATTTGCCATACTCTACTGATATTAGCACACAGAAGCTGTCCACATGCTCCCTTAATTTCCCCATGATCATATCCACAAATTCCATAAGCATCTTATTCCAATTATATAACTAAACACGTAAGTAATGCTATCTGATACAGTATCCAGCTAATTAATTATAGGTTTTGTTGTTCAATATAACCAATTAACATATGAATTTACATCTTATCCATTTTAAATTTTACAAGAGTGTAAAACTTTCAACTGCGTAAATATATAGAGAGATGAAGAGATTATCATGGAAAAGGTTTAGCGCAGCTAATGTCCCAGTTGAAGAACCCATTAATTTTGTTTTTAAGGAAAAATAATTAATTCCAAGACTTTTAAGAGTACAACATCTGAGTTATGAAAGTATTAAGAAGACATAATATGAATACCTTTAATGCACAGTCTACCCTAGTCATCAATATGATTCCAGGATGCACAGCATTAGGTCCATTGAATAGCCTTGCAACCCTTTCATAATGAGGCTGCACAATTGTGAGTCAATAAATTGAAATAATGAGATAAAATATACTGGATAATGTTAAACAAAAAACAAGCAATATAATACCTTGTAATTTCTGCAAGCAGGACACCTGACAAACAGCAATTGCAAACAAAGGGAACAGTGTCATATATCACAATAACGTCAAAAATAATGGTTTCAGTCAAACAGCAAGATCATTTTAGTCGCATTACAGAGAGACTGAGAGAAATTGACTTTTTTCATTATCCTAAAATAAGGCTTACAATTAAAAAACAACAATATAATGCCAAATTATGGTATATGCTTGAATACATAAAAGGCAAAACCACCTTAATAAAAACTATTCTTAACTCATCATTCATAGACAATAATAATAGTCAACAGCAAGACCAGGCAATCACATGACCAGCTGATATGAAATTGCAATTCTTGCACCAATGCAAGGGCTGTATTTGAACAACATAGGGCTGCAGACTTGTCAACTTCCTAAAAATCTAGAAAATGAGATGCAGCTATTTATCCAGTGTGCAAACTTATATACGATGAATGTCCATAAATCTTAAGTTTTTGTCATCTTGTGGCATAACCATAGGTCCATTAAAAGGGGGATCCTAGTATAAGTACTTAAGAAAACATGGAAATAGCCTTGTAGCACAGCCCATTCCTCAACAAAATAGATAAGCAGCTGTATAATTCTCCAAACAGGTTTCAAACATAGGTAGACACGACTGTTTTGTCAAGAAGTGGCGCACAACGTGTAAAAGATATGTGACCAAATTAATTCTAGGCATCCTATGAGGAGCCTAATGGATTGCTGTGAACCTACAAAAAGAGAACAGTCACTGCTGAGAAAGAATGAATCAACAATCCTATAGGGCCAATGCCCAAAAGCAGCCAGTTCAGGAGCTTGAAAGTTATAAACAATGTGTGGTAAAGGTTTAAACCTTCTGGCATCATGAAAAGGAAGAAAATGATTGCATTCTTATATCGATTCAAATGAGAGTATTCCAATCTATCAAAACCATTAATCTACCATTTCTAAATGAGCATGGATACACCTGACAGTCATTGGTACCATTTGATAGTTGGAAATAACTAACTACTAGTTTGGAACACCAGGAAAATGACATATTTCCCTTTGTCTTTTCTCATTTTGATTGATAACATCAAGGGATTGGATATAGTTTCCTTTTCATATTTTGATGAAAATGCCAGGATATTGAGATTTTTGTTATAATAAATTCCCTAGTAATTATTTGTCCATACAATGGATGTTGATTTCCTCATTTGTTTTCTAGCGGAAACATATTGGAAAACAAGCCAGCTGTCTGAATCTCAACTACTTTACAATATGAATTAATTCTAGAACCCAAAATATACTTCACAATCTTGCAGATATACACATCATTTTATAGAACAAACTCCATAGATAACAAAATTCAAACACATAAAACTACTATGAAATCTTAATAGTATCTCACAACTATTAATGTTTTACCCTTTAAAATATTGAAACATCTAGAAAGCATGCCATAACATACCGCAACAACAATAATATGCAATTCAACTCCATTAATCTTAAAATATCATCTGCATTTGTTAAGCAAATAATTGACATGAGAGAGTTTAGATAATGAGTAAAAGATAAAACCAAATTAATATACAATTCGCAAACACTTTCAACATAGTAATGATTTTTCTACTATGACTTTTCTACCACTAAAACCAAATCCAACTGGTAGAAAAAATCAAGATACAAATGCAACCCAAGTGAAACTTTGTACTAATTATACGCACACGTTACATCTGCATGTAACATTGTCAAATCAACTAAATCATACTACATTAAAACATAACCAACACTTGCATAAAAGAGCAAGAGCATGCAACATATCATGATAATAATATAACCAAACTCACGAGTGCCGGATACATCTAATACACCAACATAAAATCAAGTGGCAATCTAAGCTCCTGAGAATAGTACAACTTATTACTCAACGACAAAATCGGGACAATTCTAACTAAATCAAGTATCAGTTTCTTCCTATACATTTGCCCTACCTATTATCATCCAAATCAAGTGAACAAAACAGAAAATCATTTTCTTCACTAAAAACACTTTTTTCGATTTGTACTTTTGTATCTGCCCTTAAAACCCGGCTAATAATAATACAATAAGGCAAACACAATCAAATAATCATAAAAAATAAATCTATCTTAAAAACAACTACAATAGCTAATATTTAAAACAAACATTAGAAATTCGTGAATCGTGATACAAGAACAATAACGAAATGAAGAGAGGACCAACCAATGAGCGAAGAACTCGACAACAGCATAAGTTGCAGGAGTGTCTCGAAGCAACGTATCGAAGTTCGTGACGTTCAATTCAACGGCGTTGTCGACGTCTCCTCCGTTGCCATCGGTTATTGATCGGAGAATAGAACGCGATCCAACGGAAAACGACGCCGGTCCTGAGCTGATGAGCGGTAACAGGAGCAGATTCACGATCAAAATCAGGAGATTTTGAGACATGGAAACTGATTATTTTGGAGTTTTTTTTTGTTTGTTTTTAATTTTTGATGTGTTGAAAGGTTAAAAGTGAAATTGCATTGAATTTTTTTTTTTTTTTTTGACAAAGAAATCGTTTTGATTTGAAAACAGTGAAATGTTTTCGGTGTCTTGTATTGGGAGGCGGATCTTGCTGGTGAGGTGGGTGGGTTGGGTTGGTGGGTGGGTGGGCGGTGTACTGGTATCGGATCTAATTTCCGGCGACAAAAGGTGCATACTACTCTTCCTGTTATGTCTTTTTCTATAATTAATGTTTGGCAATTGCCACGTCAGCTACTAAAATTTAATTCTAAGAATCCGTTGAAACTGTTACAATTAATTCATTAATTTATTAAGTCAAAGAATTTCATTGTCAGACCTCCGTTTTTTATATAGGAATGCCATAGAAATTGTTAATCATCATGTGAGAGAGTCCACATTTGTTTTGTATAGTTTTTTTTTTTATTTTTTTGGCTGTTTTGTAATTTGTATGGTTTATGATCTCAATCATAATAGTCGGAGGAGTGCAGATTTTGTCCGCCATAAATATAACTTTCACACTCTAATTACTAATATATTCATTAATTAAATTTAAAATTTTGTATTTTAATATAAGCACACATGAAAATGCTAATATTAATCATAATTACATAACATTAATTATATTCATTTAAAACAAAATTTCTTTCTTTATTTTTTTCCTTATTTCTTTTAAAAATAAATTCGTAATCTGAACCTGAATTTTACATTTTATCAAAAAGAAGAAGATGCCATACTTAAGGTTGAAGCCACCAAATTTTTCATCAAAAATAACATTTTATTTTGTGTTTTAATCAAGTTTTACTATTTAAATGAGTAAAAAATAAATTTTGAAAGTAGTGTTTTGTATTTTAAAAAATTTAAAGAATCATTTAACATATGAAAGATTCATAATTTTTTTTTTAGATTTTCTATTAGAAATATTTATGAATTTTTGTTTGTTTTATTGACTTAATTTTTTAAAAAAATGTTTCACGTTTTAAAAATAAACAAATTGTTTTACTAATACACATTTAAAATTTTATTTAAGAATAATTTTGTCATATAAATATTTTAAAAAAATTAATATTTAAATGATTTTTGTGAGTGACAATAACTCTACCCTTGTCAGAATTAAAAATTATAAAAATAACCTAGAAATTTATGAATCTTCACTCCCGTAAGTATTAATTTCACATCTATTGATAATTGTGTACAAATGTGAACTCCTAATAATATTTGTGAACAAATACGTACACAATATTTGGAGTGTGTTGGATGATCGTTAACTAGACTAGAATAATTGAATAATTGACTTTATGACTTAGATTTGTTGAGATAAATTCAATTCAAAGTTCGTAGAAATTTAAGACCTTATTTGCTATATCGTATTAGACTGGATAAGTGGATTGAATGGTACTGATTTAGTATTGTTTGATATTCGATAAAATTAGTTGACTAGATTAATTAATATGGTCCAAAAATTTTATCATCCCTTCACCTGCTTATTTAGTCTGGCCCATGGAGGCATTCCTTGATCGAATAACACTCCTCTGACTTCTTTTTTTTTTTCCCTTTTTTTTTTTAATTAATGAAAGAAGAATCAGTAGTCTTCTTTGAAAAAATAAAATTGACAGTCCCTATAAACAACATCTATACTCTTCTCTTCATGATCGGCAATGTCCCTCTGCCATTATTGTGAGCACAACCGCAACTCTCATTTCGGACCCACCTCTATACTCTCATTTCTTCGACCGACCTACAACAATAGCAAAGCTGAGACTCACAAAATCAAAATTTTATAGTATTCATAAAAATCTATAATTTAAACAATATTCATTAAATTCCAACAACTTTAAATTGAATACACATTTTTTTATAAAACGATAGTAATGTTTAACAATAATTCTTATAGGTATATTAATTATGTGTACCTAGGACCACGCGTCACTCGCATGTAGGTTTACTCTGAAATTGACGGGTCATAATACGAAAATAAAAAGACTTGGTGATGTTTGATTTGACAACCGTCACCTTACATTTAATAGACATCTTTTAGTGTTTTAATTCCTCACAATTGATCGATAGTATGTTTCATATTTAAGGCTATGGTCATTAAAATTACATGTTTGTTTGGCTTTAAGAGAAACAAAACCTTGGATCTAGTTGCATGAAATTAGTGCTAGCGATTGACAAGCACTCCTATGATCGACTAGTCGACTACAAGAGTGAGAGACAATCTGTAGTAGTAAAAATTGTGCAGCCTAATCATGTCTAGTTGATACTAGCAAGCTCACGCACACCTAAAGAGAAATCAAACCTAAAAACACTTAAGCCTGACGCAAAAAAACAGTTATCTTGACTTGGTTAAACTGACCTAATCATTCTACTTGACTTCGATGGAGTCAAACGTGGAGGATCCTCAAGACGTGAGATCCTACATTATTATTCTTCAACAGCTATCTACCTATATATAAAACTCAAGTATAGTTGATGAAGACTCTCTGAATTTTGAAAGAATAAATCTCTAACATTCACCATTTGCATTTACCATTCGAGATCATTACTCGTATCTATCAACATTTAACGTACCCTCTCTCAATAGCCCATTCAATAGATAACTCGTATTTTAACCATAGTTAAGCGTAGTCATACAACACATTAGGAAGTATTTCTGTTATGGTTTTTTAATCTCTCATCCTTATTCATATTATATTATCTAATTTAAAAGTTAGAGTATGCTCGGTTGGCACTATCTTAGTGTCAAGTACACTCTACTCTTTCTCTCTCTTGGCTTTATTTTGCAGGTTGTTAGTGACCCAAAAAGTTGATAGTAACTCCAATAGTCTACAATAAGCAACTATAGAACTTTTGCCTCTATACTAATTACTGAATAAGATAAAATACTATAAAACATAAATTAAATATAATAAATTAATTTAGTATGATTAAAAAACTAAATTAGATTAAAAGTATAAACTTCAAATTAATTAAAAAATAAAAAGTAACTTATAAATATGTAGATACTATATTTAGAACAACTGGTTGTCCACCTCTCAATTCAGTCTAGTTGTAAAAATCAAGTCTCACCAAGCCCATTTTATGAATTTTATATAGATAATTCTCACCTTTTATTGTGGGAGTAGATTATCTTTTGACTATGAAAATAGACATTCGAGCCACTTTTCTCTTCTTATTATTGGAGTATTTTCTGCTAATTATGGGAACATATTTTCCAACCATACGAGTAATGATTGATCTCAACTAATTTTAATAAACTTTTGACCTATTTGATGCCAGTTTTATCTCATACTCTCCCCTTCATTATATGATTTGAGAGGTGAAGAGAGTAAAACATCCTCCATTGGCACAAGGTTGAAAATTTCAATTTAAGACACAAATTTACATACAATTATTGTTGCCTATAGTTATCTCTTTTCTTGGTTTAGTTTGAAGCCGAAAAAAAAAATTTCTAGTCATTATTAAATGGCAAGTTAATTGTAACAAAACATTGTTTTGTAAGTATTTTATTGACAACATTTCACCCATATGCAATAGGGATAATCCCAATTTCCCCCCTGTAGTTTGATGAAATAGCTAAAATCCCCCTTTGCTTTAAAAAATCGTTAATATCCCCCCTCTTGATTTACAAAATAGATAAAAAAACCCCCTGTAGTTTATTAAAATATCCAAAAAACCCCTACCGTCAATTTGAACGTTAAAAATCAACAGTTGACCGTTAATATGGAAGGACAAAACCGTTCAAGTGAAATAAAATATTAAAAATATAAAAATTTAAAAAAATAATAATATAAAAATTTAAAAAAACTCCACTCTCTCTCTTCCTCTCTTTCTTCTTTTTTTTCTTCTTCCTTTCTCTCTTTCTCTCTCTCTTCTTCTTCTTCTTCTTCTCTCTCGGCAGTGTACCCATACGAAACCCAGCTCGAAGCTGGGTTTCTCCGTCCGGAAACCCAGCTCGGATCTGGGTTCCCGATCTGGGTTCCGCTGCGGGAACCCAGATCCGATCTGGGTTCCCGCGGATCTGGGTTCCCGCAGCGGGAACCCAGTCCGATCTGAGTTTCCGCTGCGGGAACGGAAACCCAGATCGATCTGGGTTCCCGCTGCGGAACCCAGATCGATCTGGGTTCCCGCTGCGGAACCCAGATCGGATCTGCGGAAACCCAGATCCCCGCCCAGATCGGGGTTTCCAACAGAGGAAACCCAGATCCGATCTGGGTTCCGACGCGGAAACCCAGATCGGATCTGGGTTTCTTACGGTTGAAGGGCAGTTTGGTGTTGAGGGGCAGTTTGGTCTTTTCGCTCACTATTATAGTCAGAAATCAATTCTCACTAACAGAGTTAACAGAAGGGGTAAAATAAGATTTTCAAAAACTAAAGGGGGGAAATTAGCGATTACGTTAAACTACAGGGGGGAAACTAGGATTTTCCCTATGCAATAACATGTTTAATAATATTATATTTCTATAAAACCAAGTATTTTTATTGACAAGATTTCACCCCATACGCAATAACATGTTTAATAATATTTTATTTCTATAAAACCAATATATATAAGTATGTATGTGTATATATATATATATGGAATCTATAAAACCAATATTAAATCCAATAAATTAAATTTAAATTATTTTGGTAACCAACACAATAAGATAAACTCTTATTGATAATAATGTTTGGTTTCCTACCATCCTAAACCTAACAACCACGCATTATGTTTTTCTTTCTCGAGCATAACCAACATTTTTGTAAGAAAAGCTTAATGGGCCTAATGGGCCCAACCCATCCAGAAACACTTATCCAATAAAAATTTAAACAGAACCAAAACATGACAATCCGACAACCGAATAACATCCAATCAAAAAACAACGAGAAAAATCGAATATTCGAATTTAGGGTTCTTCAAATCTCATATGGTACCAAAATTCAAGGCAAACCTTTGAAATTCCAACATTTCTGCTCAATTCGCTCCCACAAATCTTGAATTCGCAGTCGTTTCGAAGATACTCAACTCGATCCACTTCCTCTCGTTTTCATTTTCGTTTTCGTTTCAGGTTTTGTTTGAATTCTGTTTATAATTAGGGTTTAAAGTTTTGTTAGATGTGGTTTTTGTGATGTTTCTGGGTGATGCGTTGTTTTGCAGTTGATTTATGTAAATTTGTGTAAATTGCTTTGAGTTGACGTTGAATTTTGTTTCTATATTGTTTGTTATTATTTCCAGCAGATTAATATGAAGAATTTGTTTACAAAGGATAAGTTTTGGGTGTTGAAGGCACTTTTTGTTGTAGCACTAGCATCTAAATGCCGTTTCAGAGTACTTAAAAAAAAAAAAAAAAAAGGCGGTTTCAGAAAAGCACCTATAAGAAGTTTTGTTTTTCTTTTTTCCTATTAAAAAGATAATTTCAAGCGCCTTTTTGAGTTCAAAAAATAGTTTTTTTTTTTTTTTTTCTTTGGAAAACATGTCTGAGTTTTGTCTCCTGAAAGGAATCTACAAGTACTTTTCTAATCCCAAAAAGGGTTTGATTCATTTTATGGAAATATACAAAACAAACGAAAAATTAATTTCGACCTGTTAAAAGAGTTTTTGGTGATGTTAAAAGACGTAGCAATACACTGGGATTATGTTGATTGTGGTAATTGTTAATATGATATGCACTTGTGTTGTGGTGAAAACTATGAATCTGTGAGTGTAGGTGCAGCAGTAGTGTGCCTCAATTATTGAAATGTTATTGAATGTTGATTTTGTTGGACTTACAGGATAGTCTGAAAGATCCTAGTGCAGTTGGTAGCATTTATTCAAGTTATTGTATCTGCTTGAATATAGTTATCATGAAGTTCTTAGAATACACTCCTCTCGACTGGTAATTCTTCCATCGCTAAGAGAAATGTAATTTTGATAAATTCACTTCTCAACCTGATTTGTAGCTTTAAGCGTTGATTCTTTATCTCTGTTGTTTGTTTGTTGTTTCAATTTTATTTTTTCAGCTTAAATGATTTCTTGAATCATTTGAATCTTGGAGAGCGTACCATCAAAGGATGCCTTGAAGCATACTCTTGTAAGTGCAAAGTGATGAATATCCAATATATCTTCTGGATTATCGAAGATGAACTTAGTAAGTTTCTTGTTTCTTCTAGGCAAACACGCGGGAACTGATAAAAGGCTTTCTCTCAGCTTGGAGCATGAGGTAAATGAAGCACTCACAATGTACTGAATATGTGGTTTATTCTAATTTTTGCAAGAGAGTCTAACGGAGTATGAGATGCGAGCACCCTACACATGACTTGACACTCACTTAAGCATCATTTGTCTAATTACTTTAAATTAGAAATCTCTAGTGTGTGTATTTCATAGGTATTATTCTTTTTTTCTTTTTCTATTTTACAATTCATCTTGGCATCTTGTTCTAATTTCAACTATTGAGTTTTAGAACCACTGTTTAAGTGTTTTTATTTTTTCCTGTTGTTTTGGCTGGCCTTTCGGTTTTCACTTCAGATCCTTGATTATCTTGGGAAGTCATCAGACACTGAGTCCTCCTCACCAGCTGAATTCCTGTTGAGCAGATCCAGGTAATGCATGTGACGCAGATAAGTTTGTAAAGTGTGGATTCTGTTTATCTTTCTTAAAAAGGTTTTTTATTGTGTTGATTTCAGCCGGAAGACTTTGATCTACCTGGTTCTTGCGCTCTATCACATGTATCCAGATTATGACTTCAGGTATCTCTGTATGTTACCAAATGCATTTTTGTCTCACAGTGTGCTGAAAAAGGAGGATTATGGGTAATGCCATTGTCAGCTTATTGGGCGATGTGGCAACCCACTACGTAATCCTCTTTTTGCTGCATTGGGAGTGTTGTCAAAAGGTTTGACAGACAGTTTATAAAACTGTCGCTCTAGGAGCTGAGAGTTCAAGTCTCTCCATTTCCCAAAATCTTTTTGGCTTTTGTCCGACAACAATTATTACACTGACTTGGATTCTGCTGGTCCTTTGATGTGGGCTTTAGTTGGAATATATATTCCTATATTATGATTTTGCCTTCCATTTTTGTGGTTTTCAGTGCAGTGAAAGCACACCAGTTCTTCACAGAAGGAAGCTGGGACTCCTTTAAGCAGATTTTTGATACCTATATGTTTGAAGCTTCAAAGGTGTTGCCACTGATGATTTCTTATATCAGAATTATTTTTTATAAAAGTTTCTCTCATCAAGAGTTATAGTTTTGTCCAGCTATAGATACACTTTTTTTGCTGTCAAATTGGAAGGATTAGGATGCACTCATGCACATGCATGTGAGGGGCAAGAATTGGCATTATGATGGGAATTACATTCGCTACGGGTGTACTCTTTATGCCAACCGGTCTCCCTCTCCCTCATGCCTCATGTCCTTATATCTGTGGAGAATTTTTATCTAGTCCTTAAACAACACCCCATCAGTAGAGTGGAAATTATTTTTTTTTCACATACAATATCCGATTGGTTTTTGCCTGAATCTGACAAATCTGTACTCTGAAACTATTTTGTGTAAAACTATATACTTAGTGGTACTATTATTTGGCTTTTCATGGATTATTGGATCAATTGTAGAAAACTGAATGCTCATTGGTTGCTGAACCTGAGTGTATGATTGTGTTATAGATGTACTGCCTTCATCCGGAGTGCCTGTGTTAACATGCTATTCTCCTATTGTGACCCAATAAATTATGTGGAACATATTTTGAGCCTTACCTTTTGGTTTTTCCTTCATTCAATTGTGCAGGAATGGAGTGATGCTGATGGGGACAGTTCCCTGCTGGAAACATTATACAAGGCTCTGGATGAGGTGAGCTTTCTTTCGAAGAACTGAATGCTAGTTGTACCCAGAGGTAGTTTTCTGATGCTTAATGATGCAGGTTGTAAAAATATCTGAATGCGAAATTTACAGTTACAATCCAGATTGTGATGCCGACCCGTTTCTTGAGAAAGGAGCAATGTAAGTGTTTTATTATTATCATCATTATCTTTCACATAAGGTCATATAGCTGCTTTTATGATTTACACAATCTTCTGTTCTATTCAGATGGTCATTTAATTTCTTCTTCTACAATAGAAAACAGAAGCGCGTCGTGAGTTTCCGTTTTTCTTGCTTAAGGTGGGTTAAACTGTTTTAGTATTATTATTATTTTGGCAAATCTGTATAGTACTGTGAAATGTATTTTTCTTAAAAAAAAAACCAGCTAGGTGGGCGTTGTGAGTTTCTGTTTTTCTTGCTTAAGGTGGGTTAGACTGTTTTATTATTATTATTTTTGGCGAATTTGTATATAACTGTGAAATGTATTTTTCTTTAAAAAAAGAAAAAAAGAGAGCTAGGTGGGGGTTGTTATAAACCTTGCCATTCAAAAACACTAATGATACACTGTATTTTTAAGCACAAAAACAATAACGCAATGCATACAATGACATGAATATGTAAAGAAGATGATCTTTGCTTTATCAAATCAAGCCCCAGCTATTATCATGTGAAATATATTGGATGGGTGCATGGCATGGGAGGGCAAGAGTCCTGTCGCTTAGTAAGTATCACCAACTTTTACAAGAACTGCCTTGTTTACTTATGAATCTGTATACTGACTTTTCATGCAGTAATCTGGTGACTGATGGATTTCTTCTCGACAACTCATCCTACGAGGATGATGGAGAAATTTTTGATGACATGGACATATGACAGCTGACTGCACCACTTAATATAACGGTGCTTATGATGTCTATAGGTGGAGCCTCTCGACTTTGGTATGTAGTTATTCTGTAGTTCCATACTTGGAACATGAAAAGGTTTAGGGCTAGCTTCTGTGCTATGTTTGTGCATATGCTACTCCTAGTTAGGACTTATAATGATGTCTGTAGAAATTTGTACTTTACATGTGCTTGTTGTCTCTACTGGATCTCGGACAAAATCAAATAAAAAGACCATCATGTGGAATGATCATGGATTGACTTTGCATGTCAAATGTTCATCTCCAGTAAATAAATGTGTCATGATAAATGTACAATATTTTCTGATCTCCAATTGAGAGTTAACTCGTTCTCTAATGGTGTCAATTAAGCACAATTGTTCACCGATTCTCTTCTCTTTCTTCTTCAGTAAGCTAACTCTTCAATTTATAAACAGTGAAATCTTGCTAGGATTTTCTCTACTGTTTTACAATTTGAACATGTTCATGAATAACCTGGGCTTGGAAAAATTATTAAATTAGCGTAAATTTTGAAAATTGTTAGTGCCTGAACGTAGAAAAGAAGAAATCAGTTTGTAAAAACGATTAAGAGAAAAAGAAAATATCTTCTGAGAAATTAAAATTGAACTATAACTTATACTAATACTTTCGTTCCTGTACATTTTAATCTAGGGAGATTTTCTCTTTTAGCGCTAGGTGGTTGTGAAATTTCACCGTTCTAATCACGGATGCAATTCTATTGTGCGTGGTCCTTAAAGTTTCAAAATCTCATTAATTTGTCTATGTAGCCAGTTTTTTAACAGTTAAATGCGACTAAAACAGATAAAAAAAATGATTTTACCCGGCCATATAGTCAATTATCAAGTTTATATTTATTTAGAACATTATTATTATAAAAATAATATAGAAGCTTCAAAAATAGAGAATCAGATTTTCAAAAATAAAATAAAAACTAATTTAATTAAAGGAAAAAAAAGGCCATCTCCATCGTCATCAGTGAAGGTGGCTTTTGGCAGTTGATCTCGGTTAGACATCGCGCTAATCAACCTTCATTGGATATTGATGATCGAAAAATGGAGGACCAAATCAACATTTGATCTAGTTTCTCACAAAATCAATCTAATCCGGTTATCGCTAGACCTCCACCAAGATGGAGGTTTGTTTTCCATCAATGGACCACCATCACAATAATGGAAATTCACCGCTGGTAGGGATCGAATTTGAATCTCCATAAATTTTTTAATTTTTAATCTTTAACTATATGTTTTTAGAATTTATTTTTAATATTTAATTTTTATGAATTAATTTATAAATAATTACTCTATATAATGAATGGTGGAGATTTATAATTTTTTATTGTTTTAATTAATAATATGTATTTTATCTATTAGCACATATGTTCACATCTAAAAATAAAAATACTCCTAAAGTCATTAAGTTTGATTAATAGTCAACTAATGAAAGATCTACATGATGAGATTTTGAAACTTTAGGGACCACATATGGAAGGAATACAATCACGATTAAAAAGTGAAATTTTGTTACAACCTAGGGATGAAAATGAAAATCTTCCTTCATTTTATTATAATAGTGTAATTTTTGTAAGTATTTATTTTTAAAAGTAAGATTTCTGTTTTAATTTATTTACACATATTAATATTTAGCATTTCTCGTATCTCAACAAAACACACACACAGGTGTGTGCGTGTGTGTGTCTCTCTCTATCTATATATATTGATTTTAATGGATCCACCTTTTTCATTTTGCTTTTCTTTATCTATTTGGCAATCAAAATGGAGTATTAACAACTACAACAGCTACTTAGTTGGCATGATTGAAGGACTTTCAAATCATTAATTAGTCTTTTCAATCCACTAACTTTATCTGCCTAACTCAAATCGGATTGTGACTAAAAAGTACTTTGAGGGTTGTTACACTTGGTCATTTGCCCATGATTAAAATAAGTGCAATTAGATGATTAATTTAAGTATTATAATCACCTTTATAATCATCATCTTACATGTACACTTAAATTCAAAATCTTTATTATAACAAGTAAAATGTGATTACATGACTGTTTGGATGGACTAGAATTATTGGTTGACACTTGGGCCAATTGTACCATATGACCCAAATCTTTTTCATGCTATTTATCTTTTTTTTTTTTATTATTATTTTTTTGACTTTGTATTGCTTCAGAACTTTACAACTTAACAAAAATTCTGTACATTCTGTACTCCTACCGAGCTGGCTGTACCGCAACCTTACATACTTTCTGTACACCCAACGAACTGACTACACCAGAAATTAAACCCAACCATACTAGAAATCAAAAACTTGCATCAGTAAGTTGTGAATATGCAGATACTTATCTGCATAAATATGTTCTTTTAATAATTATAAAATATCAACGAAGAAAAGAATCTCGAAGCTTGATAGATATGTTTGCAGTTTGGTAGCATCTGAATATACATCCTAAAAAGGAGAATAACGGTAGCAATAATAGCGCTTATGACAGCATGGTGCAGTGGTATCCAGCCGTTAATGTGTGGCTCTTTTGAGCCATAAGACTATGGTTCCATCTGCACCTATCCAAATGATTTATAGGCAATTTTTCCAAGCTATGTGAATTGTCCCTCCTATTTCTGGAAGCTTTTCTCCCGCTTTTGGGAGTTTTAGTTTCGGACTGTACTTCAAAGCCCTGATCAAAAAAGTCCGACGATGGTACTATACATGTAATATGTCAAAAAAAAATAGGAGACTAAGTGTATGTTTGACACAACTTATCTACTTGACAAAAGAGCTTTTTTAATCTCAAAAACTCTTCTAGATGAATTTTGTATTGTTTAATTGTCATTCTAGTAGAGTTTTTGGACAATTAAAAACAGCTGATATACATCTACTAGGAGAAACTTAAATTTTGGTATTTTTCAAATAGATATTTTTGAGCTTTTTTAAAATATAAAAATGTCTATTGCAGCCCCATTGTATTTTTGAGCTTTTTAAAAGTAGATATTGGAATGATATTGTTGTGTAATTGTTGATGATTTGGAAGTGAAAACATAGCGTAACACAAATTTATTTTATTGAATATGATCAAATTACAATTCTTCTCATGCATCAAAATTAATTGGTTTATGTTAATTGCATTGATTTTTGGTTGGAAGAATTTTATTATTGTTACACTTTAAGTTTCTCATATTTTATTTCAAAACTTGTACTATTATTTAATTATATTGTGTGACTTTTTTAATTATAATATAGTATTTTCTCAAATATTATTTTATAATATTTTACTTTCTTTTAAACGTCATTTTTGATAATTTTATAACTTAAAATAACTTTTAAAAGTAATGCAACCAAATTTTGACAACCAAACGACCAACTTGGTTTTCAAAGATATACTTTTAAAAGATATACTTGAATAAGCTGCATCAAATGAAGTCTAAATATAACTTATAATAATATGTTGGACAATCAATATAGTCATATGATTGTATTAACATTATTTCTTGTATGTGAATTATCTAAAATTTCTCTAAAATCCTTTTACTGTTATTAAAAAATTCATAAAGCTGAGAATAAATTTAAAAAACAATTCTAGGGTCTTCTCAAAGGATCTCTCACTAGAGAGAGATAACACTCTCACTCTTTAATGAGAGAAAGCTTAGTAGAAGGAGTTTCCTGGCTGGATTCAGATCGATTTCGACGTCTTCTTGTTCCTCTTTCCTCCTAAACATTGCCATTTTCCTTCTATTTTGGTTTCTCACCTATGATTCTTGTTGTTATTAGGGATTTTAAGGTCGGATTCAATTTTTAAGAGGATCCAGCTTTATAAACCCGATTTGGCTTTGCGGAGCTTGTTTTGCAGGTGACAGGTGAAAATCAAAAGTTTTTAGCCTCCTTGTGCCCTGTGATGGTATTACTTTTTTAAGTGCTTTCTGCTAGATTTGACGTTACAATCTTGGTCTCATGCTTATATATGAATGTTTCAAACTTAGGATGGAGATCTGATTGTTGTAGGGATGGTTTCTCATATGAGGCGTCTTGTCCTAATTTCTAGAAGTTGTCATTCAGCGATTAAGTTTTGGGTTAAGGAGGGTGTATTGTACAGCCTATTTTGAGTGCTACTGATTTTCAATTTGTTTTTGTTCTTTGTTGTAATTATTATTTTAGATAGTTGGTGGTTGGCCGAATTCATTGTCATCTAGTCATTCCCATGATTGGAACTCGTCTGGTTTTCCTTTTGGTCTTCCTAACTTGTTCCTCTATTGAGGACTATTTCTAATGTATTTGTGTTTAGTTAATAGCCCAAGATTTGATTGGTTTTTAGGATTGTATGCTTATGGTTTCCAAATTTAGGTTTGTTGGTAATGGAATTTCCAAACTTTTTTTTTTAAAAAAAACCAAGATTAAATTTAACATTACCAATAAATAAATAATTAAGTAATTAAATAAAGTCCTAGAAAAGCCAACAACTTTGATTAAAATAATTAATATCAGCTTTAATCAATTAAATTTTCCAATAAGATAGGGATTCTTGTCATTTGGCAAAGTGCTACGTGGTGCAATCACAGGAATTTAATGGAAACCCTTCTGGATTTGTGCCACGTGTCGCCCATAAACTGGATGTATCGGATCTTATTGCACTTGGCACCTTTTCACAACACCGATAATCAGATCTGAAAACCTCAAATTATCTCACTAAACCACTCATTTATTTATTATTTATTATTATTATTTTTTAATCTTTTCATGATAGATCATATATTTATCAAGATCTAATTGAAATGGGCTCTAGCATGTGGGATCCGAAAATATGCCCCAAATTCAAGAGAGGTAGACCCATGGAATAGTGAGAAAATTTGGTCAAATTTCTGTGGCCACTAAAATTTGAATTTGCCACACATTGACGAACAATGAATAAGATGGTTGTGCCACTACACCAACCACAAAACTCCATCTAATCACTCATTTTAATGATTCTTAAATATAATTAATTAGATCTAAATCCATTTTTTAATTTTAATCATTTAATTAAGGATATATCTTTCTCCTGTATGTTGTTTATCATTGAGTGATCTGAATCAAGTGAACAACTTAAGGTATATCGTGCAAGATACTTCCCATTAAGCTTAATAATTTCAAAATCTTAATTAGGATTTGGAAAATAATGTTGTAATTATTAGGATATATATACTCACCTATAATAAGTTAGAAAAGTTCTGAATGTTAAATTTATTGTACCAATTGCGGAGTGTATAGAATTTCAATATAACCAGATTATATGATATAAAATTACACATTAACTTAAAAAGTTAAGCGATATATCTATAAAACTAATAGTAATATTTACACTTTCATATAAATTTAATTTACAAACATAGCAAAAACTAATATTAACAGTGGGATTAGATTAATAAAAACATATTTATTATTTACATCAAACCCTGTAGTCCTATGTATTTTTTTTTTCAAAGTCATTGCGTTACTTAAAAATGCTACAACATGTTTTACGAAAACAATAAGCACTTCTTGATGCTTTCAAATGCTTTATTAATTGCCACAAATGTACCTCTATTTTAACCCCCACTGCTCAAAAACAAAAAAAAAAAAGTGATTTTTTATGGATAGGACAAGTCTAGGAATTAATCGAAACTAAGCTAGGTTTGAGGTTTAAGGAGCGGTTCGCATACAGAGGAAGTAACTCACAAATAGGTAGAGAGAAGGATCCACACAAAGTAAGAAAACAACCCACACTTTTTTTATGGTGAAAAAAATACCTTTATGAGGTGTAGAATTTATGTTTTTAAGGTATAGAAATATTGAGCTAATCAACGGCGTCACTAACCATCTACACTGTAAATGTACTTTTTGAAATATCAAAATGAAGAGATTATAGAGAAAGCAAGACCAAATAAAAGTGCTTTTACTAGGCACTTTCACTAATTTACCTCAAAATGATTGGATAAATAAGAAGCAGAAGAGCCATAAAGCAGATCATATGTGTAGAGTAAAATGAACCTAACATACCCATAGGGGCTTGCTAGCTAGATCTTTTGTAAGTAATGGTATAGACAAACGATTCAATTAATCTTGGACAGTGTCAATTCCGTCTCTGTCATTAATATTAATAAATTGTGTTATGTTACCGATGTCTTAAATGTTAATAATTGTCTTCTAATATTTTGGCAGTAACTAGCTAGTCTTCACATTGATTCTATGGAAACTGATGCTAAGAATGTGGCAGAAGCTCTTAATTCTGGTGCCGTTTTCCCTTGCGAAGTCGGCATCCTTGTTGGTGATTTATTGGCATTATGTGAGGTTGTGGGCGTCTCTCGTTGCCAAGCCATTCCCAGGAGCGGAAATCGCTTGACTCACAAGCTCGCTTCCCTAACCTTATCCTCGCCTGAGGATCTTTGTTGGCACTCGGTTAGTGTCTCCTGTGTATTTCCAGGTTTTTGTGATTTGTAGTTGGCTCTTTTGAACAGTTTTATTGATAAAAAAAAAAAAAAAAAAACTAGCTAGTCTTCCTTCGTACAGGACGATTCTCTCATTCTCACTCCTTCATTTACTGGCATCTTCACATACTCTTTCAATATTATCATACTGCACAGCTAGATAGGTAGGGCTTGTTTAGAAAAATCATAAAAAATTAAAATTAAAAAAAAATGGAAAAACAGGCGCATAATGTTCTTATTATATATTTAAGATATAGTAATTAATTCTTTTTTTTTTTTACTGAATATTAATTCCCTTGTTAAATCATGATTATTTGAAAATATTTTAAAATTTTTTAATACCATATTTAGATTTGTTAAAATCTGAAAACAATCATACAAAATTAAGATGAAAATATATATATCCTTATAGTAAGAGATGTTTGGCTAATGATATGTGTAATCATTAATTGTCTGTATGGTTTGTTTCTGGATTTTTTGTTAAATCTATGGGGTTTTTGGAATTCCTCCATCATTTAAGTGAAACAGAAAAGAAAAGAAAATTTAATTGGCTATTTAGAAATAATTTTAGAACGATAAATTGATAGAGGAGTTGTATTATATGTATAAGTTCCAGATCTCAAACCTAGCTCATGCCACAAGTATTGCACCAAGGAATGAATATCTCCACAGGAGACGTGTAAATTTATGCAAAGAGCACACAAATATATGATTAGTGGAAATTACAAAAAAAAATGACCATTTTACTCTATCGGGCACAATTGTTTATGGATATGATCTCTTAAGATTGATCGAGATGGTAATTATGATTCAGTTTTGGATGAACCAACCATAAATCATTAGTGTGTGAGCCATGAATTTATCTATATACTTTATTCATTTGATGGTCTACATATTTAATAATACGTCCACCTTGTAGAATGACACCCATTTAATTATTATAAACAGAATATATGATTAGTGTAGAATGACACCTTGTAGAATGACAATTAACCATGACTTGTTTGCTTATATCACAGTCTCACATCACTAAGTAATATATAAATTAAATACATATGCATCTATGCATGTAGACTTGCTTTCTAAATCATTATGAGCCTGTTTATAAAGTGAGAAAATCAGAGAAAAAAAAAAAAAAAAAGGCTATGCCAGCCGAAGTTACAAAATATATAATATCACAACTATATTTTTCGTTTTAAATTAATTTTTTATATTAACAAATTTGAAGTTTTAATTATTGATACAATTTTGTGCTGTTGTTTAAAAGTCATTTTATTACGCAATAGAATGCGTAAACTTTTATAAGTAGAGGTTTTCCTTTGACACTGAAGAGCCTACGACATGTGTTTTCCAAGATCTCTTTTAATCAACACAAAAAGATTTTTCCATGATTTTTACTATTATTACTTTCCATATATATATATATATATGTAATTATTGTATTCCTAATTCATATATACAATTATTTTATTGTCCTAAACCTTAGGACCAAAAATATTTTTACCATTGACAAAATGAGAGTGACCTAGTGGTAGCTCCTTACATTTATAATTTAAAAATTATGAGTTCGAGTCATATCCTTTAAAGTCTCAAATTTAGTATATAAAATATTTTTAAAAAAAAATAATAATTCTTTGGTTGTAACTTTTACATGTATATTGAATGAAAAACAATTAATAATGAAAATTAAATTATTCATTCACCAAAAATCCTATTTTATATTTTCTATAGCTTTATCTTCCACTCCTATTTCTGGGTTATTATTCATTTTCTTTCTCTACACACATCCTATTCAAGGTCCATTCTTTTCCCTTCTTTGGTAGAACTATACATGTTCATGCTTCAAGCGATCCCAAATAATAATGGTCCCGAGAGACAGTTTGGAGACAAGTTCATCAAGACCCACCCAGTTAGGTCTAACACACATGCAATATTGTTTGATTATACATCCAACTTTAATAATAACTCAATGAGAAGAGAAAATGAAAATAATAAAGAGATCATCCTCCATTAGATTTGTATATAAAATCATTAAATTATTCCAGCCTAATGGAGTGTGGACAAGTGGTGTTGGCATGTGAATGGACTACCCAAAACAGACAACTTTGTTTGTTAAAATAATAAATCTGAAAAAATTAAAGCAGCGGCAATTAATTAAACAAAAACTTTCTTTTCAAAAATTAAACAAAAACTTTAACTATGTATATTTGTGCACGTCATTTCCTTTATTATTTATAAAAAGAATTAAAAATGGCAGAACCCTCTGTGCCACAGTTCTGCAAATTCAAGTTTCCATCAAAGTACTTCAAAAAAAAAAAAAGTTTCCAAAGGTAAACTATATAGTTGTTACTATATCAATGGCTCAAAATTTTATATTTATGAGAGCTCACCTACATGTAAGCAAAGAGTTAGGACCAAATTTTATCAAACTCTTCTATTTGCACACACATACATATAATGCCTTCCTCTCTACATGCTGGTTTCTATAGTTTGAGTCCACTTCAGAAGCACAGAATACTTAATTACAAGTTCCCCCTTGTAAGATCTCAAAGCTTCATGGATGATCAAGGCATGTATATCCTTTTATTTATTTAAATTTTTTCCAACTTTTTCATCAATGTTTTTAGCTGTATATATGTATTTGGTTGGCAGGAAAATCAGCCGATATGGTGGATGCAAACTTGAGTATTCTTAGAAAGAGAATAGATCAACTGAGGAAGAAGGAGAAGTTAATGATAAACAACAGTACTTGCTCACTCAAAAATGGGTGGAACTATCAACACAGTTATGATCATAAGAGAAGATCAAGGCATGATATAATATCAGAATCCATGGAGTTGGTGTGTTTAGTCAGTGGTGCAGTTGGGTTTGTTTTTCTTAGCTGTTCTCTTTGCATCTGCCTTGTTTCCATTCTAGTTAATCTGACTAGTAGGTCATGATCAAGTTGAGCAATATGGTTTTCCAGAACGTATATGTGATCCGGAAACTTACTAAAATTAAACAGATCTCGGTCTGTTAGTATATATAATATTTCGGTCATAAGAATATATGGTGATTTACATATATGCATGGCAATTACCAACCAGCAGGTAGATTTTGATCTGACAAAACGTTAAGCAAATTAAAATAAATATAAATTCAATCCATCGAAGGTACGAGGGTAGTTCAATATTCTATGTATTCTGTTTTTTTTTTTCTTTTTTGGATTACATTACGTAAAATGCTCCGTTTGGCACGCGGGATTGGAATGAAATAGATTAGATTGGATTGAATTGGAATGAAAAATCACCATCTCATGTTTGGTGAAACTTGGGATTGGATTAAAAATTATACTATATTATGTTTGGTATAGATTGAGATTGGATTGAAATAAATTAATTTAATTTTTTTATTATATAAAATTAATTTTATAAAAAATCTAAAAACGAAAAAAAAAAAACAGAAACAAAAAACATCTCCCACAATTCAACTTCATCAACCACTTCATCAATATCATTATCTCCCACAATTCTACATCATCAACACACAATTCATCAATATCATCAATCCAATTCATCAACATCATCATCTCCTATAACAACATCATCTTCAACAACATTAAATCATCATAACACCAAAAAAGAAAAAAAAAAAAAGATTGAAAGTCTGGTTCTGGGTAGGCGAACCTAAAACCGATCTAGTTCTAGGTTTGCCTATCCAGAACCGATCGCTGGTTCTGGGGGCGAACCCAGAACCAGCGATCGGTTATGGGTCAGCGAACCCAGAACCAACATTTGGTTCTGGCGTTCGGCGAACTCAGAACCAGATGCGTGAAGAAGAAGAAGAAGAAGAAGAAGAGAGTTTCCATGGGCGTGAGAGGAAAACGTGAGAGAGAGAGAGACAAATGGAGAGAAAAAAAAATTATAAAATCCAATCCAATCCCATCTCACCCAATGACATGGGTGGGCGTGGGATTGAAAAATGCTAAAAGAGTGAGATTCGATGAGAGGTTGAAATTCCAAAAATCCCAATCTCATTTATTTTAATTGCTGACCAAACATGGGATTTGGGAAGATTGAGATTTTTGAATCTCAATCTCATCCCAAATCTCATGCACCAAACACTACCAAACAGTTCTTATACAGGATGGGACAATCCATACATAGACGGGGGGACGATTCACACACGGATGCGGAAAGGTACAGCCACAAATGTGGCTATACTGTCTCGAACCAGGGACCAGGAGTGGTCCCTGGCAGTGCCACTGCCATCGCAGCAAAGGCACTTTGAATATAGCGAGTTTGGTTTTTACATTTGAGGAAAAAAAAAAAGGAAGGAGAAAATCTAATTAAAAATTGAAGATTAATGTTAGGAATGGATATATTTATGATGTAATATAGAGTAATAAAATTTTTAATTTATTACTTTAATATAATGATCTATTGAAGTGAATAGTAGAATTTTATTACTCTAATATGTATGTATATATATAATTATTTATTTCTATCTTTGTCTTTTCTTTTTTTGTCTATTAGATCTAATTTACAATTGAGATTGCTTAGTCTTAACTTTAAGAGGTACTGATAGTAAAATTATTATATATATATATATATAGAGCAAAAAGTCATATTCAAATTCTCTCTTCCATTAATTTAATATTTAATTTGAAATAAAATAATTTGAATGTTTTTGTTAAACTCTCACTCCTATTGTTTTAGTATTAATGTTTAGCTAAAAATTTCTCTCTTATCAATTTCATATTAATGATTAACTAAAATTTAGGGAGTATGATTGGAGATACTCTTAGGGGTTCAATTCCAATCAAATATATTTTAAAGCTTGTGCGGCCGCTTTCGCTTTATTAAGGAAGTAATTGTCTACCATTACTAAAAGTAAATATCAAAGTCTTGCAATTAGTGTTTAATCTTAATAGGTTACCATAGTTGTTTGGTGCTAGATTTGAAGACATGGAACTTCTAAAATATATTCATCTACATTCCCTTTTATGACAAAAGTAAGAGACATTTTACAAGGAAGACGATTTCTATGGTGCCATCTCTTTTACTAGAATATAAACAAGCCAAATAATTTATTTATTTATTGTTATTATTATTATTATTATAACTATTTACCCCTTGATACTACGTCAAACAACTATTGAAACCAAGCTGATATAGGTCTCTCAACGTGCAGTCTAGAATGCTGCTCTCAAGATCGGGAGAGGTTGACCCACATTAGTAGGAACAATGTTCTAAAACTCATCGAGTTCACACCAAGTGCTTGTTAATCGGTGCTCAGTTGATCTAATAACCCCCAAATTGGGAGTTCTACTCACTGGAGGTGAGTACTCATCAAGATTCGTCTCGGTCCAACCCAGGTTATTTAAAAAAAAAAAAAAAATCAACACACTTCAACAATATCCCCAAACTAGTCACCACCAAACTTCAACCAACCCTCCAACCAAATTGCAACAATCAACCCCCAGTTACCACACCAAACCCCAACCTCCAAACACAACAACAAGAAAGAGATAGGAACCTATAAACATGGTAACCCATCAAACAACAAGAGAAATAAATGAAAATAAGAGAAAGAGATGAGAAATTACCCAGCAGCCATCGTCTATGGCGATACACAGACACAACCACCGTGATGGTTGTCACTTGTTTCAGAGCGATGACAACCGTTTATCGAAACAATGGTGATCGTCGCATGCGTGATTTAACGGAGAGTTTGCTACCATTTAGCGAGGTTTTAGAGAGAGAGGAGGAGTAGAGGCATTGCTATGATTGAGAGAAAGAGATAGAAAGAGGTGGGTGGAGGCGTTGCCAACAAGAGAGCCTGAGGGTTCTATGCTTATATTTACGTTTATATATATATAGAGAGAGAGAGTAATTTTATCACCAGTGTTTTCTAACTTTAAAAAGTTAGGACGAACCGACCAAATTCATCTATTACATTTGAATTAAATAGGAGAGAGAATTTGTTTTAGAAGAGAGAATGCAATAGATGAACTTAATTGGTTCGTCCTAACTTTTTAAAGTTAAAAGATATCGATAATAGAATCACTATATATATATTAGGACAAATTACACAAATCCCATTGAGGTTTGATAAAATTGCAATAAGATCTAAGTTTTGGTCATAATGACATGAACCTCCCTTGAGATTCTGAAAACTCAATATAAATACCCATTGTTTTTAAAGAGTTGTTGTTAAATTCTAACGCTCAATGCTCAAAAGTGTCAAAAAACTAAAATTCTCTAATCTTAAAAAATTAATATATCATTATTTTAATTTTAAATTTATTTTTATATTATCATTTTAATAATGTGATTGTGTTAAAGTGGTTTTTGAGATTGTATGAGTTAGGTTTGATAATATTTTGTGATCATATGATTGTAGTTTGATCCTATAGAAAATTTTTTAAGTTTTTTTACATGTTTGACTCAATTGACCGTCGGTCAATGGTCTAGAAAATTTTTTAATTTTTTTTTTTTTTACATGTTTAACTTGATTTAACCATCAGTTAACTGTTCGACCGTTGACCGAAGGTCAAACGAAGTACTTATCGAGTAACGGAGAATTTGCTACCTGCCACTTTGCCAGTTGAGTAGTGAGTAGCGAGTTTTGGAACTTTGAATGAAAAAATTGTATGCAAGTTAAGGACTACAGAGTTCGAACCTTGTCTCACATTTACAATAAGTGAGCAAGAAGGGTTGTGTCAACCCACTGAACTCTAAATAATTTATTAATTATTGAAATTATGTATTGGAGCAAAGAAGGTTTCTAATTTACATGTACAGCTTGATACTAGTTAGAATTGGATTTAATTAGAAATCAAGGCAGTGGAATCTTGGAGGGCTTTGGACAAACCAATAGCTTACATAAACTAAAAAAAAATATTTCATTATCAGAGACGGAAAAGGAAAAAAAATTTAAACTATGAAGTAAATCCAAGTTATATATCTTACAATAAACCAAAAAGTCAAAAACTTAATGAGATCATTTAATGAAAAAAAAAAAAAACTTAATTAGATTTTAAGAAACTAACAAAATACAATTGCGTTAAACATTAATATTGTCTAAATATATACATGTTCGTGAAAGTTTTTGTTAGAACTTTAAAACTTTACCAATAATAGGATTCTATAGAATCATTTAAAATTGGTTTTGAAAGGAAGGACAGGCGGGGGAGAGAACTTTTGGTAAATTATCAAATTTTTAATTATATTTTGAAAAAGGTTAAAATAGACCCCAACGTTTCGAAAAAATGTCAAATTAGTCTTTACTATCAGTCAATTGACGGTCAAACCTAACCGATGACATAGTAAGCAGGGGTACTTTTGTCATTTGAAATCACAACTTAGGATGTTGACACGTGTACAAACCACATAATTTGAAAATAAATTCAAAAAAGAAAGGAAAATTAAGAAAAATAAGAAAAAATTTAAAAATAATAATAAATGAAAGATAAGATATTTAATAAAAATAAAAATAATAAAAAATTATTTTAAAAATAATAAAAATGAGATTTACTCTTTAAAGAATTGAAAACTTTTAATATTAATAAAAAAATAAAAAATGAAATGATTTTTTTTTTTAAAAAAAAAAATCAATCTTGTAAATGATTGGATGAAAATCTGGTAGATGGTTTCTTTGATCTAGTAGTGAATTTTTTAATATTTATTGATTTTATTTTATTATTCTATTTTAAAATAACATTTAATATTTAATGATTTTTTAAAATTTGTACTTTAAAAAAAAATTAAGTCCAAGAGCAAAATTATAATTTCACGAAGTTTACATATAAAACTAACAAAAGGTAATTTTGTGATTACATGTTATTGTAATATTTAACTATGAATGGAAGTATGATGATATTTCTATCTATTTTAACTATGTTTTGAAAAATAATAAAATAAATCCTAACATTTCGAAAAAATATCAAATCAGTTCATCCTGACAGTCAAATCTAACGGATGACATAGTATGCAGAGATAATTTTGTCATTTGAAATCATAACTTAGGATATCGACACGTGTACGAATTAGATAATTTAAAAACAAATTTAAAAAAGAAAGGAAAATTAAAAAAATTAAGAAAAATTTAAAAATAATAATAAATGAAAGATAAGATATTTAATAAAAATAAAAATAATAAAAAAATTAATTTAAAAATAATAAAAATGATATTTACCCTTAAAGGAATTGAAAAATTTTAACGTTAATTTAAAAAATAAAAAATTAAATGATTTTTTTTTAAAAAAAAAAAAAATCAATGTTGTGAATGGTTGGATGAAAATCTGGTAGATGGTTTCTTTGATCTAGCAGTGATTTTTTTAATATTTATTGATTTTATTTTATTATTCTATTTTAAAATAACATTTAATATTTAATGAATTTTTAAAATCTGTACCCTAAAAAAAATTGAGTCCAAGAGCAGAATTATAATTTCATAAAGTTTACATATAAAACTAACATAAGGTAATTTTGTAATTAAATGTCATTGTAATATTTAACTATGAATGGAAGTGTAATGATCTTTTTATCCATTTTAACTAAGTCTAAAGGTAAATGAGTCATTTCCTATTTTACGTGAGATTTGACCGTCAGTTGATTAGCAGAAAAGACTAATTTGACCATTTTTCTAAACGTTAGAGTTTATTTTGTCATTTTTCGAAACATACTTAAAAATTTGATCTTTTACCAAAAGTTAGGAACTAAAATGATTTTTTTCTTCCTTTCAATAAAGTAAACATAACGGCACTTATTTATTTTTTTCAACTATTACGTATTGTGAGTTAGGAAATATGACTTGAATGAGTAGTTTCATTAATATAGGTGTGGAGAACCAAGGAATCAATCACAACTCTGTTAGTTTTTTGAGAATTTGATTAATTTTGAGTGTAGATTGTGTGAACTGGGCCACTGGCGTAGGTTGGCAATAATTTGTTCTGAGATAGGGAAATAAATTAATAAAGTTATGTTAGAGACAAACATATGTGTTGAAGTACTAACCATGTATATTCATAAAATGGGCATTTTATATACAAGTTAGTAAATCTTAACTCAAATGGAGAAGAAATATATATAATATATCTAACAATAAATAATTAAAGACATGAAGATCAGACCATGACATGGTCTATTATATTTTAGATTAATATCTAGACATGAAGAAGAATCATATAAGCAAAGAAGATCATTGAAAATAAAAAAATCGGTGCAATATTCAAAATTTCATCCAGATATTCTTTTACTTTTCTTTTTCGAGGAACCAAATATTCCTTTACTTAATTACACCAATTAATCAAAAGCTTGAATATATTTAAAACTTTCTCATATAATTTTGAGGTAACCCTGAAGCAATTCATCATTTTTAGATAGTTTGAATTTTGTATAGCTCATCGTTTGAGAACTTAAATCTAATTATTTTATAATTTTGATAAAAAAAAAAAATGTTCGTTAATATTTTTAAAAGTGATTATTTAATAGTTTAAGTAGATTTTGCAATAAATGTAGGCGAGAGGTTACTTTTGAAAAGTAAATATAAATATATTTTATGTGGGATTTAGTAAAACTTTTAAATGACTAAATTATATTCAATAATTCTAAAAACATTTATATGCTAACTTTAATTATATAAAAATATATTTATATCAAAAACATAAATTAAAGTATGTTATTTTTATCTTATTTATTATAACTTTTAAGGGTTATAACAATTATAACAATATAATTAAACATAAATAGTAAAATAATTATTTTCTCAGAACTTTAAGCAGGTTATTTTTTGCGGTGATTATTTAACATTCCACACAATACCAAATTACCCCTCAATCCAACTTCCATACTCCATTAAATCCTACCCTTTGTCATTGTCTGGTTCTGCTTCCATTTTTCCACTGACCTTGTACTGATATCGACTAGCAGCAAATAGAAAATACATGAAATTCAGAAATACGAGCCCTGCAAGAAGGAAGTAAAAATAATCGAGTTTTCCGGCATTAATATCATCAGTCAGCCAGTCAGGCTGTCCGTCCTTTCCGGTGCGACGATGCACTAGCTTTACCAAAAGGGTTGTCGAATATGTTGCCACAGAAGAAGAGAGAAATACCAAGGAATTGCCAATACTTCTCATGTTCTCAGGGAACTGTTTGTTATAAAATTCTACAAAACCAAGGAAGGCGAATACCTCAAAAAATCCCATCAAAATAAGCTGAGGGGCTAACCACATGACCGAGATGGGTGCGACCCCATCAGAAGTTGCATGCAAAACTGCTGAAGCCCTTCTTTTTCTCTCAACAAATCCAGCGACAACCGTTGCTAGAATTGAGCAGATGTTCCCCAAACCAATTCTCTGTAGAAGAGTGATCCCACCGTCTTGTTTATTGATGTTTTCGAGTGCTGGGACTATGAGACGGTCGTAGATTGGGAGAAATATTCCCATAACGACCAAACTTATAACGCTAATTGAAGGAGGAGGGATCTGAAAATTGGGTCCAAAATGTCTATCCATTTTCATGGATTGTGCGACAAGGAAAGTCGAAGATCCAGCCGCCAAGCAACTAAAGGAAATGAAACTAATGATAGAAGATGCCCAAATTGGGGTTATATTTATCAGGCATTTAACCTCTTCAACTTGCTGGATGCTGCATAGCCTCCATGGATTTTTGCAGCAACCATCTGCCTTTATATCATTTGTGTCCTCTATTATAGCAGCTTTGTTTAAAAACCTAAAAGAAAGCAAATTATTCAGTAATTCAATCTTGCATCCTAAAACAGTATTGTACAACTAAGATAAAATAACAATAATAATAATATGTTATATGAACAACCAGTGTATTTATGAATTTTTAACATCACGGAAAGCACTTTTTAAAAATCAGAAGTGCTAATATGTTCATTAGATTAGCACCTATCCTAACTCATAATTTATCAAAGTATACCAATCTATTATAGGGTAAGTAATTCGCCCATTTTTCATATTGTGATGACGGAATTGATCCAAGTGTCATTATACACATTAATTATCCAATATGGATGTCATATTTTTAAAAAATATTAATAGTAATTAATCAATGAAAACTTTTTCAAATGTTTTTTTAATGGAATATTTCTCAAAATTTTGTTAGGAAATACGAAACTATATTTTTTTTCTAAGAGACTAAAAATTTATAATTGAAGCACTAAGCAATAATGTCTAAGAAAATATCTTTCATTTGTAAAAGCATTTATTTCTTAAAAAACCAGTAGTTGTCAAACTTTCTATCGCTTATATATTTTTAAATCATCACTTGAATACATAGATTGATATACCTATTGGAAGAATAATTATGGATTAATTTTTTAACTTTTTTTTTTTAATTTCTTAATGTCTAACGTAAGACAGTTTGTTTAGAAGATCCTATGATCTTTAATTCAAACCTAGTTTTATAAAAACCTTCTTGGATTTAAAATTCATGGTACAAAATAACTGATGTAGAATATAACAAGTTGAAATTGTAACCTGAACCGTGAGGAAACAGGGAATTTGGATGCGATAGAAGTTTTCTTTAGAGAAGGATCATAGAAAACCCTATCTATAATTCCATCCACTGGGAGTTGAAGTCGGCGCTTCTTGTAAGCAGCAACAGGTACTTGCACGATGCTAGAGAACACACTGCCTTCTGGCTTGACATATATGTAAATTCTGGTCCCAACAAAGAGTAGAATTAAACTAGAAACCATGCAAATGGTGGGTAAAGCGAAACCCCAAGCCCAGTGATGATTCTGGACATAAGCTACCACAGTTGATGTGATCAAGAGTACAATCGTGAAGGAGGTGTAGTACCAGTTGAAGAAGCTGTTGATATCTTTTCTTCCTTTATCAGTGGTGGAATCGAACTGATCGACGGCAAAAGGAATGCTGCAAGGTCTGATTGCACCACCACCGATTGCTAACAAGCATAGTGCGAGATAGAGGAAAGCCAGTTGTGCATTGTTGGGTCCTATACATTGGCCTTGATGTCGCTGTATGTCTGTGCATTGAGGAGGCAGTAGATTTGGAACCACCGCCGTCAATGTCACCATCACCATTCCCTGTAGGTGATTGTTTGTTATTGATTTCATTTATGGAATTGTATATACACATTATGAGCTATAGCTAGCTAGCTGAGATGCTTTGTTGAGTTACATCTTATAAATCAAACCTAAAATAAATTTGCATTTGCTTTGAAATCATTACATTATCAGATTTAGGGGAGAACTGATTCGAATCCATAACTTTATTAATATGAATGTAAGAATGACTAAAGAATGTAATGTCATCCTAATTAATTAATACAGCATTGATCGATAAGCACTTAGACATTTCTTGTACTTGAAACTGAACTAAGAATAGGCAAACTTATTTCAGTTAATATTGCCTAGTTCTACATTAAAATTTGGCAAAAAGCTCAATATATTATTGAGAAGAGTTTAATTAAATTTTTTAGATAGTTGAGCTATTAATTAGTTGGTTTTATACATAATTAGGTTGACAACCACATCTCTTAGAAAAATTAAAATTTCAGATTCAAATCTCTTCATCAAGTAAAAAGATAATAATAAAAATAAATTAGTTGGCTTCCCCAGAAATTAATAGAAATACATGTTGAGCTTAAAATCTGAAGGTAAAGTAAAATAACTAATTTGATTTCCTCTGGTCATGAGTTTGTACAATTTTAATATAGGTAAGGTTAAAAATCTAAATGATTAAGTGCATTAATTAATTAGTGCACACTGAATTTGGAGAATTTTAATATATTTGAGCGGTAGATTCTAATAAAAATGGGTACGACTTTATGAGGTTTTGCAGTCAGCAATGCAAATGAAACAAGGCTGTAAAATCTACGACAAGCTAATAACAAATAATTTGAGCTTAAAAGTCAATGTACAAATAAAACTAAATTTTTCACCAAAAGAAGATAGAATTACCAACATAGTTGCGATTGATCCGAAAACAATGGTAAGAAATTTGCCGGTATAAGCATCAGCAACAAAAGCACCAATCACTGTCAAAAAATTGCTCAAACTATTCCATTGTGCCAGCATCGCAACACTGTACACTGTCATGTTATACTTGATCATCAAATACAGTTGCAAATTCGCTGCAATTCCCCATGACCCTAGTCTCTCAAACGTTTCATTCCCTGCACCAAATTTGTTTTAATTATAATTTGGTCATCCAACCATCATATATCAATTATATGTAAAACTAAATTTGAAATTTTTTTTCTATTAACAAATTTGTATCGTCATGAATTTACTATACTATAGAATCATCTGTTGCATTGCATGCACAAAGACAAAATGCGAGGAGGAACCTAAGATGAAGGGCATGGCTCTCCATCCCAAGGGCTTTCTGTGCTTCATTACTGAATCAGATAATGAAACAACATCGATGTTTTCAGCTTCCTCTGATTTCTCTTTTGGCTGAGATGATCTGGAATGTGATACTGGAAAATTGCTTGAAGTATGTCTTCCTTTGAAAAACCAGAAAGTGTTTGTTCTTCTTTTGTAATCCTTGACTTCCATTTTCTTGTCTTCTCAACTTTCTTTTGGGATTTGAGTGTTGACAAGTGAATTTTATTAATTGCCAGTAACAAATGAATTGAAGTTTCTTTATTGATGGAAACAAACATGTTATTTTAGGTATTTAATTTAATGCTATATTCTTTTTTCAGTTAACGTGCCCAAAAGTTAATAACAAAGAAAAAAAACAAAGGGTATTCAAAAACAAAAAACAAGGGAAGAAAGGTCAAAAGTTAAGTTCATAGGAACCTGTGGTTGACTTTAGTGGTGTCTAAATCCAATGGGCCTTCAATAAGCATAATGCCCCATTTAGCACGCGGCATTCAACTTGGTAGAATTGAATAGAATTTAATAGGATAGAGTTTGATTAAATTAAATTTATATTGTAATATATTTGGTACAGTTAGGATTGAATTGGGTTGGAATGAACTAAAAAAAAATATAATGTCAGGTTAAATTAATTTTTAAATATGTTAAATATGATTAATTAAATAAATTAACTATAAATAAGTGTAAATTTTATTTATTAATTGATGTTTAAATTATTAATCTCATAAAAATATTTTTACTGAATTGTATTAAATATATTTATTATAATTAATAATTTATACATTTTAGAATTAAAAAAAAAAAACATAGATAAAAAACAAAAACTAAAAACAAAAACTGATTCCTGCCAAGGCAGGATTTCAAACCCACCATCTTTGGTGGGTTTCCATTTTCTACCTTAATTATTTTCTTCCTAATGGATGTGGTTAGTGGTTACCAACCTAATTATTTTCTTCATAATGGATGCACTTTGAGATTCAATTTCTCATTCACCCAAATATTATTTTGACAAAACAAATATGCTAATTTGTCGTTCTCTTGACTTTTCAAAATCAAGATCAAACCCCAATCAAAATGGTTTATAAAAATTGGACTTTAATGTCCCAATTTATCTACATTCTAAAATTTTTCTTTTTAATTTGCGCAATTAGAAATATTTGTTAGTGTAAATAATTCTTTACATGAAACATTATAACGATTAATGCAATTTAGTATGAGTACCTGCATATAAAACCTATGTATATTAATTATATAGCTTTTAACTATATATTAATTATATGTCGAACCTATACATCACCTCTTAGTAGAGGTGATTGAGCACCAATTAGCGGAGATGGTTGAATATCTCTTCATTCACTAAGATATGGGGAGTTCAACTCTCATCAAGTGTATTTTAAAACTTGAATAAATAGTATTTGTTGCGGATCGTGAAAATAATTGTCTCCGGTTTATGGAGATAAATATCCGGACTACATAAGTAGTATGTAATTTTAATAAGTTGATATAGGAACTGTAGTTTGGTGTTGGCTTTAGTTTCAAAAAGCAAAAAAGTCATAGAAGGTTAGATGTTAACAAATAAGAGTGATGTTTTAAACAATCTAAAAAATGTAAAAATTTAACGCTTCAATGGTAATAATAAAATTTCAACAACTTTTGTTTCCAAAAAAAAAAAAAAACAACTTTATTGTTCATAAAGATTTTGAAAAAAATTATCTTCCCCTTTTCAATAAGAGCACTTTCAAATTTTGAAAAATTTTACAACATTATTAAAATTTTATATAATCAGACTTCTGATTTTTTTTTTTAAATTTTATATTTCATTTTAACCAATAATCATGAATATATATTTGACCCGATGACGAGATTATATAAGGCAAAAAATAGACAGTAAAGATTCTTTGTTCTCATATAAAGAGAATAAATTATGAAATATTATTGTGTTAATGCATTCGTTACTCCAAGCAACCAGAAATGTAGCATCACATGACACTTGAAAATGGCAAAGTGCCGCTTCAAATGATCTGCCGTGCGTGTTGCCTTCCCACGAAGATTGAGTGTGCAACTTTGTCTTCTACAAAAGCTGATCAAAGCATTTGCGTTTTGTGGTTCAATTGATGAATCACTTTGTGATTTGTCATCTTTTCATGAATCGACTATTATTATTATTTTAAAGACCAAAATAAATTATAATTTATCATTTAAATATATATAAAAAAAATAACTTTGTATTATTGTCGTATTAATATAAGTAGACCACTCATCATATTTTTAATAATTATAAGTAAAGGTATAAATATCTAAAAAGGAAAACTATAAGTATGATCTGACAACTCAAAAATAGTTTATCGAGTTGGTCAAACCCACCTTACTTGCTCACTAGAAGTGTAAGGTTCGAGTATCTATCCATTAAAAATGTAGATAATTACCACTTAACCCACATGTGTGGGCAAATTACATATAAATTTCTTCATGTGAAAGACAGTTTTTCCACTTAGGGTGACTTTTTTTCTCTCTCGAGATTTTTAGGGAGAAGAATATAAATAAATATTGAGTTCCAAATCATACCTTAGAATCCCATTAATGTGGTTCCAGTAATTATAATATATACTTATAATGTTAAAATATATATATGATCCGACAACAAATTTCAATTTAAATTAAAAGGATTCTAATTGTATAAATTAAAGTTATATTATGTTGAATGAAATTTGAAACATATTTATTTATATGACGGGCCCAAATCCCCAAACTTTTGGAGATTGGGGATGCGGATAGGGAAGGAGAAGCCACCGTCTTCCCATATTTTCTATTTTCTCAATTTATTATATAAAAATATTTATAATTAATAGTTATATTTATTTTAATGATTTTCTCATTTTCTCTCATTCATAACTTTATCATATGTAATAGTTTTATATTGATGAACATTTATCATATTTTATGATTTATGTAAGAGCATTGTAGTTATGATACAATGTTATGGATTTCATATATTGAAATGTTATGAATTTAATATGCAAATTTTATGGCATAATATTATGAATTATGTTTTTTTTTTAAGAAAATGAATTATGTTTTTAATCTTTTATATATATATATATTAACTTTTGAGGTAAATGGGATGACAAAAAAAAAAAGAGGTAGAAATGGGGGAATAGGGATGGGGATGGAGAAACCCACCCCTAATTATCCCCATCCCCATTTCTCCCAAATGGGGATTTGGATGGCAATGAAGGAAAGTTAGAGAGATGGGGATGGGGAAGAGAGAACCCACCCACCACCCCCATTTGCCCCCGTTAACATCTTTAGATAGAGATTGAAGAAACATTTCCATCATAATTTTCATCTAAGGAATGAAATTATTAGTCATATATGAAAGGGAACACAAGTAAAAGTAAGGATTCTCTATCGATTTTTTATTTGTGTTAATATTTTTATGAGAGAAATTTAAGTTTGAGTGATATATGAAAAAAAAAAAAAAAAACATGAAACAATCTTGATCATCCAGTATTTTTTATGCTAATGTGTCACTAAATTTTTTTAAAAAAAAAATCTTTGCTTACATAATGGACATGAAAATACAAGAAAGGAAATGTTTTTAGGGTGCATAAGGTGTCATAATCTGAGATGATGATTGTTTTCCAATTAGATATCAACCCTGGGTAAAGCAACATAAAGTAAATAAAAATGGTGATTTGAAAATTGAAATAAAGTGAAAGTTGATATTTGACATTGAAATAAAGAGAGAGTTGGTGACAATTGCACGTTGAAATCTAGTTAAACAAGGTGTAAACGATCGCATCAGAAATTTATTATTATTTTTTTTTATGGCAGACTTGATTTACTACATCCGTATATCTACCCTAAACCTTTTTCAAAATTAAAAGGAAAATCAGCATATATATTCTGAACAGAAAAGTACTAACTGGCGATAATTAGAACCAATGTGGGTGTATCTAAAAACTGTATAGTTTTGAAATTTTTGTGCTTAGATAACATATAGACCAAACAAATTGGTGACGTGCATTAAACACCTCAAAAGGACCAATAGCCCTTTTTTTTGGTTTGAAGAAGAAGAAAGGACAAAGAATTTGTTTGCTTATAAAAGTTAGACGTTTTAAATGGGCCGGCGGTAATTTCTAAAGCCCATTTGGGCTTGAAGGATGAATGCAGGCTGAGCTTTAAAGTTGACATGGACAACCTGCCAAGCATTAACGCTTACAAAAATTGTCTAGCACATTATAACCCAAGATTATAAATAGCAAAATACTAAAAATAAAAACTCTCTCTCTCTCTCTCTATATATCTATAGGGACAGGATTTGACACAAATTTTGACACGATTTGTTGACCATTGGATGAGGAGGATTTTAATGATTTAGATTTATTCACACCACTACATACAACTCTATTATACTTACATCAATATTTTCTGTCTCCTCTCTCTTCATTATTACACTATCTCTCATTGTTATTACACTATCTCTCATCTCTCCCATTAATATTAAAATCCTAATATTTAAATTATTTTTTTCTCATCCAATCCAATTATATTTAAAAACCCACCAAGAAAATTAAAAACAATGCTACAATTGTTTTTTTTTTTAGTGGTAAATTAATTATTTAAAGGACGATTTATTTTTTAAGAAAGTTCAAACTAATTAATCTTCAGTACGAAAATTTTCACTACCACTAAAAAAAAAAAAAAAATCTTATTTCAAAAACAATTTCTAATAAAAATAAGTTAAATAAATTTTGTTTTCCAAAAACACAAAACACTTAACCAAAAAGTTTAAAACTTGCAACTTTTACATGAAAAGACTCTGATGGTTGGTGTGTGTCAATGGTGGCAACAACTGACAAGCGTGGTTTTGTGTTTCAAGTTTACTTGGGAATTGATTCGATGACGGTCTTTTTTTTTTTTTTGTTAAGTGTTTTATGTTTTTGGAACAAAATCTATTTTATTTATTTTGGTTAGAAATTGTTTTTGAAATAAGAATTTTTTTTTTTAGTGGTAGTGAAAATTTTCTTACTAAAGATTGTTTGGTTTAAACTATTTTAAAAATAAATCATCATTTAAATAATAAATTTATCAAGTAAAAAAAAAAAACAATTGCAGCTTTTTTTTTCAATTTTCTTGATGGGTTTTTAAATATAATTGGATTGGGTGAGAAAAAAATAATTTTAATATTGATATTTTAATATTAATAGAAGAGAGAAAAGATTGTGTAATACTGAAGAGGAATGAGAAAAAAAACATTTATGTAGAGTGGAAAATGGAATTGTATATAGTGGTGTGAGTAAGTCTAAATCATTGAAATCTTCATCATCCAATGGTCAACAAATTATGTCAAAATTTATATTAAACTTGTGTCCCTCAATCCTGTCCCATAAATATATATAGTAATTTACCCCATACCACTAAAAATAAGATTGGGAGTTCATTGATAATAAACATATGATTCAATTAGTAGCATTACAATTACATTGATGATAAACATTTTTTACTAAACACAGTAAACAAATTCCTAAATCATACACAATAATCAGAATAGAAAAAAGTCACCAAAAAAAAAAAAAAGTCACATTTTGTGCAAGAATTGAATCAGATCGGTTTGAACCAGTAATTGCAATATCCAATGTTTTAAAACATGCCCGTGGATTAAAAATCACAAATACAATATCTAAACCATTAGCATGAAATCAAACATTACATCAGACAATTTAAGCCAATGATCCAATCTAATTCAATCATGTCTAGTGTATAGGAACGTATTAGTATTCTCTCAGCTGACTAATTACATCTCTCTCTGTCCAAAAATAATGCGAGAGAAAACAGAAAGTGATAACAAGAACCAGACTTATCTCTGTGTCCGTAGTTTCTTCACCTTGTAAAAGCTGGCTCTTCCTTTATAGTTTCCAACAATGGCTTCCTTGACCTACAAGAAACTGACCTGTACTTGAACTCCGGTACCGGAAACCCTTCATCGACACCCTCCAAGCTCAACCTTGGTCCCCTATTATCTTCACCAACACTTTCTCCCATCTCACCCATCCCGGCGCCGCCACCACCAGATTCTGGCGAAATCCTATGCTCTCCGGAGGAGCCACCGTGTATCCTTTTGGCTGCTGAGTTTGCCGCCATGAAAAAGGCCGCCAAGTCAGCGGCCGAAACCACGGAATTCACCCTTTTCATCGGAAACATGATGTAGACGTTTCCGAACTCGAGTTCCTCATCGGCGCCGAGAGCCGAGAACCTTGTGCCAATATGAAGAGACTCGGAATTGGCCAAGAAGAAATTGGGACACTCCAGCATCAGCTCTGCAGCCTTTACGAGCTCCCTGAACTGCCGAATTTCGCCGCCAGGAAGAACAACTCTGACTGCCTTGTTGCTCTTCATTAACGGAGTTGACAAACTGCAAGATATGTAATTACCCATCTGGACGAAAAAAGTAGAGAGCAGAGTAGACCCTGTAAAATATATATGCCTGAGAAAATGTATATAATGTTTGTTTGTAACAAAAAAAATTAGTTGGTGGAGGGGTTATATAGACATATAGATGATTATGAAGAAAATGGAATGTTTCAGGTCAACGGCAGCATTGGCGGGCTAAGTAGTTTGACAGGAGAAAGCTGAGATTTTTTCCATGGCTAAAGAAGACGCGTTAGGCTTGTAAATGGGAAAAATAGGTGGAAGGTGCCGCATGATTCTGTTGCAATTGGGAGGCATTAACATATGATTTTTCCAGGCAAAACTCACGCTATTGTTGGCTGTAATTGCGTGTGGGACCTCAGAAATTGTGATGACTTGTATACTATTAGAAGACGTGGAAATTTCTCTAGTTTTGTTCTCTCGTTTATCTGTGTGTTTGTATTTGTTTGTCAAATAGGAAGAGGACAGCTGCGGATGTGACGTTTGTGTCGTCATGTTTTTTTTTTTTTGTTTTTTTAACTTTTAGGTCGTAATCAAGGTTAATGAACAAGTCAATTATGGTGGCATTCGTGTTGTTATTCTATTTGCTTGTTTATTTTGTGGATCATTATTTTTATAGATGACATGGGATTCATTTAAGGTTTTTTATTATTTTATTTAACTTTCTAGATGAACCGCAGATTAATGGTGGGGGTATGTAATAATTTACTAAGTCAGATTCCTAAGAGAAAGTCACACAACTGAAAGTCATATGTTCTTACTACAACTTAAAATGTAGTTTGAAAATCCATTGTTCGATGCCATGGAATTCGCTGGGATTTTGTTATTGACTTTTTTATTGCTCATTTTTTATTTCTCAATGAACTATAGAGTGGCGGTGTTACTGTTGTATAGATTTTTTTTTTTTTTTTTTTTTTTTTTTTTTTTTTTTACATATTGCAATACATATTATACATATCATTACCACAAACCGAACTCTCTTGATGGTACACTGAGGAGTGACCCAAACTAAAGTCTCCCAAATGGGAGGAAGAGAAAACCAGAAAATTGCCCACATTGAGAGACACATGAGAATCGAATCATAAATCAAATGTTTGTGAGATGGGTCTTGAATTTATCATCCAGTTAGGCCGCGATTCTCTATTGTTATATAGATTTACTCAATCGCATTACTTGACCTTTTTTTTTTAATTTTTATAATAAATGTTACTCCATCACATTACTTCACCATTTTTTTTATATTTTTTAATTTATTTTATAATAAATGTTAATTACCAAACTCAAAAGATCTTAAAGCTTAAGTTGATAGAAAAGAGTTCAACTATAATATTTAAAACTTAAGATTGACATGTGATACTGTCTCTCATGTATAATATGAACAGATTACATATGTTATACACATGTTAAATGTTCTTAATCGTTATAACATATATAACAAGAATTTAAGAAAAATAAGGAGAATAAATTTGAACTAGAGATATTCAAGTTCTGATATCATATTAGTTATAATCAAATCTAAAAATTTAAGTTAATAAAAAATTATTCAATTATAATATTTAATATTTGAAACTGACACGTTATTTAAATTTATTATGAAGACTTTATTTTAAAAGGACGAAGTAATACAAGAACTAACTTGTCGCGCACGATTGTTTAAGTTTGCTGTTAATGATCTCTTTGAAAAAAAAAAAAAGTATGATATTAATGACGGTAACTCAGTCATGCACCATTGCATGCATCAGCAACATGTCACCGCATTAGGTGATGAGTATGAATGAGAAGTTATTTAGGACAAACAAAGGAAGATTATTTAAATAATTATTTCCGAGATAAAAGAAACAGTTTTTAACTATTTATATTTTGGTGATGTGCTATTGACCCTTGCAAATTCAACACCCAATTGATTTATGGTTGGTAATTACCGGCAATATGACATGCACATGATGTAAATTTAACGGATTTAGAACATTATCGAGTCAACATGTTTATTGAGTTTTTTAACTTATTAACATGTTTGACACAATTATTATTACTAGAAGAGATTTTATTCGAAAAAATTGTGTTAACTCTTTTTGAGAGTTTATTTAAATTTACTTTAGATTGATTTATATTACAGTTATTTTTATTTATTGAATACCTTTAATGAATTGAAATTGTGTAAATAAGTTACAAATTTTTAATTATTTTAAAAAATAAATTAAGAAATTGAAAAATCTTTGAATTAACAGCTGAATTGGGTCATAATGTATGAAAAATCTGATATTCTAACAGGTTGTGTTTGAATTTTATTTAGCTTGTGACACAAACGAATATAGCAAGATCGTATTCGAATTTGAATTAAAAAAAAAAAAAAATCATCTGGCTTAAAATGTATACAAACATAGCATGTTGTCTAGAATTGTCACCTCTAAATTTTAATTAATTATGACGATTCTTTTCTTCCATTTTTTCAATTTCTGGATGAACTATACCGGTGGTAAATAAATTTACTCAGTCAGATTACTTGACCTCTATTTATAATAATTTTATTATAAAGCCTAGAAGGGAAAACTCATTCAAAGATTAATTAATTTATTGCACAAGATTGTTTAAGTTTGATAATTATGAGAGAAGGTAACTTCGTGATTGTATCCGCTACGCTTGCCACCAAGACCGAGTTAGGGGTCTGGAAAGAGTTATTTAAATTAAGAGTTAAATAATTTAAAATATTTATTTTACAAAGTTATTTCAACATTCATCCATATATTATCACTCAAGTTAAGGGTTATTATCAATTTTAAATTCATTTACATTTTTCACCCTTAGATAAAATGAAAAATGATGGATAAATATTGAAATTACTTTTATTAAGTCAGGATTTTAAGTTGTTTTAGTCTATCTCTTGAATTAAACACCAAAAAATGTATTCAAATAATTACTTTGATATTAGAAGAGCTGTTCCAAATTATTTATTTATTTTGAGATATTATTTACGGTGGAAGTGACTCGAACTTAAATGGATGTCAGGCTAAATAGACACTTTTCTATATCAAATCATATTGGATAGTGATAAATAATTTATTATTTTCAATAAGATGAAATTTAATATCGAGTTAAAACTCATCCCGCTAAACAGAGGAGGAGAAGATGTACAACACTTATCTTATATGTGTAGTTGATTACTGCAAAATTAACACGCATTTGATCGAGTAAGTTTCGTATTATTTTGATTTTATTACATCAAGTACCGTAAAGAGTATGTAGCAAGTGATAATAATGGTGCAGTGTATCTTTCATTTCTCCTCATATTAATTCATCTAAATTGATTGATGTGATATATATTGCAGAAAGTTAAAACAAATTTTTCTCTAAAAAAAAAAAAACAAATTTTATAGTTTTGACAAATTAAACAGGACATATATAGCAAGTGATAACAACTCTTTCACTTCTCTTCATATTAATTGGTCTAAATTGATTGAATGTGGTATTATAATATTGAAAGTTAAAAGACAAATTACATATATATATATATATCCAATTAAGTAATTCTAGAACAAATTTGTATCTCACGGAATCCAGGATATAGTATGAATTTCTATCACTAAAAATACCTCATATTAGTAAACAATTGAATATTATAGTCTCTTTATGTAGTGTTGTGCTACTATAATTATTTTACCAAGTCAAATTAATTAAGTTTTTTTAGTATTCTTAAAATTATATTCAATTTCAATTCTTTTTAATTCCATTTAAATAGGATCATTTTTTTTTATTTTGTTGGAACAATTCAAATGTATTATCAATAATTAAATATTCTAATGATAAAAAAATAATTAAATATTCTAGACAGCATATTAAAATAATTCTACATAGAGTTGTTTTCAGATAGATAAAAGAAATGTAACGATTATTTTATGAAAATTCATTCTTTTTTAAACTATCAAAAATTTAGAAATTGAGATATAATAAGATATGATTTAAATTCCCAATGTCATAATAAATATCATATGCTAATTACCATCTAATACTAGTGTACTACACACCTGCGCACTAACAATATGAACACAAGGACATGTCGTCGGTAGCAAAAGTAATAATAATAGGAACCCTCTTTTTCTCTTTAATGAAAGGTGCAGTGGCCCATGACAACTAATTATTGGAAAAAAATTGGTACCTACCATTTCAATGTCTCTTTCTTTTTCGAGTTGACGTATAGTATCAACTGGAATTAAAACAATCTTTTTCTATGCCAGATCCACACACCAACCCAAGTACCGAAAAATAAAAACAAAATAAAAACAAAAGACCACCAAAAGGTTGAGCCCTAATAATTTTTATAATTGGAATTTTGTTACAATTGAAAACGTGTACATTCGTAATGATTTTTCATTTGATTTTTTTTCCTTAAAAATAAAAAAAAAAAATTGGAATTGATTCGATGATTGTTAATTGTTGAGAAAGACTTGTACATTAACACGACCCATTCATTTAATATAATATACCGTGTGTGTTAAACATATTAGACTTCAAATTTTTTTTCTTAACTTGCTATGTAGGTACCACTGCCAATATAACTTAATGTTTAATAGTATTCATTCAGTCTACAAATATTTGAGTTTGAGTTATTTTAATGATAGGAAAAAAAAAAAAGGGTAAACTGAACAAGAACATTGTTTTCCATTTTATTAATAAAAAAAATTATTAAATTAAATATAAACCAAACTGTCAAATTATTATGCAAATAAGGTAGTTAAAAAACATATTACATATCTACCTTTATTAAAGATGTTAATAGGGGCAAACTGAAATTGGGATGGGTTCCCCTATTCTCCCCCCCCCCCCCCCCCCCCCCCCCCCCCCCCCCCCCCCCCCCAATCCTCATTTAAAGGAAATGAGAACGGGGTGTTTGAGGGTGAGCTCCCCTATCCTCATTTCCATTCTCTCATTTTTTTCATCCTCATTTCACTGCATTTAAAATGAAATTATATATATATATAATTAAGAAAATAACTCATAAAATAATTTTACAAAATTTTAGCATACTAAATCCACAACATTTTAATATACAAAAACAATAATAATATTGTATTATAATTACAATCTTTTTACATAAATTATAACACATGGCAAAAGTTCAACTAATATTAAACTATTACATACGATAGAGTCATAAATAGAAAAAATTATTAGAACTAATTTCATTAGTAAATATTTTTATATTGTAGATAAGAGAAGTGAGGATAGAAATGGTTTCCCCCATCCCCATCATTGTTTGAATTTGGGGATGGATTTTTAACCCTATCCCCAATCCCCAAATTCTCTCCTCAAATAGTATTGAGGATTTGAGACCTATTGACAACTCTAATATCTATGAGTAAAAGTAATTTGTTTCATCATTGGATTGAAAAGAAAATAGATGGATCAACTGAAATCATCTTTTTAAAATTGAATTATTAAATTGATATAATCCAATCCTTGTTTAAATAATACATTCGAGTAAATTAAAAAGCATTTGTTTATAACATCACATAGATTTTTTCCCTAGAAAATAATATATTATCATCTCCAAGACATCCCTTCAAATTCAAATATACTGGTGCTCAAACTTCAGAGTAATTAAGATTGGCTAGAGTCTTCAAATTAAAAGGCCTGATTCTGGACTGCTTTCCTGCCCACAAAGCCTTGGACGCAAGTTTGCAAGTGTGTTCTGATGGATGAAAGTAATCCCAGAACAGGAATTGTTTGGGATTTTTACACAGTTTGTAACCTTCTCTTCCACATTGAAGCAATCCCCCAAGAATCCCATCTCCACAACATGCACTGGACACATCAGTGAAACCTACGATATTTCTACGAATTTATTGCTTCATGAATTCTTCAATGAAGTAGCTAGAAAGCAATTGTCTGTTTTTAATTGTGACATAAATCTACCACGCACAAATTAATTGATCTTATCAAATCTCAAAAGTTGAACGCAACCATTTTTTTTTTTGACAAATATATAACTAAAAATTGATAATATATTTTGTTTGATAAACATATAATGCCTATCAAGTTACATAACATAATTAATTTTTTTTTATATTACCTATCATGCAACGACTTGAACTTGGGACATTGTAGGTTGAATGAACGCTCTTTCTTTATTCAATTCTTTAATAAATAGATCATACTTTTAACATAATCTATTACTACCTATATATACGATTTCACATGAAACTATGTGTATGGACTCATATTAACCTAAAGGCAGATTTCCTGTAGGGTTGGCCCAAGCATGACTTGGTGCCCGATTTGCGCCCATATCGGCATATCCTATGATTAAATGGGCCAGGCTTGGCATTTAAACACAGTAAGTCCAAAGGTCCATCCAAAATGATAGTATTACATTCCAAGAATTATGAATAAAAATTGAATTAAATTACATAAAATAAGGTTTAGCACATATTCTTAAATATATATATATATATATATTTTAAAAAATGTTGACACCTTACAGGTCAGATGACTGCCGGAACCTATCGAAATTGAACACTGATAGTACGATTCGAATTATTATTTCCACGATAGAAGAGAGGATAGCTCCTACTAAAAATGATACTCATAACTTACCCTTTGTGTTTTAAAGAACAAGGGTCAAAGATAAAATTTAAATTATTGACCTCTTAGAACTAAAGTGAGTATGCAACCACTCTCATCAGAATGTGCATGTTATTCTTAAACATTTTCAAAACAGGTTTTTTTTTGGGGGGGTGTGGTGGGGGTGGGGGCGCCTTTATCATCGCCTCTGAAAACTACAAACTAATTGAAGCTAAAATTTTCAGACTTAAAATTCGAGAAGGGTGACAAAATAATTACCGTATCGAGATGGAATAGCTCTAAATCGCTGAACAGTAGCATAAACATCTCCATAAACAGCAGCCGCTCCAGGGTACTTGACAGGTATATTGTTGACCAAGTTTTCCAATCCTTCGTTAAATTTCTTGACCATCACATTCAACTTTCCATAGCAACGATTGACGGATGCACCAGGCAACACCACCCTAGCAGGAACACAACCCACTGGACCAAGTGAGAGCAGGGCCATCCGCCGAGCTCCAAGCTTGTAGAGTTGGTCTATCACCTTTGTAACTTCTGCTAGCATGGCTTCAACATAGGCATCTGGCTCAAGTTTTTTGGTTCCAACTGGAAGAAAATAGTTGTAGATGTCGTTGGAGCCGGATTCAAAAAGAAAGAGAGATTTTTTAACTAGGCATTTATCAATCTGGTTTTGATTTACTAGATCCTGGAAATGCTTTAGTTGGTCCTGGATTGATATGATTTCCTGTAACATATAAAACGAAAGCAGAAAAAACAGTTTAATATAACGTGAAGTGCTTCTTCTGTTTCATGCTAGCTGGCTACTTGCAATTGACTTTTCCCTTTATTAGCAAATCTTTGAAAGATTTATGTAGTAAACAACTGAATGGATTACGGTCAAAATATACAGAGATGTTGAAGTGAATTTAATTGTTAACAAGGAAGAAAATAAAAAGAAAATGTACCCAGAGTCCGGACAATTTATTTTCAATAATGTTGATGTGTTACAAGCATTTTAGAAGAAGTTTAACCACATAAGTAAAGATATCCCTATTCTTAGTGAAAGTATGGATAGATTTTTCTTTTTTTTTTTCTTTTTTTTTAATTTTATTTTAACAATATGTTTTAAATCGATAAAAAGATCTTGACAAACTTTATGAAATGGAGAAATTACTTTGACAAATTTTCTATCCATTTGAGTGAAAAGGAAGAAATTTAATCCGGCTCGTGCATGTGTGAATTTTAAAATTTCTTACCCAGTCTTTATTTGTTTCCCTCAGAACACCACTACCAGCACTTGCAAAGTTGATGCCATTTTTTGGGTAATCTCTCCTGCTCCCATTTCTAACTAGTGTTTTTGCCTCCATATATGATTCCTGCAACTCTATCCCAATAAATTGTGCTGCCATTTCAAAAAACCGAAAACCACAAACAAACAAATGGTCAGCAATGTAAAACTAATATTTCATCAAAAGTTAGTTTTTCAGTCGAATGAACCAATTCGATGAATTTTTAAAACATTAGGGATGATAGGACTAAAAACGTATTAATGAATAAAAAGCTAATATTCCATCAAAATTAGGGATTAAAGTGAAATTTTCCCTAAATTAATTACTAATATGTTAAATTTATAGGACTATCAAGAGAGAGAAATTCGAAATCATATGACCTAATGGCTACTAGCTACTCTGAAAATGTTATTATCTTCACTCAAAACGGTAATGACAATGATTTTACAAACGGTGTTGATATGTACGTATGACCATTTCCACTAAAAACTAGTTCGTGGAACCAAATGAAAAGGAAAATCTAGATGAATTAAACTAAGAAGATTCTAAGGTACTCACAAATGAAGTCTGCAACAGTTCTGCCATTGGTGAACCTTCCAGTGGGATGGTGGAAGAAATTTGAACCATAAGGAGGGAAATCAGCCTGAGCTGTGCAGTTTTTGACGAAGTGGTTGTTTCCAGCATCGAAAATGGAGTCTCCAAATATGAAGATTCCAGGGACATTGAATGTTGAAGAGACTAAAACACAGAAAGAAGCTAAAATGACAAGTACAAGAGCAAGTTTCTCCATGGCCTAGAATTGCTGTGCAGTTTAAGGCACACTAAGGCTTTATATAATTTGTCCTCTAAGACACAGTTGTATAGTTTCGAATTATAAATAACTATTCCCAATACTTAGAGTCTTTATAAGTTAATTATAAGGTTGTCTTAGAAAAATTGGAAATGTAGAGTCTTTTTTTGCGTAATATGAATAAATAAAAGTCATTTTTAGGTATTTAAAAAAGAAAAAGTCATATTTAGATTAAAATGAGCATTTAATTACTTTTTGAAGTTTTATAAGCAGTATTTGAATGTTTTCCTTAGAGTGCTAGCTTCTTTGATTTTTTTTTTTTTTTTTTTTCCATAGGTAGCATTTTTAGAATACACTTGAAACTGATTTTGATTTTTAGTGTAAAAGATGTATTTTAGTTATATCTTTATTTTGTAAATAAATATTTTATACATAAAATTTCTTCAATTAGGAATTTAGGATCATCTTGATTTTGTTTGCCTGACTCTAAATTCGAATAATTACAAACAGACCAGATACAATTGAAATTAAAATAGGGCCATGCTCTAACTTGGGAAGGACTAATTTTATCGATACGTACTTCTTTAAAACATGTATTTTTTTTTTTCAATAAATATGCTTCGAATAGTCTTTAGAAGAAAATTTAAATCTGAATTTCATATAAAGATTTTATAAGTGCTTGTCTCCTTCGCTTTTGCAAAGCAAAACGGGCAGTGAGAATGAAGACAAAAATCGAACAGACAACACGAGTATGGTCATTCATCGATGCCGTTTCTCATGTGCCAGGCCTCTCCACCTTTATGAAAATCTGCTACTTTTGCACACCTTTTCTTTGGTTGGTGTTTTTTTTTTATTTTTTCGGAGAGCTTTCTTCAGTTGGTAATTGGTATGTCGTTTTTCATCAAAAACAGGAAAACAAGCAGAAAGATTTAACCAAATATTACTAACTTCCGGTTGCCTCTAGCTATACATTTAGTCAATATTTAAGTGGGAACTATTTTCATAAAAATTAGATGGCTCAAAATAATTGTCATTTATGGTGCCTTTACTTGTAGTCGCACGGAATCAGAGTGAATCATGATAGAAATCAACAATATTCATTTTAAAATGTTTACTTTAATTTGAAATCAGAATAGATTATTTATAAGTTATAAAAATATTCTTAAATAAAATGTGTGGTGAATATATAATGTAATTTTGTAAAATATCAGAAAAATATTCATAAATATTTCATGTATTTTCCCGAATACAAAATTTTTTTAAAAAAAATTATGATATTTCTTAAAGTTTTTACCTATATTTTTGTTTTAAAAAATAATAATAAACAAATTATACACACACATTTTACTATTTATTTGGTTAATGTTAATGAATTCTGAACAAATCATATAACAATATATAATTTATGAAATCATGTTAAAATATTTTTATAGTTTTTAAATAAAAGTCCTATATTATCATATTCTTTTTCAAACAAAAATCTGGTGGTCTTTTTTTTTTTTTTTCAATATATATGTTCAACTAAAATCTAATTAATAGAGTTTTGTTTCTCTAAAGCACAATAATGATGAATATCGTTTTTAAAGTACTAATGTAGTGATGATGTCTACGCTACGGAGGATTTTAGCTCTCCAATTATTTGTTCATACAATTTTCAATAGATGGTCATATATTGGGAACAAATCAATAACTGTATACCTAGCAATTTTATGGTTATACTGAAAATTATTGAAATTTTATGTTATAGTATTAATATAGTATACATCAAGATGGTAGTCACACTATGTTTGAACCATCCAAGTCTTCCTTTTGGTATTCAAATTTCTATAAGTTTTATAATGCAAACTACTAAAAATGAAATTTTAATAGGATATTTTTAATTTTTATATAGCTAGTATGTACATTATATTCATATTTATAACATTTAATTGTAAGAAATCATATGTTTTATATAAATGTGTTTTTTAATTAGAGTATTAATTATTTTAACATTTTTTAAAATTCATCAAAAAATTGTGTTTCTAGCTAAATTTTTGTATTTTTTGTAAATTTTGTGTCAACTTCCTTCAAGATAAATATTTTTTTCGATATTTTCATCAAATCACAAGATTGATATCTTCGTTGATATTGATATTTTCATCTAGAAGTGCAATAGATTTAAAGAGAATTACCAAAAAAAAATTAAATGATTTGTTTTTGACTTTTGAGGAAGACTTAACCTTGATAGGAGAAAATCTTCCTAGCGCAGGTCATCATCGTATTACACCACATCACATGATATGCAGTCAATACATTTGCATTTCCATGAACTCGAGCAACCAAATTTGTCTCGTTTGCGTACATAGGAGGTGATGCCATGTCACCATGGGACGTGAGAGCTCAACCAAACTCCACCAGAAAATTATGGGGTGACCATGGAGGGTATGCAAAGAGGGACCATGTACCATGACACCATCTAACAACGAAAAGGCTTCAACTTTAATCAACGATATTGGAGAAACTCTAAAATGAGTCTTTTTTGTATTCACTAAACAATCCGATGAAACTAGACTCACAATTTGTTTGATGCAGTGCTCAAACACACCCGGCGCTTTTTTACAAAATAACGTCGCAGTTCAAGTAGCAATATCCACCATATGGATAATTTCAGTTTGGTCCCCCTATGTGTTTAGCAAATTGTGCTTAAAATCCTCCAAGTTGAATGATACTTTTCCCACTTTAATATTGACCCCTCTCTCCTTTCTAGTTGGGAGTAGAATCACAATAATATTGTGCTCTAGGCCGTTCTTTAGTGTTCTAATATTTGAGATCTCAGTTGTTGTAATATGTAATTGTAATATCAAAAATAAATAAATAAATAACCCTATGAAACAAGAAATTGGATTTAGATGTATTGTCTAAAGAGAGTTTTATTATTATTATTATTATTCTTTAGAGAATTTTGAATTCTAACTTCACAAATTACATAACTCATGCTAAATTACACGGATTCTATGAGTGTTCAAATTTACGAAATTGACATAATAGCATTGTAGTATGATTGTGAATGAAAACTGTTATGAGTTTTCTACTATGGTAATTAAGGTAGTTTTGCACATTTGTCTTTGGATGGGACCTTACAGCTTGTCAATTGAGTAGTAAATAAAGTTTAATTTGAAATTCATCACTAATGCGTATATATTTATGGTTTAAAAGGTTAGTGTACTTTCCTCTTTATATTTATGCAAAGATTCAAAATTCATCATAAGTATTTATCAACATGTGTAAAGAGTTTTATTATTTTATTATGCGAGTTTTAATATTGTAAAAATAGATTTTTAAATTACATATAGTGTTTAGTCTCGGTAAATTCAACAAACCTATAATAGCATTGTATATATATATAGCAATCGGACTCCAATTGAGAATTTGACCCAAGACTCAACTGTATAGGTTTAGTCTTCTTCTGGTCTTCTTTCCTCCCTGACGACCCAACTTTGGAATTTTTGCATTTGGATCGATGGCCAACAGCCCATGATACATACACCCAGAGCCCAGATTTAAGATTAAAAAAATATAAAAATATAACTAGAATTTGTAATACGCAATCAATAAAGATTTTATTTTTTTAAAAAAGAATTAGATATTACTTAACTTCTATAATTGAATATTATAAATTATGAAAAGGATGGTACACAAAAAAAGGTATATCTAATAAGATAGAGTTGACACCTTCACATCAGATATCAACCAATATGTAGCACTTCCTTTTCATATTTTAAATAGGAATTTAAATCTAATTATATACATTTCTGAACATGTAAAAAGAATCTTTAATCTTCACTTATTACAAAAGTAGTGAATTTCCCAATAATATATAGAGTTTAATCTCATTAGATCTTGATTGATCTATAACAATATCTATAAATAAATTTTTATTTTATCTTGTAATAAACCCTCCCCACACCCCACCGCCCCCACCCCCCGGCATTCATATTAACTTGTTATCGAGGTTGTAAGGTTGGAATCATATTTTTCACCCAGTAAACAGCAAAACTTTTTTTTCAAAAAACAATTATGTTAAACAAATTACAATCAAAGCCACTATAAAATTCCTTAAAAATATATATATATATATATAAACTTTATAACATCTGCAGCAAATTTTTTTAATTTTTTAATATTTTTATCATTTCTTTTTACATTGCAATTACAAGAGAGAGCCAGGATTTTGGCTTTAGAAGGGACAAAACAAAAATAAAATTTTCAATTAATACAAGATAATTACTCATGTTAAAACATGAAGTCATTGAAAAATTAAATATAATATCATTTATTCTTATTATAAAAGATAGAACTCATCACTCTTTTAAATCTCGAAAATCATTTATAATATTATAACTACACTAAATTTTCCTACAATTCCTTTTTCAAATAATTGAAGAGTCCATAAAAAAGTCATACCTCACATTGGGGTGAGCTTAGTCTTTAATAAACTAACAAAATAATAAATAAATAATACGGAATTTTAAAAACTTTATAAAAATATTTATTAATTTACAGACTCAAATTTGATAAATTTAGATGCAATAACAAAGATGAGTATTCAAAATATAGATGCATAACATTGTATAATATGTTAATAATCGAAAACTACATCTCACTATTAAAGATAAGAATGATATGAAATTATTTAAATATCATCAAATAATAAGGGGGAAGTATTTTATCATTATGCTTTAAACAAAATTTAATTTAATATACATATATATGACATTAATTATAATAATAATGATTAATTAGATGAATTAATTAAATTTTAAATTTATATATTTTATATTTTTAAAAAAAATAAAATAAAATATTAAGAAAAAAAAAGCACTTGGCTGGGCTGGGCACCCCTACAGCCCCGCCAAAAACAGCACTTGCACCCACAGCTTGAAACACATTGTAAGTCGAATTCAAGCTCTCTCGAGCACTATAAAGTGAAAAAGTTTTGGAACTTGGAAATAAAATTTTCAACTTTGATCTCCATCAATTTCAGATCCTGAAACATCGACCTCTGCAGTGCTTTTTATCTAAGAAACAAATTATCAAGAAACATATAGCAAACAAGTCAAATATGTGGGAACCACTTGCTCTATATTAATTTGATTAACGTATGAGACAAGTTTTCTAATGTTAACCTTTTTTATTTTGGTTTTTGGTGGGGAGGGTGATTAAATTCAGGTATTATCTGACCTTTGTATATGAGCCAAACAAACCAAGGAAAGTCTAGCTTAGACTCAATGAAATCAAGAGGAGAAAATTCATCATATCTTGAATCTCCTCTACTTGAAAACGAAGAAAGAACATCTATATTGGATAATGACTATGATGGAGAAACATCACAACAAGGATGTGACAGAGCAAAAGCAAAATATGTGGAGGAGGCCAAGAAGCAGATTTGGCTTGCAGGGCCTCTTATAGCTGTCAGTATTTTGCAGTACTGCTTACAGGTGATTTCTATCATGTTTGTTGGTCATCTTGGAGAGCTTGCACTCTCTGGTGCTTCCATGGCTTCCTCCTTTGCTTCTGTCACTGGTTTCAGTGTTCTGGTAAGTTGTGTTTTCTTATTTTATTATGTTCAGGATTTATTGATTGTGTTGAATATGATGAATTCATGATATAAGCTTGCTTTTGACTGGTTTTGTGATTGTTCTATGTTTATCATGCAAGACCTATATAGTTGCAATAAAGTAGAAAATTCATATATATCTAATTTACCAAAATTTTCATTTTATATTGTCAAAATTTTTATCTATCTAACCATGGTATTCAATCAAAGGGATATTAGTCATTATTGAACCTGTATCATATTGATGAAATCCAGAGAAATTGACTTGAATTATAAATTGTCCATAGATTTTATTGGAATGACAACCAAATGACATGAAAAAAAAAAAACTAAAAAAGAGTTTTGGGGATTAAAATGGTATTTTTGGTCAGTAGATAAACTGTATCAAACATACACTAAATCAAATTAATAGACCTTGGTTTTTGCATGTATATCCATGTTTATGTAGTTATATTCTCTTTCCAATATAGTACAGAATTTTACTAAAATTGCTTCATCACTAAAATCAATTCTCTAAGAACCTCTTCCTGTCCAAATATTTGATCTTTACAGCTAGGGATGGGCAGTGCATTAGAAACACTATGTGGGCAGGCCTATGGAGCCAAACAACACCATATGCTTGGCATACACACACAGAGAGCAATGCTAACACTTCTAGCAGTAAGCATTCCTCTTGCAGCAATTTGGTTCTACACCACCAACATTCTCGTTACTCTAGGCCAGGATCATGACATCTCATCTGAAGCCGGAATTTTCAATCGTTGGATGATTCCAAGCCTTTTCGCCTATGGCCTCCTCCAATGTCTGAACAGGTTTTTACAGACACAGAACAATGTTTTTCCTATGCTGATCAGCTCTGCATTCACAGCTTTTTTCCATGTTGTTATATGCTGGGTTCTTGTGTTCAAGTCTGGCCTGGAGAGCAGAGGAGCTGCCCTGGCAATTAGCATTTCTAATTGGGTTAATGTGCTTCTGTTGGGATTGTACATAAAGTTCTCTCTGGCTTGCATGAAAACTTGGACAGGATTTTCAGGGGAAGCTCTTCATCAAATTGTAAGCTTTATAAGGCTGGCTGTTCCTTCAGCCATTATGATATGGTGAGCTTTATCACCTATTTTAGATTTGATTGAATTGGAAGTCAATTTGATTGGATGTAAACAGAACAAATTGGATTAGATTGCATTAAATAATAATAATTCATTTTACAATTATTAACATATCGAATCCTGTACTTAAATGCTATTGTTAAGTCCTTATCGAATGACTTGAGATTTTCAATCAAATGATTATTTACATACTACCAGATCCATTAGGTCAATTTCTTGGCTCCTTGATTATAGAATTTCTACATAGATAGGTCCAATACAATCCATTACAATTCATCAAACTTGATCAAAATCAATCAATCAATCTAGATTGATCACATTTGATTGTGTGTGTTGGACTGAATTTTGAACTGCCATGCATTCCGGTTTTGAGAGGCAGCTTGGAATATTGGTCCTTTGAGATGGTTGTTCTTTTATCTGGTCTTCTTCCAAATCCAAAGCTAGAGACATCAGTGTTATCCATCAGGTATATTCTTTTATAAATTGTCAGAAGTTAATCTATTATTTTCTTTTTAATTGTAAACAACGATTAATCATATGTAGAGATTACTTGTCTTATAAGTATTGCATTATAATAAATGGATTCATTGATAATGGTTGAATTTTTCACAGCCTTAACACATGCTGGATGGTCTACATGATATCTGTTGGTCTAGGTGGTGCTATAAGGTCAGTAATACATTTTTAACTTCGATCAGGATTTTCCATGAGTCTGAATTCTACTTTGTATGTTCTTGTAATAATTAGCCATTGTCGTAAATATAATGTATAATTTTTTTTTTCTAGTCGTGACATTTTTTATCAACTATCGATCATTAGCCTTAAATATGTTGAGATATATTAGTAAAAAATATGTAAACTATCCATCAATTGTTTCCTCAAATAAACTAAAGAGCATTTTGTGTTACAGCACGAGAGTTTCGAACGAACTGGGGGCCGGAAGCTCGCAAGCTGCACGGCTGGCACTACGTGTGATGATCATAATGGCCATATCAGAAGGGGCAGCAGTTGGGATTACTACAATCTTGGTACGCCATGTTTGGGGGAAGCTGTACAGCAATGAAGAAGAAGTGATCAAATATGTTGCTAAAATGATGCCACTACTAGCACTATCTGACTTCTTGGATGGATTCCAATGTGTTCTTTCAGGTCATAATTTCTTACCACAGTTTTCAATACTTGGGGAGCATTTTACGAATAGTGCTTTTGGAATTAGTACTTAAGAAATGGGTTTTCAATAAACTTTTCAAGTAGTATGTTTTCAGATAATTAGTCAAAAAACCGTTTCGGAACTTTGTTAAAAACTTTTTAGGTTTTAGAAACCTCTATTTATAAGTCATCAACAGAAAGTTACAAACTTCATTATTTACTTATATTTATATCAAATCTGGGACATAAAAATGAAATTTGTCTATAATTTCTAATCTAAAACTAGTCCATTTGGCATCAATGCAGGGGCTGCCAGAGGGTGTGGATGGCAAAATCTCTGTGCAATTATAAACCTTGGGGCTTATTATGTTGTGGCAATTCCTAGTGCAGTGCTTTTAGCTTTTTACTTCCATATAGGAGGAATGGGACTTTGGATGGGAATCATTTGTGGGCTTTGTGTACAAATCATTGCACTTGTGACAGTAAATGCCTGCACTAATTGGGATCAAGAGGCAACAAAAGCCATGCACAAAGCTCAAAGGTTACATGAAGATGCCATTTTCCGAGAAGCCAATCAATAAGAAACCAAGAGTAAAAATTGCACATTTGGTGCATAGACAAAACAGGAATTTTGTGGATGTAGTCATATAGAATGAGCTGTAAACTCAAACAACCTCAATTTGATTTAAATGGAATGTAAAATTATATTAGATAACAAGTCAAAACATTTTAGAAAACACTGATTTCATGCACTTACGATCTGAGACGATCACATTTGATTTAGATGAGTACAAAATTTTCAACCAAGCATAAGCAGCTTTTCGATCCAGAGGCACAAAAAGATTCAGCACATTTCAGTTAAGAATTTACAATTGTTTCAGTCATTCCTAAGTTTCTTAAACTTCATATGCTTGAGATCTTCAAATACAACCATCTCTGAGATGACCACCATACCAAACTTCAGAGCAGAAATGTGAGGTCCATTGTGTAGAAACTTTGTTCTTGCAAATTATTGATCAGACGGATGAGGAGGCGAAGGCGGAGCTTCTTGATCTCCATTCTCGTTGGTTTCAGTGGCATGATCTGGTGAAGGAGGATGCTCTTCTCCATGCTCATTGTTCTCGGGATGAAAATTGATTGGGAACTTTGTGACTCTGGGTTTGTCAGCCAATATATTTCTTTGAACCCTATCAACCAAAACCTTTGGGGGAGGTTCCTCTCTTAGCTGCTCGTCATCATAATCATTGTTCACATAGTATCCCACTCGAATAAATTCTTGTCCTATATAAGAGCACGTTAACAGCAAGACTGTGACACCAATTATATCCTCTTCACGGATTTTTGATGGATCTGGGGGATCAGCCTGTCAAGGTCCAATAAGAAATAAGTTTGTTTATTTCAAATTTTCAATAAGCAGATTATAACTCAGAAACTACTTTAAGAACATAAAGAGGGGATACCTGCAAGACAAAACGGTAGTTACCAACGTTAACAGGCCCAACAAGAACACTTTCTAAGAGTTGGTCGTAAGTCTCATCCTCAGCAGATCCCACATAAATGAGTTTCCATTCCAAGTCTGTAACAAATTAAGGGTTACACACAGGCAGGACTGTTAGGTAATTCCAAAGCCAACAAAAATGAAAACAAGATGCTTTAAACTGCTATGAATGGTTTGATAATTTAAGATTGAAACCCACAGCCATACATATGAGATTATCCCCACCTTAAATATAATGTCCATATCATAGACTTCATTTTTTTTCCAGGACTGACTCTTCCAATTGAGCACCTTTAGACAAAATTTTAAATCACTATCACTAATCACAATTCTAGATAATATATCTAGCAATCACAATTCAAACTACAGAAACCACTGCATCTGAAATAATCACACCACGAACTGGGTCTCAACTCTAATACTTCAGCTACACTACTAGCTTCCAATATATAAAATACCTAACCTAAACACAAACTCTTTATCTAACACAGAGCATGAGAATAACCAACAACTATGGAACACAGAAATCGAATCAGTTGTGAGTTTATTTATAAGGTTGAGGGCAATCAATCAAATAAGAAGGATTAACAAGTTTAAATCCATTTTTGCACATCATTGTAAAACTATTACATGGCTACGCATTAGAAACACAAAATAACCGCAAATATAAACCAGAACTGGAAACTGGATTCTCTTATCTCAAAACATTTATTTATAGGGAACCTAGTAAATTCAGAAAAGCAAACACAGGTTTTTGCTCATTCAACAACATAACATGAGAGACCGAAACAAGAAAATGTTTTAAATCAATCATCCGGCTTCAAACCAGCAGAATTTACCTTTAACACTCTCATGGTTGACATTAGACATCTCAGGTTTACATACTAAACGACAAATAAAGAAACAAGTAGCGTTGCAGAGATAAATGCAAGGAAGTCGTTGTGTCATGCAATTTTAAACCAGACAATCACAACAGTACCGATTCAGGAGCTAATTCGATTCATATCAGGCAATCCACCAGCAGATTGTAACACGAATTGTAATCAATCGATAAAATGAAATTAATTTAAATTAAGAAGTAATCAAGCTAATAAATTTACAAAACCCTAATTCAAGCTCAACAAACAACAATTCAACAGCCGTACAATAATCAATCAAAACGGATATAGAAGGTTTCGATTAATTAGAAATGAAAGAGAAAAAAGCAAAAAGTTACCGTCTTTGAGAGGCGTCAAGCACTCGTATGAGATCTCGAACTGGAAGGGGTTAAGGAAGGCGGCGGGGTTGTCCAAAACGGTGACGTTGGTGATGTTGACGGCGCTCATACTCTCGCCCTGGAACACGAATGCGAATAGGACTCTTCTGATTCCGCGGATGGACTGGCTCTGCTCCTGGATCCGAAATCCTTCATCGAATTCCAATAACAGAGGGTAAAAGAAACCCTAGAACAGGGGTTTTGAAAGGGGACCGGTGACCGGGAAATGGAGGTAGAAAAGATGGTGGATCGAATGGGGATTGTTTGTTCCGGTTTGATGGCTTTTATGTGGTGCGGGTTTACCGGCTGCAGCCGGTGGGAGGTGTGGAGGGAAAGGAATTGTTATGTTGGCGGGAGAATTTTAACATTTGGAAATTGGAATTGGAATTGGACGTGGAGTTCGCTTGTGTGTTGCAAGTTTGAGATTTGGCTTTTGGTGTGATAATAAGTTAATGGTGGAGATTTGATCGATCATGAAATTGTATTGATTGGGTTATCGTATTAAGAGTTGATGATGTTATGAATCTATGATTGATTACTGGTGAATCTCAATTCTCAAATATTGACGACTGATGATTGATGACTTTCTACCGTGGATTACCATAAGTAGATATTTTGATGTGTAATTTAGTCAACTAATATGTTATAAGTGAAATAATCTTATTATTTATCTTGTTGGGGGAAATTAGCTTCCTAAAATCCAATTGAACTCCAAAATTATTAATTGGAAACTAATCTACAAAACAAAGCCCGAAATTAAAAACCTAAAAGCAAGCCCAGAGGGAAACTTGGCCCAAGCTCAATTGTCCAGCAAAGGGGACGTGGAAAGGACGAGGGTGTCCTTGCTAAATGGTAGAAAAGTGAACTAAAGGGAAATATAGTCTGAAAATTCAAATGAAGTCCCTTGTGTCAGTAAACCCCTTGTCTCGTTAGAAAGATAGAGAGATCAGGCATAGGGCTGACAAGCAACTAGAGGTGACAAACGTGGGGTTACAAGACAAAAGGAAAGGGCTAGTAACTTGCCACGTAACCCTTCGACAAGAAAGACGAATGAGAATATGTCATGTGTCCCTTGAACCATAATCGATTCGATAAATAGCAAAAGATAAGGAAAAGACAAAAGTGACGAGACAAAAGGGAACCAAATGGCAGGAAGTAGGTGTGAAAGTGAAATGATGTAAAATGAGAGTTGACCATCAATAAATGAGAGATAAGGAAATGCTAAAAAGTATAAAATACTATATAAAGACGTTCATTGTTCAAAAGAATGTAAGTCATTCTCTTTAACTTGAGAACAAACTAGTATATGAGGGAACCTCATGTAGAGAAACCCTCATAAGTATTTAGTGTTACTCTCGGGTCTTAGTAACTAGAGTAACATGGGTTCATCCTCTTTTTTGCCCTTTAGCTTCATGGTAAAGGGATTTCCCTAAGAAAATCCTACTAAATTAAGCGTTGGAGACCAGTAACGCCCAACCACCCCTTCTATGTTTGACAAGTAGTTAAGGGAAGAGCAGACTACTCAAGAGCAAGAATTCCCTTGTCCAAGGGGATCCTAACATCGAAAGGGATCAACAGTGAAGTCCTTAATTCCTTACATTGTATTCTTTTTCAATTCAATGTATCAATTGTTGATGTGACTAATTTTTGCATCAACAAATTCCAAATGATTATAAATGATATCTTCTAATATAGAATACAAATTAATACATAAGTTGAAATTCTATTGACTTTTATTTTTGTTAAAAAGTAAGATTAGACATTCTAATTTTTAACATGTAAGTTGAAAAATCTATTGATTTTTATAATGATTATAAATGATATCTTTTAACTTAGAATACAAATTAATATATAAGTTGAAATTCTATTGATTTTTATTTTTTTTTAAAAAGTAAGATGACACATTCTAATTTTTAACATGTAAATTGAAAAATCTATTGATTTTTATATATTTATCATAGAGTAATGTTAGACATCGTGAATAATTTGTATATTCGATTAAAATTTAAAAGTTACGTAGAAATATATCGATCATATCAATTGCACGAAAAGTAATCACCTTTCATCTCTTCATTCGATATATCAAAGGAATTGACTTCCTGCTAGTGCATTGTAGTCTCTAATTTCGTCGAAACTTTACTAAGATTAAAAGTGTAAATCAAACAATATTAAAATTTAATCATTTGTTTTTTATTATCAAAATGACTCATTTAATATAAAAAATATTTTTAATTATATTATATTATATATCTGTGAAAAAACCTCATCAAAACTATTTTATACATGATTTAAAATTTTTCTAAAACTGCGATGGGGGGTAACCTTATTAAATGAGTGCACTCACAAATTTAAAGGGGTGCAAATATTGATGCACTTCAGAACCTTTGTACATGAGCTCATTAAAGTTTCGGGCTTGGCGATTATTCAAGACCATTTATTTTTCTTTTCAAGGGCAAAGATACCTAGAGAACTTTATTAAATCAAATCAAGGAAAACGAGATGGATCAAACCAGGGCATTCATCAAGTCAAAGTTTATCCTTAATACAAGAGATTGCCAATTCTGCCAAAGCATGGGTAACCTTATTGCCTTCTATATGAACGAAAGAACAAGAAATACATCCCAATTTGTAACAATAGGACTCCCAATAGTAAAAGTATAATATTTACTGATAAAATGAACAACTACTGAAGAATCACTCTTCAGTCGATGAACGGAAATACACCAATGTTCGAAGCAATCATCGAAGCTTCTCTAGCTGCATAAATCTCCCCAGTTTCAGAAGAAGAATATCCCGAAAGCCACGTCAACGTTCATTTTTAATTAGCCCAAGGAAGGAACCTGCCATTTTGGATTGGGAGGACTATCACCGTTGCAAACAGATAAATTCTTGAGAATCAAATGGTATTCATGATTCATCCAACGTTTTTCTAGTCTGAACCAAAACACAAATGGAGTCTCTAAAACCAACATGAATCAAAGCATTATGTTCGATCCAAATACTCCAAACAACCATACAGAAACAAATCATAATCTTTTTATCCAACAATTATCTAACTTCCTCAAAAACCGATCAAGGATGGACATGAAGAGCCCAAAAAATAATACTCTACCATTCAGCCCTTACCTCGACAACAGAAGCATGTCCGCTAGTGAAAAAAAAACATGAATTAAATCTAAATTCTCATCACCACATCGAGGACACATCAAAAGTACCCGAATTTGTCTCCTTCAAAGATTTACCATTGTTGGCAACAAATCACGGCGACACGTCCATGAAAAACTTTAGGAGGTAGGGAAAAATGCCAAAGGACTTTCCACCAAGAAGAACTTTGAGATGATGAAGGTCCCTCAAATTTTTGAATGGAAGCTGCAAGTTTATAACGACTTTTCACATTATATTCACTGTACTTAATATAATGTCAAACGAGCTTATTGCACATTTACTTCTAAGAACCGGAATATTTACTAAGAAGGATTGAATCCACAACCTTATATGAGGTTTGAGTTTTAATTTACAAATTATTCATTTTCAATTTGAGTTTTCTTGTATTTTTTTCATATATATATATATATATTGTTATCAAATCTGATGTTTTGAAGAAGATGAACTTTTCAAATTTGGTTTTCATATTCATTCCCTTTCTTTCATGCTACTTTATTTTCATTTATTTTATTATTATTATTATTTTTTCAGTTTGGGAATCTTGAAGGAGAGAAGGATTTGTTACTACAAACACAAATTTTTGTGGATTTTCTAAAAACCATTTCAGGTGCCAATGAAACTCAAACTATTAATATGATACTACTCTCACAAAAAAAAGTGAAGAAGTTTTATAAATTTAAAGAACTGACATAAATATAGCTCTAGTAAAAAAAAAATCTTACCACATCATTGATTCCTATATATAGTTAAATTATACAAACAAATTTTGTTTTTTTAAAAAAATAGAGAAAATTAAAATTATATCATGATTTTATATTAATAAATTTGATGTAACAAATCAAAGTTTAAATTTGTTTTATTTTTTTAAAAATAAAATTTTAGGGTTCATTAATTATATTTCAAGTCAAAATATTAATGAAGATAAGCGTATTTTTATTTATTAATTTATTTTTATGGTGAGGAAGGAGGGATTAAATTTAGAAAAAAAAAAATTCATATCTTATATTTTAAGATAAGAATGAAATTTGAATCATTAACCTCTTAAAATTAGAATTAAAAGAAGTATTCAATCACTCATATACAAGAGACAGTGTGTATAAAAAATGTAAAAGATGATCAAACGCTAAATTTATATATATTTTTTTACGATGGTGGTAAAGTTATGAATAAGCAACTTAATGAAATTTTGTGAAAAATATATGCATACATCTTAATTATTATTTTAAAATCCATGAGGGGTACATCTTTTCAAAATTATACACTAGATTCACCAGCGGTACTCAAGCGTATGAATCTTTAGTCAACATAGTGTTGAGATGCCAATGACTTAAGTGCAATTTCAATTAAATTTTTATAAATTAAGGTTGGGGTAATTTGTTTTATTTTATTATAGGTATTTAGATTATATTAAAATGAATTGGTACAATATATTGTTATGATGAAATCGGAAATCCATTATTTTTAGGAGGACATATATGAAAGATAATATTATAAATAATTTAAGATTAAGTGATGAAATTAAATCATGATTTTATGTTAATAAATTTGATGTAACAAATTGAAGTTTAAATTTGTTTTAGGTTTTTTTTTTTTTTTTTTAATAAAATTTTAGGATTCATTGATTATATTTCAAGTCAAAATATTAATGAAGATAAAGGATAAAAAATGTAAAAGTTGATAAAATGCTAAATTTATATATTTTTTAATAATTATTTTAAAATCCAAGAGGAGCACATGTTTCTATAATTCTACGTGAGGTTAACTAGTGATACTCAAGCGTATGAATCTTTAGTCAACATAGTGTTGAAATGCATGACTAAGTGCAATTTCCAAGTAAGTTTTCATAGAATTAGGTTGGGGTAATTTGTTTTAGTTTATTATAAGTATTTGGATTATATTAAAATGAATTGGTACAATGTATTGTTATAATTAAATCCAGAATACATTTTCTTTAGGACATATTTGAAAGACAATATTTTAAGAATAATATTATGCTTTCTAAAAATTTACTTTAAAATTTTATCTAAATAATATAGTAAATTTATTTATAATTGTTATATTAATCTTGAAATAATATATTAGTGATCTGATAGTTACATATAAATTTACCATATCATTCGAATAATAAATTTGGATAAATTTTTGGACAGTGTAACATTACTCATATTTTAAATATAATAAATAATTCAAAATTAAGTGATAAAATAAAAAATATATTGCATTTAGATGATAAATTTAAAAAATATATACTTTAAATGTAATCGTTGATTTGGAATGTTCAAAATGGGGGTAGGTTTTTTAACTTAAATCAACAACAACAACAACAACAACAACCATCCTTTTGTCAACCATCAATCTCTTACAAATTGTCTCAAGCACAAATGCAACAAAATTGTGACTTGAATAGTAAACCAATGATTATATCTTGCTCCATTCATTTAGAACAATCCATGTAATATATTTTCATAAAAAAAAGGTGCTATATTTTCTCATATATACATATATATATTTGTCAATACGACCATTTCAAATATGTATAATGACAATTATTCTGTATTTTTTTTATTATGTAAACAAATTTAAAATTTAATTTTTAAGTAATTATTCAGTATCTGGTAACCCAGAATTTCAGTCTAAAACATCGTTGACTTGGTGTTGCCCAATATAGTGCAGCCACCTGGAACGTGTAGAAAAACGACAACGTTTAATATCAACCGCGTTAAAAAATCGAAAACGAAATCACGCCACAGTGACAGAGTAAAAACAGTTAAAAAACACAGCACAAAAGTTTCACTGTTCCAGCTATACCTAAAGTGAACTAGTAGGCTCTCACGAACCAAACCCTAACACTTTTTATCTTCTCTCCCTCTCTCTCTCTCGAAGCCCTAAACGATGGCTTCACGCAGACTCCTATCCTCCCTCCTCCGCTCCTCCGCACGCCGATCTACCTCTAAGTCACCTCTTTCCTACTCATCACTCCCCTCTCCCGCCTCCACGCGCCGCGCGTCTCCTTATGCTTATCTTCTAAATCGCGTTAACGAGTACGCTACCTCGGCCGCCGCCACCGCCGCTCCGGCCCCGCCCAAGGCCGATCCCAAAAAGGGAGGCGGAGGCGGAAAGATTGTGGATGAGTTCACGGGGAAGGGGGCGATCGGACAGGTGTCGCAGGTGATTGGTGCCGTTGTGGATGTGCGGTTCGACGAGGGCCTGCCGCCGATCCTGACGGCGCTGGAGGTGATGGACCACAACATTAGGGTGGTGCTGGAGGTGGCTTCTCACTTGGGTGAGAACATGGTCAGGACCATTGCTATGGACGGAACTGAAGGTCTGGTGAGAGGCCAGCGCGTCCTCAACACTGGCTCTCCCATCACTGTGAGTTCTCTCGCGATAAAATGTCGATTTTTTTTATTAATTTCTCGTGCAATGTTGTTGCTGATTGGTGAGGTCTTGATAGCGATCGTAGATCTAAGTCTTCCATGTTTTAAAATTGGATTTTGATGCCTATTTTAATATGTTTGATGTGTGTCAATAGTGATGCCGTTTGGGGTTGATATAGTGTAGAATTTATTATCTTTGAGATATTGTATTTTGAAATTGTTGACCTAATTGGGTTTGCATTTGCATATGTGGGTGTAGGTACCTGTGGGTAGGGCTACCCTTGGGCGTATCATGAATGTCATTGGAGAGCCTATCGATGAGAAAGGCGAATTCAGTAAGATTCCAGAAAGCCTGTAACTTGTTACACTAGTTTAGGGGGATGGTGTTTTTATTTTTATTTTTTATTTTTTATTTTTTATTTTTAGTTTTTACTGTCTATGCAATTGATGAAGTTTCCTGACTTATTTTTGAATAAATAATTATTCCTACAGAAACCGATCACTACCTGCCCATCCATAGAGAGGCTCCACCATTTGTTGAGCAAGCAACTGAACAGCAAATTCTTGTCACTGGTATCAAGGTAAATGATATATTCCAACTAAAATGTACCCACTTATTTCTGCTGCTTGTGCGTAAGGAACAAGAGGGTGCTATTATTGACATGTATAATTTACTGCAAAATGTTTTAAAGTTGGACTCTAATTTTCTTATGTTGCTATTTTTGTACAGGTTGTTGACCTTCTTGCTCCATACCAAAGAGGAGGAAAGATTGGGCTGTTCGGTGGTGCTGGTGTAGGAAAGACTGTGCTTATTATGGAACTTATCAACAACGTTGCAAAAGCTCATGGTCAGTTTCATAGAAATGGATTGGTACTGCATTCATTTGTGTTTATCTCCACCTGCTCAATGTTATGTGTCTTCTGTTGCCAGGTGGTTTCTCCGTGTTTGCTGGTGTCGGGGAACGTACTCGTGAGGGTAATGATTTATACAGAGAAATGATTGAAAGTGGTGTCATTAAGCTAGGGGACAAACAGGTGAAGATGATGCTGCTTTTCATGATTTTGTACTGTTTATAAGTTGCTGGTCACTAGTCTTAACAATCTTGTAAAAATTTGTTACAGGCTGAGAGCAAATGTGCCCTTGTCTACGGTCAAATGAATGAGCCCCCTGGTGCTCGTGCTCGTGTTGGTCTTACTGGTCTTACTGTTGCTGAACACTTCCGTGATGCTGAGGGACAAGATGTGCTTCTCTTCATTGATAACATTTTCCGCTTCACTCAGGTAAAGTCTGTTTGTCATTAAAGTTTTGGAAGCGCCCTTATTGTGCAATACAGGTGGCTGATGATTCTGTTGACCTGTAGGCTAACTCCGAGGTTTCTGCGTTGCTTGGTCGTATCCCTTCTGCTGTCGGTTACCAACCAACCTTGTCCACCGATCTTGGAGGTCTTCAAGAGCGTATTACAACCACCAAGAAAGGTTCTATCACTTCTGTCCAGGCTATCTATGTACCTGCTGATGACTTGACAGATCCAGCTCCTGCTACCACTTTTGCTCACTTGGATGCCACGACTGTGTTGTCACGTCAGGTATGGTACCTTTGTATGAAATAGTTGTGCGAACATTCTTGCCCAGTTATCTTTTGACCAATTTGCCATCTTTTTCTTGACAGATTTCTGAGCTGGGTATCTATCCTGCTGTCGATCCTCTTGATTCTACATCACGAATGCTCTCTCCTAACATTTTGGGCGAGGAGCACTACAATACAGCTCGTGCAGTGCAGAAGGTTCTGCAAAACTACAAGAATCTGCAAGATATCATTGCCATTTTGGGTATGGATGAGCTCAGTGAAGATGACAAGTTGACTGTTGCTCGTGCTCGTAAGATTCAAAGATTCTTGAGCCAACCTTTCCATGTGGCAGAGGTGTTCACAGGTGCCCCTGGCAAATATGTGGAGTTGAAGGAGAGCATCAACAGTTTCCAGGTACTTTTACTAGTTTCATTTAAATGCATGTCTCCTTAGTTACAGAAAGAAAGCCACATAGTCATCTACACGGAGAAAGAAAATGCATGTGGTGATATTTGTATCAAAGTTGGATAGTTCGTGTGCTCTGCTCCCAAGTAATTTTTAAAATGTATGCCCCCGTCAAATAATATAGTCAGAGCTCCATTTTCATGCTTAGTACTTGATCATAAATTTTTGGAAAGCATGCTGGTTCCTGTTGACAATTGTCATTACATGTGTTTATTGCATGTCATATAGCTTGTATTGGTGAAACAAAGGGCATGTAGAAATGTGTCAATGCGTTGAGACCTTGTAAGCTGTGTTGCGTGTGAGTGGTTGATTTTTTTCTGTATGATTATTGTTTTAAAATCCTGCAGTTGTCGGAACCTGTAGTGTCTTTTAGCTTGCCCTTTGATCAGTGTCAGGTTTAATAATTGGGTATAATTTTGTTTATCAAATATTTATGTTAGTGTTTTGAATCTTGTAATGCAATGTGGTTAAAACCTTAAATCATATTTTGTCTATTGTTGTTTCACTATGTCAAAACGGATTAATGAGCCACCACAGCATATCTGATTAGTCACTTTATATATTGGTCGTTTATGCTATTACACTTGGTATGGTTGTTTTTCTTATTGGTATCGATGTACCCAGAGAAAGCCTTGTTTATTGCTTAAAGCATGGCTTTGATTGACATCCTTCATGATCTTGAACTGATTGATTAATATTGTTTTGTGTTGCCTTTGACAGGGAGTGTTGGATGGAAAATATGATGACCTTCCAGAGCAATCGTTTTACATGGTTGGAGGCATCGACGAAGTGATTGCCAAGGCTGAAAAGATTGCTAAGGAATCGGCTGCTTAATTGGATAATACGCTCCCTTCTTGCCTGTTCCTTTCTCGTACCCTTATCTTGATTATTGCGAAATCAAAATAATTTTAGGTGGTGCTGGCGATGCCAAGCAACAGAATGTTAAATTTTTTTGAGACCGAAAATGGTTGTCCAGGAGCTTCTTTCTATTTCTGTTTTTAATGTTATTTTGCACGAGTATGTGAAAGAGGAGTAGAACTGAAACTAAAAATGAAACTGAAGAGGCTGAGGCCTGTCCCGCCAAGCCTGCTTTTTTTCTTGTGATTTAATAAGGGAAAAAAATAGAGGGCGGACATGTATATTTCTTTTCCAATATTTTCAAGAGAAACGGTGCTTTAATTTTCACTGAAAAGCAACATTTCACTAGTACCAATTTTGAATGGGTTGCTCTTAATCCATGTTTGTTGTTCAGGTTCGTGTTTAAAATTGCCTTCTAGTTTATTCATTAATAAATTTATACATTAATCATCTTATTATTGTTGTGATTGCGACAATTTCATATTAATGAGTTAGAAAATTATACCATTTAAATGTTTTATACGGTTTTGCCACCTGGACAAGAGCTTGCAGCTGTTGGGCTTCGCAATCAGACAAAGTTTAGTTATGTCAATGATGTATCAAACTTGGTGGAGTTCTCCATAATGAAATTGCATCTATATATCGAATAATCCGAAAATTAGATCAAACGAGTTCATAGGCTGGAGTTAATCGAGTGTCAAAACTGAGTTAAATAAAAGCTTCTGTGCCAACAGGTCAGACAAGTACACGTGTTTTGACCCGAGGGGGATTACGATTTTGCGAAAACTGGAACGGATGACGACATTTAACCTGATATACTCCACATTTACAGGATGCGCCATTGAGATACCAGGTGGAGATATAAAAAACCGTTGGTTGAGTGTGTTGATCAAACGCCACCTCATCATCATCAGCACCCGACCCGAGCACCTAGAGCGCCGGCTCGCTCTCTCTCTCTTTGACTCTAGTCGCCACCTCCAAACACTCGCTGCGGGCTTGTTCCACTCGATATAAACGTTCGGTCTTTCGAAATACAAAATCATGTCAGTTGCTCTCTCCATCTCGTCCTCTCTTCCCCATGCGCACTTTAGCTCCTCCCCCCACTCTATGTCTATCCTACGCCGCCTCCCCTTCCACCGCCTAAAACATCTCCACGGCAGCCGCCGCCATCTCTCCTCGCTTGCAGCCACCGCCTCCGTACGGCAGGACACCACCGTCTGGACCCCCGCCCCTCTCTCCGAGATTTCCCCCGCTGCCGAGTCCCTTTTCCACATTTCTCTGGACGTCTCCGACGCGCCAGACCTCGCCGCCTCCCACACGCGCCCCGGCCAATACCTGCAGCTGCGCGTGGCCGACATCGCCAAGCCTACCTTCCTGGCGATCGCCTCCCCTCCGGCTTTCGCTTCGGAGAAAGGCGCCTTCGAGTTTCTGGTGAAGAGCGTGGCTGGTTCGATCGCTGAGGTTCTTTGTGGACTGAAGAAAGGAGATGTGGTGGAGATTAGTGACGTCATGGGAGGAGGCTTCGATGTCGACCGAATCCAGCCGCCCGATGAATATCAGTCGGTTGTGATCTTCGCTACCGGATCAGGAATCAGGTAAGCACTGCCAGGAAAAGTGCTTTTGTCTAACATGAGTTTGGATCTGTTTCACTTAGTTAAATTGGTTGTGTTGCAGTCCAATTCGGTCGCTAATCGAGTCAGGATTTAGTGCCAAGGAGAGATCGGATGTGAGACTCTATTATGGTGCTCGCAACCTTAAGAGAATGGCATATCAGGTTGCTTCATTATATACAAGTTAGCTGGCAGTTTTGAATGAGAAAATTTAGTTTTCTTATTGGGGCTTGTTGTTGTTATAGGATAGGTTTAAAGAATGGGAATCTTCTGGTGTTAAGATTGTTCCTGTGTTATCGCAACCAGATGGTAGTTGGTCCGGTGAAACTGGCTACGTTCAGGTGCGTAAACCTTGGTGGTGTTTTTTACAGTCACCTGTGTATGTTTATCACTTGCTAACCTGGTGGTTTTTGCAGGCTGCTTTTGCTAGGGCTAAGCGGATTTATAGACCTGAGGGCACAGGTGCTGTCCTCTGTGGCCAAAAACAGATGGCTGAGGTATGTATGCTCCTGTTTTCATTCCAGTTTTCTCTACCCATTCGCATGCTTTTAATTCGATGGTTAAGATAATTGTTGAGGTGACATCCATGTTCAAATGTTAGTATAAATTTCGATAGGTGGTTGCATGTTGAAGTTAACATTTTAAGTCATAAATTTAATATGGTTTAGCTTATCATTTTACTAATTAGGTAATTTTTGTGTGAACCTGTAGATAGAATGAAAATACAAGGTTCACAAATAAGGCCTGCTTTAACTGTCTAGCCAGCAGTGAAAAAAATTGGGATGATGTTTGCGACCAATAAGTTCTTGAATTGATTAATCATTATATACTTGGTTGAGTTGGGCAGTTGATTTCTTTTTCTCCATTCAACTCTCTGTAGGGACTTGAAAAATTCTCATCAATAATGTTCCCATATGCAACTTTTGGCCTTGTCCAACTATCTTCTTATAGCGATAAATCTGTGTTCTAGTGCTTTATGCAGTGGTTTAATTTTTTACCAAAGAATTGCACAAATAAGTTGCATGAAACTGGTTTGTCATAGATGCTGCAGATGGCAGCCATCAGAAGAGAGATTCGTTGATTATTAACTTATTTGCAATAGATTGATATTGCCGTTTATAATTTAGAGAATTCCTAGTGAGTGGTTTCGAATATATTCTGGGAGTGCTAGAAGGTGATGTGAAGATTTATTTCAAAATGCAACCATGTCTGAACGGCATATTTTGGTTCTTATAACCTATGAGTGTTGCAAAAATCCTTGTGAAGAGTTAATACAGGAGCTGTCTACTTGTTTGCAGGAAGTAACTTCAATTCTCGTAGCGGAAGGAGTCTCAACCGAGAAGATACTGAAGAACTTCTGAGAAAATTCATCTGGGATTAGTGTATTGTTGTAATGTGTCGAGTAACAGTTGGTAGTAAGATTCTTTCTTTCACACTGCTGAGGATCAAAATCTCTATCAGCAAATAAAACCAGTTTTGGGATTTTTGAGTGTATTGCTTGTCAGAATCATCAATTGATGTAGCTGTCTCAAGCATCTAATTTATAAGATGATACAACAAAGTGTTGATTAGCGAAAACCTCTTTATGTATTGAAATTTATTTCATGTCTTCACATTGTTAAACGTCGTTTTCTAGAACAAAATCCAGAACCACCTAATTTAAGGGACAGAGAGTCGAGGCTCGATTTACATTTTGCATTAACTATTTGTAAATTGAATGAGTGGTGTTGAAATTTATATTATTTTAGTTAAAACAAATTATATGGTTCTCAACTTTCAAGTGTCTGACGAAATGCACAATCCATTAAATAATATTAATACAATTTATGCAATTTGGTTTGATTGATCCCATTTCAAATTAACATTTAGCATAAAAATTAATATTTATAATTCGAGCTAAGGGGATTGCCTCAGTGGAGGAATCCCCACTTGACACGCCTCCTCTTTAATGTGCCGAATTTGAGTGCTCACCAGCCTTTTGATCAAATGAGAGATTTTTCCACGTGATGTGAGTCTGTTTTTTCACTTTTGGGAGTTTCAGTTTTGGATCACATCTTATAAACTTTGATCAAGAGTATCCAATAATATATCTAGTAATTAATGACCATGATATATGGACAATTAATCAAGAAAAAAAAAAAGTTAATATTTATAATTCATTTATGATAATGGAGAAGTTCTTAAAAAATAGTTCAATTTAGTATGCAGGAATAATAATTATTCAATCCTTCTATGGTAGGGTAGGGTAATAATGTAGATAGATTGTTATACAAAATCTCAGTTCAACTACTTGATCTTATTTTACTTTTTTAAGTTAACTTCTTTGAATCATTCAGTAAAAAATCAGATGAATCGTATCTGTACTTAAGCATCAGTCTAGAAGCAACAAAGAATTATAAGATCAGTTGAAAGATTAACGGGGCAGTTCTTTTATCTCAAATAAACATCCAATCGAAATGCCTGCTGAGAGGATGTTCAACACCACCCAGCATCAAGTGTTTACAGCCAAAATTTAAGAAAGCCGATCAGTTATGTCATGTTAAACATGAATCTAGTTCACAAAGTATAAGCCTCCTACAAGTCTATATAAATAAAAGTTTTTTAAGATATCCCCACCAATCACAATTCACAAACAACCAGCTGAAGGAAAACAATCCAAACATTGCAAATTCTCTAAACTAAACATCTTCACCTTCATGAGCACCATCACCTTTGTTCTCAATCCTGTTTTGTGCTGCATGGTGATCTCCATTGTGTTCCTCGGAATTGTCAACTAACTGGTTTTTCTCCTCATCTGACTGATGGTGCCTGTGTTTGTGATGGTGGTGGTGGTTGTGGCTGCTTTTGTGCCCCCTTTTTTTACCTCCCTCTTCATAATTGTCATCAGATGACTTTCCTAGAGCTCTGCTTCTCATGTCATGTCTGTGGCCATCAGAATCTGATGATTTTGAGTCCAAGCTGTGCGATCGCCGGTGACGTTTATGGTGCTTTGCATGACTGTTTCTTCTCAATGCACCAGCCTCCTCATCGGTTGAAGAATCTAAAGCACTAGACTCTGCTCGTCGATGGCGTTTGTGATGCTTAGCATGATTTTTCCTGTGAATTCTACCATCCTCGTCTGAAGATTCTGAATCACTACACTCTGATCGCCGATGGTGCTTGCGGTGCTTTGTATGACTTCTTTTAACTCTATCATCCTCCTCACTTGAACAATCTGAAGCATCAGAATCTGATCTTGAATCGTGATGCCTGTGTCTTCGATGGTTTCGCTTCTTCCTCCTCCTATCTTCTTCAGAGTCACTTTCATATTCATCACTGCTATAATCACTTGCGCTTAAGAATCGTTTCTTTGGCTTTCCTTTCGATTTCTTCTCCTTCCTCTTCTCATTGTCACCTGAATCAGAGTGGGCACGCTTACTGTGCTTCTTGTGGCCTCTTTTTCTTTTCTTTCTATCACCATCACTGCTATCACTATCGCTGTCAGTATCAGAGACAGACAAAGATCTTCTTTTATGCTTTGCAGCCTTTGACTTCCTTTCCTTAGCTTCAGCATCAGCCTTTGCCTTTGCAGCAGTTTCTAGCTTCTGCTCCCATTTCAAGGGAGCTTCTTTCCTCTCCAAAGCTCTCTTCTTTTTCTCCTCGACCAACTGAATAAACTTCTTGCAGTCCATTTTGATATAAAAACCAGCTCAATTCCTGCATTTTCGTATGATGATGAACGAATGTACATCTCACAGAAGAGAAAAAACAATGTTAGTTCTTCTGTCATCAAACTAGAACCACATAGAATTGACAGTGGAATATCAATAACAAGACCAAAAAATTTAAGTTCCATCTTGTATGCTCAAAAACGAACTGAGACACTAATATCGAATCATACTTATAAAGAATATCAAGCATTGCATTGTACAGAATATCACTACAATATTCTATCCTACTACTCCATTGTGATATGTTGGATCCCTAAAGCCCTCAAAACTGGATTGAAAGTAAACAAGCTACTGATTTAAGTATGTAATAATTTTGCAGTCACTTCATGATTTATTCTACTTCAAAATCTTTAAAAGAAGAAAACTCCTTGCTCCAATCCATTGATCAAATATTGAAATGGTTCTCCAAAGATTTCCAAATAAAAATTTGAACAGTACATCATCCTTTCACAACACAATAAAAACAAAATCAAATAAATGTATACATAAAATCAAAATGAAAGGAACAGCATATTGATGAGATGACACCATTTAATCTAATTAGTAAAAATTACACACCTCAGTTGTGGTTAGAGAATATATTAACATCATTAAAATAAAAGCAAATGAACTTCTATATAGAACAAATGTACATGAGAGCAAATAAATTTGATTCAAGTTTCTTACCTTATATGCAAACGTGAGCACAATCCTCCAACCAGAGGCCAATCTCAAAGCTCAGACCAGAATTCCTGTCCGCACCAACTTACGCAGATCTGAATAACAGAAACCAAATATATATATATATATATTGCTCAGGCATCAGGATCATATACCATTCTAAGACAAGTAACAACTATGCCTCTTAAAACCCAAGACAGGCCATATCAGCAAAGAAAACTCACATAAAGGATTAAACTTCACATGTTACACATCAGCACAAATTCAACAAGTAACATAACTAAAATAAAACCCAAAGATAAACATGAAAACTGAAGCTATAAAATAAAAGATGACCCAACAAAAGCAAAGAATTTTGCAAGGAACAGTGAAACACCAACACAAATAATTAACCGAAGAAAATCAAACTACAAGAACCAAAAAAACAAATTAAGTTTATGCACTGACAAAACAGTACTATTAATCAAATTCTCTACTTAGCACTACAAATCAACATAACTAAATCAAAACCATCCAACAAGAAATAAACTGTTTCATTAACAAAGTAAACCCCATAGAACTACAATAAACTCCAACAACTAAAACAAATTAAAATGGAAAAACCCTCTATAAAATAACAGTGTAACATACGAAACCAAAATTTTCCATCACCAATTCATGAACAAAACAAACCCTAACATAACAAATCAAACTACAACAAGAAAAACTACTCAAATCAAAAACCTCTGTAACTAGTCAAAATAAAGAACATATAACTATTCAAATCAAAACCCTCTGTAACTAGTCAAAATAAAGAACAAATCATATCATATAAATAACAGTTATTGACAAGCTAGAGCAACGATCGTTAACAATAAACATTGAAACCCAAACAAAACACTGAAGTAAACTAAACTAAAAAAAACCCACCCAAAAATAAATAAATATGCACTGAAAAACCCTAAACCAACCACCTCAATTGAAAACGAAAATAAGAAATCTAACACAAACCCATGAGAGAACAAAGGAAGCGTACCTTGATTAGGGAGCTAACGAAGAAGAGGGCAGGTCAGAACGAGATCGGCCGGGTTGGGTCTTGTTCGCTTAAAACTAGGGCTTGACTTTTTTAATTTTTCTAATTGTGCATTTCGTTCTAGAAACGTCTATGGTTTTATTTTATTTATTTATTGATTAATTTATCTATTCTGGATGTATACACGCGCACGCAAGGTAGCACACGTGGCGTTGTGCTTGTGCGTGCGTGGTCCTCACGTCCCGTCCGGGTCAAACACCGCGTTCACTTCGATCGTAGCCGATGTCGGCCGGTTGGTTGGGAATTTGATCACCGAATTTTTTTTTAGGGATAATCCTTAAAAATCTATTTTAATTTATAAAAATATCTATCTTATTATTTATGATTTTATTTTTATCCAAAAAATCTACTGACATTAATAAAAATACTCAAAGTATCCCTAAAGACATATAAAAAGACGATAATACTTTCGGTGATCACAAATTGATGATAAGTTATAGGAAATAAAACAATCATTTTTTGTTAATTTTTAGGAAAAATCCTAAAAAAGTGCCTAATTTTTTTATAGATTATCCATTTGTTTCCATGTAGTTTTATTTTTATCCATTTTTCTCTATTTCGTCACTTTGTCAACTGAAAAGTAAAATTGACATATGTAGAGGATAAAAAGACCAAATTACTAATAATATGATTTTTTTAAAAAATAAAAGCACACTAAATTAAAAAAATACAAAAAAAAAAAATGGAGATCCAGATGGGATCTCCATGACTATGATAAAAAAAAAAAAAAAACCAATCAATAGAAAAAAAAAAAAAAAAGTTTATGGATTCCTTCTCTCTCTCCTCTTTCTTCTTTCTTCATTTCCAGATTTTTAGGCTAGGAAACCCAGATTTCTCATCATTCAGTCTCCTATAATAATTAACCTCTCATAATTATCAATCTCCCACAATCATCACCAAACACCATAAAAAAAAAAACAATCAACAGAAGGGGAAAAAAAAAAGCCACTGGTCTCCACTGTTGGAGACCTACCCATCTGGGTCTCCAATCGTTGGAGACCCAGTTCTGGTTTTCCCAAATCGTGGAGACCTAGTTTTGGGTTTCCAATGGTAAAGACCTATGTTTTGAGCCTCAACGATTGGAGACCCAAAACAACTGGGTCTCCATGGAAACCCGAACTGGGTCTCCACATGCTGTCGCCGTTGAACCCACCTAGGGGTGGTAATCCGGGTTGACGGGTCGAGTTGGACATGACACGAACACGACACGATAAATAAACGGGTTGAATTCACTCGACACGAACACGACACGATAATAAACGGGTCAACACGAAAACGACACGATTAACTCTTTTATTAACGGGTCGTTTAGCTGATCCGTTGACTCGTTTATGAATTTAACCACATTTAATATATTTAAATTTTAATTCACATCTAATCAAAAATAACATTAAAATACTCAAATACAATCCAAAACCTAAAAATACAATCATCCATATTTCAAAAAAAAAAAAATACAATCATTCACAAATGCAATCCAAAACCTAAAAATATAATCATCCATAGATTACAAATACAATCCAAAATAATCCAAAACATCAACAAATTACAAATACAATCCAAAACATAAAAATACAATTATCCACAATTACAAATACAATCCAAAATAATTCAAAACATAAAAATACAATCATCCATAAATACAATGGTGCACGACGGAGATGGCATGACACGACGGTAGCAGCTCGACGACATGGCGGGTGAGAAGAAGCTACGCGGAGGAGAACGGTAGCAGTACTACGCAGTAATAGCAGATTTGCAGATGCGCTGCGACTTGCGAGCAGACGACGCTGCGCGGGACGACGGAGATGGCACTGCACGACAGCAGCAGCTCGACGACACGGTGGGCTAGAAGAAGCTACGTGGAGGAGAATGGTAGTGGTACTACCAGTAGTAGCAGATCTGCAGATACGCTGCGACTTACGAGCAGAAGACGCTGTGCGGGATGGCGGAGATGACAAGGCGCGGTGGCAGCAGCTCTGGGGAGACGACGCGGCGGGCGAGAAGAAGCTACGCGGAGGAGATGACAGTAGCAGTGCTGCGCAACAGTAGCAGATGCGCTACGAGCAGACGGTGGCGCGGCGCTACGCAGGACGACGGGAGAAGATGCTGGACGAAGGGTGACATGGCATGGCGACAAATCAGCATGTGTGGACGGTAGACCGTGGTGCGGTTGCTACTTAGGCTTGGGTTGGGACGTTGGGTGGTCGGCGGCTGAGAGAAAACAGAAGAGAAGATAGACTAATAGAGAACCAGAGAAAAGAGATAAAAATGAAATGTTAGGGTTTTGACTTTCAAAGATATATATATATATATATATATATATTATCAATAAAATTACATAAACACCCTTTAATGTGAAATTACCATTTTACCCTCCTTAACAGGTCAACCCGTAACACTATTAAAGGAACACGAACCCGACATGATAAATTAATGGGTTAAACGGGTTGACCTGTTAATTTACCCAATCCGTTAATGTTCAACCCTAACCCGTAATTATCGTGTCGAATTCATGTTGACCTGTCGTGTCGGGTTCCAAATTGCCACCTCTAGACCCACCTACAAATCCGGTCAGAGATGGAGAGAGAAAGAGGAAAAGAGAAGAGAGAAAGAGTTAGAGAGAAAGAGAGAAATGGAGAGAAAGAGAAAAAACAAAACTCTTATACATATTTTTTATTTTTTATTTTTAAATAAAAAAATCTTATTTTAATATTATTTATTCTATTTTTTAATTTTTATTAATATTTTCATTAAAAATTTTTTTGCCCCTTAAGTCAAACAGTCAATTTTATTAACCTAACGAAAACTTTTATCGTTAAAGATATTATCGTCTTTTTATATGCTTTTAGGGGGTATTTTAGGTGTTTTTTTAAAAGTCATGTGGTATTTTGGATAAAAACAAAACCATATGGGGAAAAATGAATAATCTGTCAAAAGTTAGGAGGTTTTTTTGGATTATCCTTAATTTTTAACATCAGGAGGTATTTTGAACAAAAATGAAACCATAGTAGTAAAACAAACATTTTTACAAATTATAATGAATTTTTTGGGATTATTTCTCTCTCTTTTTTTTTTTTTAATTAATCTTTGTAATTTTGCTAATCAACTAGGTTTTTTTAATGGGTGTGGTTATTTATACTTGTTCCCACCAAAAAAAATAAAAACGAATTTGTACATCAAATTTTATGAAAAAGAAAATTGGTCACAAAATAAATTACTATTTTTTACTAAATTTTTATTGTTTAGATGAATAAAAAATAAAATTTCAAAATAGTATTTTTGACTTTAAAAAAAAAAAAATTAAATCATTTGATATGGATAAGATTTATAATTTTTTTTTTAAGATTTTTTGTTAAAAATATTTATGGATTTTTTTTTTAAAAAAAAATTTGTTAACTTAAAATAAAAAAAGGAAAATTGTTTTAAGTTTTAAAAGCAAACAAATGGTTTTACTAGTATGTGTTTATCCTTCTTTGTAATTTTATTTAAGGATATTTTGTCATATAAATATTTTTTTTAAAAATAGATGTTTAAATCATTTTTATGGGTGGCAATAATTTTACTATGAAATTAATCCAAACAAACGATCTACGCATAAAAAAGTTTTTTTAATTCAAAACTAAATGGCTAATAGCTTCTTTTAAAATATGTACTTGTACAAGATTTACATCTAAAAAATATATATATTTTTAAAGATCTACTTGAAAAAACTCTATTAAACAAAACCTAGAAAAATTGATGGCTTTTGCAAAATCCAATAACTTTGGTAGTAGGTCACCTCCAATGTAGAAACCAAACTTCCTTGAACTCTTGCAAGATAAGCCCATTATTAGGACACCTTGATGGCTATTACATCGAAATTGTTCCTTGATGCTTAAGTCAAATTTAATCTAATAAATGTTAAAAGGATGAAGAGGGAAAAAAAAATTAACAATTTCTGATCTTCTTACATATATAGCATCTTGGAGTTGGTTTGTTGTGTCGCACATACATCAGTTGTTGAAACCGTTGGTCCAATAATAACAATGAGTTAGTGATGTTTCAACAACATTTTTGTGATTTTTGAGGCTTGTATTTATTGATAATTTGTAAATCTAGCCGCTTTTACCCGTAGGGAATGTAATCAAGGTAATTGGTTAGACATCAATAAGACACCAACTACAAAAACCAGTCTTACTTGCTTTGAATTGTAAATAACGATTGAGATTAGTTTAACGCTATTGCGATCACCAAAATGGGTTTTGCAGTTGCCTTATGATCACATTTACTAATATATGTGTATTTGTGTAATTTTACAATCTTGTTGACTCTAACATTTTTTTGACTAATCTAAGAAGTCGCTTGTTTTTTTGTTTGAAGACTTAATAGTATTGTTGAAGATTGAAGACTGAATAGTGACTGAAACCTGAAATTTGAAAAACACGTTTGTTTGTTTGTTTGTTTTTTATTCTTATCTCTAAATATATTATAAATTCGTTTGTTTTTTAAAGTTAAACTTATTTTAAAACTAGTAATTTGATACTTATATCATTTTACTATTTGTTGTTAATACTTTTTAATTAATTTAATACAAACATCTGAAAATAAATAATTTAATAAATTCTAAAACATTTTTTATGTACATACTAATAATATTTTATTCATAATTAAAATATGATTAAAAAATATAGTAGTATTAACCATCTTTATATATTTAAAGATATTAATATATTTAATAAAACAACTATAAAATGAATGTTTAAATTATAAATTAAAATATATTAGTTTAATTCCATGACAATTTGAGATAAAATATATTTAGTCTTTTCTTCTCAAATATATTTTTTGTAAGTATTGAGGGAAAAAAAATTGAGTAATATAAAATTAGGATAAATTTGAAATTATATTATTTTGGAGAACAGATTTGGAATAAAAATTTTTAAATGTTATTAAGTGATTTATAATTAAGTGAAAAATTAAAAATTCTAACTTAATTTTTTCAGTATTTTTTTAGATGGTTTTAGGTGATTTGACCATTTAAAATAACAAATGAAAATAACTTAATATGTGTAATTTAGCATTGTTAAGTATTGAGTGAAAAAAACAAACGATCATTAAGACATCCATATGGATTCGATGGTCTAAGTTCATCATGGTTTCCCTTAGCTAAGTATAAATAATCTAGGCAAAACTTCATTTTAGTCCTTGAGGTTTCGAAAACTATCAAATTTTTAGACATCTTTTAGAAACAACTTTTTTTATCCTTAACTTTTTCAAAACTTTTAAAAAAGGTCTAAACCGTTAGTCAACTGACGGTCAAATTAAACAAAAAAATGAAAAAGACTCAATTACCCCTCATAACTTAAAATGACTATTTTACCCTTAATAAAATTAGAATATTACATATTATTTGACTAATGAAAAACTGACATATATATAATTATATATATTTTTAAAAAAATCTTATTACTATTTTTGTTTAAATTAATCAATAATTTAATAAAAAAGCAGATTTCAGGAAAAAAAAAACTTCAATTTAGGACAAAAAATATAACGATTGATTCCATTCAACCATTAAAAAAATAAAACAAGTTTTTTTTTAAAAAATAAATTAAACAAGTTAATTTTTTAAAAATAAATTAAACAAGTTAATTTTTCTTTTTCTTCTTTGATCTGGAAGAATTCAGAACAAACCTATAAAAGCTATGTCATCTCATCCCTTTCTTTTACCTCTCATTCATCTCCTTCATTCTTCTCCGTCTCCTTTGCCTTTTTCCCCTTCTTCTTTAGTCTTTTTCGCCCAGATTCACACCATTTTTTCTTCATTGAACTCGAATGAAGCCTTCATTTGGGTTTAATCGAACCCACACGAAGAGGCTTCGTCTGGGTTTCGTGGAATCCAAATGAAGAGTGTCTTCATCTGGGTTCGGTCGAACCCAGAGTGTCTTCGAACCCAGACGAAGACGCTTTTCGTCTGGGTTCGATTGAACCTAAACGGAATGCTATTTGTTTGGGTTCGATCTAACCCAGATGAAGATGCTCTTCGTCTGGGTTCGTGAACCCAGATGAAGATGCTCTTCGTCTGGGTTCGTGAACCCAGATGAAGCTCCTCATCTAGGTTCGATCCCAGCTTCTTCATTTGGGTTCAACGAACCTAGATGAACTCTTCATCTGGGTTTGGTCATCAACCCCTGTTTCGATTTTTTTTTTTTTTTTGGATAAACAGTTTTGATTTTTTTTCTTAATTTTATTGTTGTGAGAGATGATGATGCTGTGATGTTGTTGATGATGTTGTAGTTTGTGAGGTTGTTGATGATTTTGATGAAGTGGGTTGTTGATGATGTTGGTAAAGGGATTTGATGAACAATCTTGGTGTGTTGAAAATGGTGGAGATCCACCAGATTGGATCTCCATTTTTTATTTATCTTTTTTTTTTTTTCATTTGTTTTACAAAATTAATTTTAATAAATTGTTTAAATTAATTTACCCTCTCCATAAGAAGACCATTTTACCCTTTCCATCCAAACAATCTGTTATCCGTTGACCGTTAATTGATTAATGATTGAAACTTTTTTGAAGAGTTTTGGAAAAGGTAGGGATAAAAATGGCTGTTTCTAAAAGATGTTTAAAAATTTGATATTTTTCGAAACTTCAAGGACTAAAATGAAGTTTTCCCATTAATCTATTGAGTAAATTAAATCAATATTGAACATCAATATATATATATAAAATAAAGGGAAAAAATTATTTTAGTCTCTAACTTTGGAAATGATCAAAATTTTAACTATGTTTTGGAAAAGAACGAAATTGACCTTAACGTTTCGAAAAAATGTTAAATTAGTCTCTCTCGTCAGTCAACTGATGGTCAAACTTAACGGATGACATGGTGTGCAGGGGTAATTTTGTCATTTCAAATTGTAAATCAAAATCTTGCACGTGTACGAATTTAATAATTTAAAAAAAAATTAAAAAAAGAAAGGGAAATTAAAAATAAACAATTAAGGAAATTTTTTTAAAAAATAATAAATGAAAGAATAGATGTTTAATAAATATAAAAAATAATAAAAAATTAATTTAAAAATAATAAAAATGATATTTATCATTAAAAGAATTGAAAATTTTTAACATTAATAAAAAAATAAAATATTAAATGATTTTTATAATAAAAAAAATCATCATCGTATTGCTTCAATTCCATCGAACCTAAAAATCTTATCAATGTCTCTCTCTCACTATTAGCTGCAATGCCAGCTCTCTCACCACAACAAATAGAACCGTATCTCTCTGCTCGTCTTTTTCATTCGCTGCAATATAGTGATTTTTTTATTATTAAATGATTTTATTTTATTATTCTATTTTATAATAACATTTAATATTTAATGATTTTTTAAAATCTGTACTAAAAAAAATTGAGTTTAAAGGCAAAACTATAATTTAACAAAATTCACATATCAAATCAGTGAAGGATAATTTCGTAATTAAATGTTATTGTAATATTTAACTATGGATGAGGGTATGGTGATCTTTTTGTTCATTTTAATTAAGTCCAAAGGTAAACGAGTTTTTTTTACCTTTTTTGTTAGGTTTGATCGTTAATTAACTTATGAGAGGAATTAATTTGATATTTTTTCGAAACGTTCCATTTTGTCATTTTTCAGAAAATAGTTAAAAATTTGATTATTTTTCAAAATTAAGGGATTAAAAAGTTTTTTTTTTATATATATTTTAGAAACATACAAAATGAAAGTCTTAATCTAAGAAATTTCCGTGTTTGTATTTTACAACTTTATTATCCTTACTTTCGCAGCATTTCATGTACTTTATTGGTTTCTTCGAAAAGTTAAAATCTCCTGTTATGGTTTGCTTGTCTCTATTATGATTAAGATTTAATTTAAATCAAAGTAAACATACTAGAATTTTGTTAATGTTCATTATGTCGAAATTCAACATAAAAGTGCTGATATTTATAATTACAATTTCGAAAGGAAGAAAGAAAATAAAGTTTGTAGAAACCATAACACCGTTGAAACAACAGCGTAATTCAAATTAAATGTTAAATAAATAACTTTTGCACTCAATTGAATGATTTTATAAAATATTTTAAATGCTTGCGTATTAATTAATCAAAATTATAAAATATGAAATAAAATTGAGATGGTCCAATATTAAGTCCTTTTTGGATCCAAATCTTAAAAAAAAAAAAAAAGGAAAGAAGTACATCAACATGCCTTTTTTAAATGATGAGATCGTGAGAGGATTTTTTGACTTTTAAAATTCGGTACATAATATATGTATAGAACAAATTACAATTTAGTCTACTGGTTTGAAATTGATTGTAGGCAGAATTAAAGTTTATCTTAAATTACAATTTAGCCTACTACCGTTAGAAAATTCCGTTAGAATTAACAGTTGACAGACAAAAAGACCAAAATGCCCTCACTATTTAATAATTTTTCAAAAAATTTTTAAAAACAATTAAAATTTTTTCTAATTAAAAAAAAAAAAAACCAATCTTTAGATTGAATCTCCATGACCAAAAAAAAAAAATGAAAAAAAACTTTAACATCCACTTTTGCTTCTTCTTCCCCATCCAACATATCATCAATAAACCATCATTAAAATTATCAACAACAAATCTATCACCAAAAATCCCCTAAAAACCATCATCAACCTTCAAAATCATCATCCAACCATCACCAATCGTCAATCTCAAAAATCATCATCTACCCATCACCATAAATCCTCTGAAAACCATAATAAACTTACCTAAAAATCAAACCAAAAACCAACCAAACATCAAATCAAACAAAAAAAGAACAAATAATCATCAAATCAACCCAGATGAGATCTGGGTTCTGAAATGAACCTAGATCTTATCTGGGTTTGTTTCCATATCTCATACGGGTTCGTTCGAAACGAACCTAGAACCCACATCTGGGTTCGTTTGAAACAAACCCAGATGAGATCTGGGTTCGTTCGAAACAAACCCAGATTTCATTTGGGTTCAAACCCAGATGTGGGTTCGTTCGAAACGAACCTAGGTGAGATCTGGGTTCGATTTGAACCCAGATTAAGAAGAAGAAGAGATGAAGAAGAAGAAGAGAAAACAAAAGAAAAAGAAGAAGAAGAAAAGATGAGTAAAAGAGGAGAAGAGAAGACGGAGAAGAAGGTAAAGAGCAGATGAACCTTGGTGTGAAGAAGAAAAAGAAGGAGATGAAGAAGAAGAGAAGAATAAGAAGAATGAAGAGGAAGAAGAAACATGAGAGAGACGGTTTGGGAAAAGAGAGAGAAGATGTGAGTTTTTATTTTTTTTAAAGAAAATTAACAATAATATGAAAAGACAATTTTGCCCCTATCTCAGTTAATATTAATCGAGATTTTCTAACAGTAATAGAGTAAATTGTAATTAATAGTAAACTTTGATTCCGTCTGTAATTATTTTCAAATTAGTAGGCTAAATTGTAATTTGCTCATACGTACATATATATTTTTTGACATCAATTGATACATATTACTTTTTACTAGCAAAAAAGTGTTATGATAAAATTGGTTTTTTCTTTTTTTTTTCCTTAAACGGACAGAATTGTTTTCACAATTAGTTGGATTCTTCCCTAATTTTAATCTCCAAACGCTATAATATACTATGGAAGTAATTACCATTTTAATCATTCTAAACTTATATTCTCCAAAAAAAACCGAACCGGCCATTCTTGAGCCGACCGGCCTCGCTGTCTTGACCCACTTATCGTCAACCGTTTCTGTTGTGTAGTTTCCTTCGTTAAGAAGAAAATAAAAATAAAACACTCACACTCGATCAAAAATATCGACATCAATCAAAAAACTTAACAAATTAATTTTAATCATCAACAAAAATAACCTAAAAAAAATAAAATAAAATCATTTAGTAGTCTATACACTCACCAGAGTCATCACAACCTTCCTATTCAATCTTTTGATAAAATCTCGATCATTATGGCCGCGTCCTCGCCGTCGTCGTCTGCGGCCGCAACCACCAACGTCATGCTGGCTATCTTCGAGAAGAAGACCTCCACCATCGATCTCTACCGTCCGCTCCGCAACTACATCGTCTCCACCTACTCGGAGCGTGACGCCGTCAATCTGGAGGACGATCTGCAGACCGTCAAGCAGCTCCGCTCCGACGTGGAGCGCGTGCCTGACCCAAGCCCGACGGCGCGTCGTGACCTCCTCCAGAGCTACTTCAGGGCTCTCTGCCTCGTCGAGACGCGCTTCCCGATCTCTCCAGAGACGGACCACGTCAACACCCTCACCTTCGTCTGGCACGACGCCTTCAAGCAGAAGCAGAAGGCCAGCCAGCAGAACATCCACCTCGAGAAGGCCGCCGTCCTCTTCTGCCTCGCCGCCGTCTACAGCCAGATTGGCCTCTCCTTCGATCGCGCCACCGTGGAGGGCCGGAGGCAGGCCTCCCACGCTTTTATCGCCGCCGCCGGCGCCTTCGCCTACCTGAGGGACAACGCGTCCGCCAAAGCCACCGCCGCCACTGTCGACATCAGCGCGGAGTGCGCCGGGATGCTCGAGAGGCTGATGCTCGCGCAGGCGCAGGAGTGTGTCTTCGAGAACACCATAGCCAAAGGAAGCACGCCTGGCGTCTGCGCCAAAATTTCGAGACAAGTGAGTACACGTGTCACCACCTGGTGAAACTCTTGTTATATCACCAGTGGCTGATTGTTTGGTTTATGATGAGTGTGTGTGATTACAGGTTGGGATCTACTATGAGGAAGCATTAGCAGCACTGAATGTTGCACCACTGAAGGATCATTTTGAGAGGGCCTGGATATCTCATGTGCAGCTCAAGGCTGCCCTCTTCTATGCAGAGGCTTGTTATAGGTATGGTTTAGAACTCCATGACAAAGAAGAGATTGCAGAAGAAATTGCACGTTTAAAGGGTGGGATCACTGTTTTAACTGATGCAAAGAAATCCTCAAAGGGCGCTCCGCAACAGCTTTTGGATGCGATCATTAAGTTAGAGGCCAATCTGAATCGCAACCTCGAGAGGGCTATCAAGGAAAACGATAGAGTTTACCTCATGAGGGTTCCTTCTGCAAATTCCTTAGCCCCTCTTCCAGCATTTTCGATGGTGAAGCCAATGGCGATGAATGAGGTATTGGATGCAAGCAAGGAGAAGATGTTTGCGAGTCTTGTTCCGGATAATAGTGCAAAAGCTCTTTCCAGGTATACTGAAATGGTTGATGACGTTATCAGGACGCAAGCTGAGAGATTGCAGCAAGGAAGCGAACTGACCAGAGTGAGGCTCAAGGAGATGGACTTGCCGGATTCTATTCTTGCATTGGAAGGGAATGCTACTGTCCCTCTAGATCTTAAGGAGGAAGTGGAAGCGGTGTTAATCAGTGGTGGTGGACCAGCTGGGTTGGAAGCTGAGCTACAGCAACTTAGGGATTTGCGGAGGGTGAACCAGGAATTGCTGGTCCAGACCGAGCAACTTCTGCAGAAAGAAGCATCAGAGGATGCCCAATTTAGAAGCCAATTTGGAACGCGATGGACTCGGCCACAGTCCACCACTCTCTCAAAGAATTTGCAAGATAGGTTGAATAGATTTGCAGCTAACTTAAAGCAAGCTGCTGAAAGTGATGCCCGAATTGAGCGTTCTGTCAGAGATCATTTTCCACTCATGTCCATCCTTGATCGCCGTCCTGTATGTGTTTCTCCCTATTTGAGAATGTTTCCATGTGCATCTAAATTTTAGGTTTTTTCAGTTCCATGCATGTGATTCAGAAGTTTATGTCACTTGTCATCTTTATTTAATTTAAAAGTTTGAACAGCGTTAATGAGATAGATGGACTTTATATGTTTGTAAGAGTCTTAAAAGCAATCTCTTTCTCACTTTGAGAGTTTATGTGCATACATTCGGTTGTGTATTTTTAAATGGGGTATTTGCTCAGCTTATGATCTCCTCCTGTTAATTTTTTTGATTGAATCGTTATCTTTCCAACAGTGGCTGTTTTAGCTTTTGATATCATGTATTACCCCCTATTTATCTTCTCCATTTTTTAATTTCAAGTGATTAAGAAATTTCATAGGAGGTTTAAAATTTAATTTGGTACTTTTCATACCGGCTGGACTAACACATTGTTTTAAATTTATTAGATAGAGTCTGCCCTTCCAACTCTTGCTAAGCCAATAATGTCTTTGGATGCCACGGAGGATGCTATTGTGGGGGCTCTGAAGCAGAGCTTGGTAATTCTTCTATTTATGAAAACTTTGTTCATGTTCACTGAATTTAATTATTTATGTATTATTTTATATCATGGACTAAAGAAACTAAATTACGGTTGTTAATTGAACCTAAACCTCTCATAATCTTTTTGATGCGTTGCATGACCATAGGTCTGCTGTTTTTGATACATGGGTTGTCCTATGACATCTGTAAGCCTTCTTTTTGATATATGAACGTAAATATTTGTAAAATGAAAAAGTTTCGAACCTATTTAAAAATCTTTGTAAACCTTAAGCTCAGCTACATCACGTCTGTTAGTTTGGGAAACCTAATTCAGAAAATTTTGAAGACATAATAGAAATAGTCAAGCAGATTTTGGTAGGGTTGCAAAAGGACCCACTCAAGGAGACAAGGACACACCTGCCTTATCTATTGTTAAGTGCAGTGTTATGGATTTGATAACTGTAAATGTTTGAATATATATGTTAAAGAAATTGTCTGGGGATAGGCATGAAGCTACTAAAACTAATGTGTGCAAGGTGAATATAGTTTTGGATTTTAAATATTAAGTTTGGATGTTGAAATTTTGTGATAAACTTTTTGAACTTAAAAATTGGTGAAAGGTTGAACAAGAAGCATGTTTGTTGCATTAGTATCTCCAAGAAATTTTCAGTATACATAGGCACCAATACAAGGTTCATGAGTATATAAGTTCTGCTACTAATGCTAGGATATATATTGTGGAAAATTTGCTGCTTGTGGGGATGTGAATTAAACCTCGAACTCTTGTGGATTCACACATGCTTAGTAAGTTAATCTGGGAAAGGGATCCTATTCTTACATGTTTTCTTGAAGCTAGTCTAATAATTCAGAATTATTTAGCTACTTGTTATCTTGATGTACAGACTGTAATTTGATTAGCTGCCCCTTCATTTCTGTGCAGAGACAATTGGAGGTTCTTGGTGCTCAAAGGGCAGGTCTTGAAGACATGCTCAAAGATATGAAAAGAAAGGTTTGTACAACTATTTTGTGTAATTATGTTAAATTCTTGCTTATTACCCCCCGAGTTTCCTAAGCATGGATGTACTCAGGAAGGCTGCATGAACATTTTATCTTGGGATCAATGGCTTTTTTGTTGCTATTGTTCTGCGACATTGAATATGAAATATATCTTTTTGTGGTGGCTTTGAAATTTTTTCCTATTACATGGAGAATATGTGCATTTCTCTGCTGGAAATCTTCTCTTCATTGTAATGTTTGGTGATATCATGGCTCTGACATATTCAAGTAATTGTAATGTTGTTTTATTTGCATTATTGTGCACTCTGCCTGGCTAAATTTATTTTTATGTTTGGCTTTAGGATGACATACTTCCAAAGTTGATGACATCCACTGGATCATATGAAGATCTCTTCAGGAAAGAGATATCCAAGTATGACCATATTTGTGAAGAAATTGCCCAAAATATTGAGGCACAAGAACAGTTATTATTTCAAATTCAGGTTTGTTTTGTCATCTGCCATAATTTCTCCAAAATTGCTTTGTGCCATTTTCAATAACTTGAAACCTCTATATTTCAATTTTATGATCTAGTGTATCATGTTTGTATGTTGATGCTTTAATTTTATCTGATGTTTATATGTTGGCAAATGCCTTTCACTTTAAACGTTGAGCTTAGGAACTAAAACTGAATATGTGATTGGCATTGCCATTGCACTGGTGGTAAAGGGGTTGGGTTATGCCTTGAATAAAATTGACTTGGAAAATGGTATAGGAGTAAAGCATATGTTTGGCAACGGCAGTGTAATATTGGATTTTCTGTAGTGTTGTGAAACATACAGAGCTATTTTGCTTTGTTGTCTGAACTGCCCATATATCTTGGAAAGGTGATATGTAGACATTGGTAACAACATTGATCCACTTTTCCTTAATAATTTCATTTATACAGACAGAACCTGTGTAGGAGTATGAGAGTTTCACATGTATATAATATCATCGTATAATCAATTTTAAGCTCTAAGCTCCTTGTTGACTTCTAATATTGATTTCTGTTTTCTATCTTAATTAGTCTTCTTGCCAATTTCTATCAGCAAATCTCAGTAAGTGCTTTCTGTTTATTTCTTCCTCACAGGCTCAAAACGACGAGTTTTCAGCCATCTTTAATCTCGAAGATTACAAAGGTAAATTTCTTTTGCTTTTGGTTAGTCACTGTTCTAACTTATCGTATAGGATGCAAATACTTGTGGCCATTAATAAAATACTTCCTTTATATATTATTACCTTGCTTTTAATTAGTTAAAATAAATTTGTCCTCCCCACCTGTTTAATGATATGCTTGGAAGGTCATGATACTTTGTTCAATGCATGAAATTGTATTTTATTATGCTTTCAGCTTGTGTTATCCTACTCTTATGGCTGCATGCCTCTTTTTGGCATCATTTGGTTTTTATTTTGGTCATTTCTTTCTCTTTTTGTCACAGCATCTCGAGAGAAGTGTTTTAAGCAAATTCAAGCTGCCATAGCAAAGTATCGAGAAATTAAGGAGAACATCAATGAGGGATTGAAGTTTTATGTTACCCTTCAGGTAAAAATTACTCTATTGTTGCTTTAGGTTATAATGTGTTGTCATTATGTTCTCCAACTTGTCTTAGTAGATTTTCTTTTACTTATCCTGTCTATGAAATTTAAGTTGTTTGCCTGTGAGTCAGCATAAGATTGGTTTAATTTTGATTTAATTCTTTGCTAAACAGGATGCAATCACAAATGTCAAGCAGCAGTGCAGTGATTTTGTGATGACAAGAAACATCCAATGCCGAGAAATGATTGAAGATGTACAGAGACATATGGCAGGTCTCAGTTTCCAGGACCGGAAGACCTCTGGTCCATATGACAACTACCCAGCCGTTGGACAGCCTCATCAACCTCAAAGGGCCACTACACCACCGACAGATCCCCAAAACCCACCCGTTTCTCACCCCCAAGCTCCTTACTATAGACCTCCTGAGCAGCCAACAGTGCCTGGCTATTCTCATGCACCTCCAGCCTACAGCGCTCCACCACAGTCACATCCTTACCATCCTCCCCCTGTGCCGGCCTCTCCTTACCCACCACAACAGGTCCAGCAACAGCCACCAGCAGGCCATGACTATGGCCAACCTGCCTACCCAGGGTGGCGAGGTCCATACTACAACGCCCATGGACAGCAGCCTGGATCTGTTCCGCGGCCTCCTTACACCATTCCATCTCCATACAATTATCCTAACCAAAGTGGGTATTATAAGCAATAACTGTGAGCCATGTTTCTTCTCTGCTACATATTAGTTATTTGTGATGATGCACTTGGTTTCCACCATTGGTGGAATGGTTGGAGTTGGCTTGATCTTGCTTTTGTTAGAGTTCCCTGTTAATTATATTGCTTCATATTCTATTTGTGTAGCCATTGAAGCTGTATGTATAGCCTGAGGATTTCTAATATTAAATAATGCTTGATGCCATTTTTTTTAGTTAAAATTATACTCTCTCAGAAAGTGCAGCTTAGATCCAACTTCTACCTGCAAACCTTATGCAAACTAACGAATTTCGAGCTTTCAGGTTTGTGGAGGATCTCTGGGAGCTGAATCCACCCTATGTGCAAATTAATGTGCTAAGATAACACTCCTTTAGCTCCATATGATCGTGCTTAGGGTGCATTTGGAATTAATTTTTGTAAAAAGTGCTCTTTGAATGAATTTGTTTTCTGTAAAAGCAGTTGTTTATTACCTTTATTGGGCAACTAAGAAAGCAGCTAATACGTATATCTCCCATATCAAGTGCTTTTGACACCTTGGTTCTACTGTGGTTGGTTACGTATTGGAGAGCTGTCTCCTACTTTGATGGTTGATGATTAGAAATTCACTCGGATCAAAACACATAATTATAGGGTAAATTTTGAAGAGCTGTGCAATGTTATTAAGGTTCCGTAACGGAAATTAGTCTTCTACTTCGATGATTAATAATTTGAAACTCTCTAAGCAAAACTCATAATTATTGGGTAAATTTATTGAAGGAGTTGTGCACGTCAAATTGTAGTACTCTTTGAATGCATCCATGATCCGTCACATTTAACTTCGATCATCCCTTCCGCGCTTCAGAATCACCGCCAAAATCCGCGGTGTTATGATATTTGAATCGGTGAAGAATGAACATTATGGCTGCGTATTTTGAGCATTATCATTATTTAAGAAATTATTCAAGCCATAACAAATTTCAATGCCAGTTATAAAATACACAACCATCTTTTTAGTTGTTTGAATTTTATGACTGCCTTCTATAAACAATCTTCATGCTGTCAGTTTACTGTCATTTGGACAAGTGAAAATACAGGCAGATACCATTATGCATCTTAGACTTAATATTTTGTGCTTAAGAGGGACAAATAAAGCAACAAACAGCTGGTAATTTAGTCTGAATCAGGCAATTAGGACAGGTTTTTCTTGATGTTTCATTTGATCAAAAAGCTCAATTATCTATACAAAACAACCCCTGAAAATTCAAAATACTAATTATAGCGTGTTTTCTCTAGTGCTCAACAGAAGGGTTTATATATTTTGTTATACGTTCCATTTTGGCCGTTTTTTGTTATGTTATATAGGATCCATGGCATTGCCTTGGCCTAGAGTTAAAACTAACAAAAAAGGGCAATTGAAAATGACACAGCTAGACAACTTTAATCGAAATTGGAATGAGGGATTCTATGAGACATATCTCTGTTTTTCTTTTCAACGGCAAAGAAGGACAAATGAAAGAATGCCCGTTCGAGTGTTCTACCGGATTGCATGAGAAAAATGAGAGATTTGTTATAGGTCATGATATTACAAGAGTTCAATTATGTTACTCAACTCACAATATCCTATATAGTAGCGCAATCCTTTCTTACATATATAGTGATAAAAAAAAAAAAACAAAAAACAATTAACAGACACTTGTCCCAATCATATTCTTTTAGTAAAGTAATGGTTCAGTGTGTTTCAAAAAAAGAAAATGCTTCATTGATTACTTATTTTTTAGAAAATTTAGTTTTCAAAATTATAAATCAATCGACCAACTGAGAATAAAGAACAAAGTGAAACTCGAAAGAATTTAATAATTAATCAAACGCAAATTCAATTTAATGTACAATTTTCCTTTTCAATGGGTAACATTTGACTTGAGAAAGTATTCACACCTCCATATATGTTTCTTTGCTCTTAATCAAAACTTAATTTCCTATGTATTTACACATATTACAACAAAACAATCAATCAGAAGATCAACAATACCCGATCAAAAGCACACAACTCACAAATATTCTAATAGAAAAAATTGTTCATGGTTTATGCTGTGCATGGATTGAAGATCGAACTACTTGCTGAGGAGGCAGGGATTTTCCATTCACAAGCACTTGCTCTAAAAAATCCACACGAATTGACTTGAATTGGTAATGCTGTTTCAGTTTACATGAAACGAGGACTAAATATTAGGAAACAATCATCTTCAACATCATTACGGTTTTGCTTAAGAAATGGAAAAATAGAGCTAGCTGTAAGTTTTCCAGGCAGCTTATATGAAACAACTGTAGTTTAAGCATCTAAATGTTTATGTCCAACTAATAACGAAAATAACAATGCTAGGAGTCCCGACTTTATATTTCAATTCATATCTCAGTTTGTGATATGTCAATCAACAAATAAAAATATATATTAATGATGATTTATCTCACCTATTACATGTCATAGCATTATTGAAATGAAAACTATGAAAAGATTATCCAATTAGTGAGAGAGCGTACCTTTCCTTTCCAAGAAAATTCAACAGGATGGAAACAAGGTTCCAAGAGTATTAGCTGATCTCCTTCTTTAATCTGCAATCAGAGGGTTGACTTCATTCTAATATTAAGGAAATTGAAACTCAAGCATGAAGATCAAAGACACTTAGAATGACGGTGGATGGGTTCAAGAATTTAGATACTAGTTCTAACATCAAGTTCAATTTGATTGGAGTTCTGCAGGATTCAGAATAGAATGAAAGGATTCATGAAACAGGAAGTAACAAATTATACCATTGACAGGAAGCGAAAAAGCTTATATAGTTACAATTAAAAAGAAAAAAGAAAAGGAAAAAAATATTTTAAAAAGAACAGTTTATTTCTATATGTAGCTTTTCAATTGATAACAATATCATAGGAAGTTGGCAATCATTTTAGCAAGGAGATATACGCATTTCTTCTTGTGCTAGTATCAAAGTGCAAGGGCACCATTATTAACTTTTCCGCTTAAAAATTATAACAAAAAGTCAAGAGTTACACTAGATTGAATTTATTTCTGTATATGATAAAATTCCATTTCAGTATTTCAGTTTAAAAATCCCATTTCTCGGAAGAAGGAAAAAGAAAAGGAATAGAGTGAACATAAGAATGAAAGTAAAGCTTGGGATGCCGGTCAGCTTCACTGGTAAAGCCAATTTGGGTATCAGATTAAGCCCACAAGGGTCTGGATTTAAAGACCTGATGAGACCCCCAGGGTAGGATACAGGGTTTATAAGCCTTTAATTAACCAAAAGGAAAAGGATGGAAAATGAAGCAGTTAATTCTTACCGCATCAGCATGTATACCATACACGGATAGAACAAAAAGTAATTGGTTTGAATCACAAACCAAGTAATATCTGCAAGAAGAGAAACAAGAAAACTAAGTTTCGGTGTGATCTCACACTGCTAATGACTTTATTAAAAAATAAAATTGTCACCTTCATGATAAAGCTCATGCAAAAGGATGCTGAAGACGCAAATGTATAAAACATTTGGGAACTGTGTCTACTATTTCCCATAAACCATTCCAGGCCCCCAAGCCAATAGGTTACTTTAACAACTAGCAGCAGGCACATATACACATATCATCTGCCCCTCAACATTGCAACATAGGGTTCTACTATCATACAGGATTTGTATGGTTATTGATCAATAGATTTCAATCCAAGGATCCATAAAAATTCATGTTTTGAAAATTAAAAAATAAAAAATAAAGAACTAAAAGGAAAAAAAAAATTCCCTCTCATCATTAATCCTGTGTCCATACAATTTCTGTACAGTAGTTAAATCCTTCAACATAAAGTAGTTTTAAGGATGTAATAGCAAGCTATTGCATGCAAAGTGTAAGTTTATAATAGCTACATTTGCAAAAGCAATAACAAGTTGTCAAACAAACTACTACTCACAGGGGAGAGACATTCTCATGCTTGACAAAAAATAGCACTTTTCCAACTACTGATACAGCTTTGTTCAGACCCTCCAACAGCAAATCCACAGTAGCTCTTTTATGCGAAGAAGTCACTAATCCAGTTGGATGCATGCCAGAAATAAATATACACATATTAAGTTTGCAACTTACATATGGAAATCATAAATTGGAGGCCCACACAAAACTTGAAAAATCTACTAATTAAAAACACAAGGAAAAGTCATCTAACTTACACTTAACAGTAGCCAGTGATGATGCCAAAGATGCAAGTCGTTTGGCTCTAGCGTGTCCCTGTAAATCACACATCTAATTAATACCAGACGCTTCTATTGGGAAACTAATATTATATAAATTATATCAGATCTACCAAAGTAATTGCCATGTCATCAATTAGGAGACACATAGTGTTTTCTAAAACAAACGATTAATAACTTCAAAGTGCTCCTTTACTTCTCATTGATTGCATCCTTAGAAACAACTATATTTTAAGCAGAGATGGTGTACCTTTTGCCCCACTATTTCTAATTTATTAAAAGCATTATATAAAATGGTATCTACAAAATGGGAAAAGCATGGGAGTTTAATAGCTAGTAGTACTAGGCCTGTGTAACTAATGTAAAATCATTACCTTCAACAAGTTTTCTATCTTATCCAGAAGATTAACGATCATTTGGACCTCCTCAGTAGCATTAAGACTAGGATCCCTTAAGGCTGCAGCTTCAAATCCACGAAGGGCCCTCTCATAATTCTCTAGATATTTGTTTACCTGTATACAGAAGGAACACGATAAAAGATTTATAGTACCAATCAAATGTATAGAACAGCACTTGGCTGCTCATTGGTAGAATGAACCTCCACCATCCAAAAGAAAAATTTATTAAATACCAATGATAGTAACTCAGGCAAACTTGACAGCAAGTAACACAAAGGTCTGTATCCATTTTACAAAATCATATATGACATTCACAGAAAAAACTGTTGGAAAAAAAAAACTCACGGTGGCACAGTTAAAATAAAGGTCAGGATTGGACTTCATCCTTTCGTCTTTCTCCTGATACAAATTATAAACAATCAGAAAATACCCAAATACACAAAGAAGACTCAACTACAAAAGAGAGTTAAGACTAATCATCCTACATAATAGCAGTACAGAAAGTCTAAAATGCTGAGTTAGCAGCCCCTTATCAAGAGATTCTTTCACAAACATAGTTCATATTACAAATTAATAGTTTGAAGTAAGTGGTTGAAGAATGGATCTCAAAGGTTTTACTCAGCAAACTCACAGCATTTTGGTATGCTTTTAAGGACTGCTGAAGTTTGCTGTGATCCCAAGCTCCAGTAACAAAAAAACTAGTGAGGCAAGCATTTCCAAGGTTATCTGTCAAGAGGATCATGTGTTATCAGAGGCAAGCTATTAAAGGTTGGAAAATTAGAAAGATATAAATGAGAAAAACGTCTTGAACAAGAATTCAAAAAATAAAAAAATAAAAAATAAAAAGGCAGCAGATACAATGCACAAGATTTGATATGTACAAGTGCAGTACATAAAGTCAATGCACATTGATGAGCAGCAGACTGAGAAATGGTTAATTCATCAACGAACATTTGCATAGGAAGTTAGCGACAAGAAAGCAGCAAATTAATTTTCAACATCAATACAAAGTACATGTGTTTGCATGTCAAACATGACAAAAAGTCAGATTACAAGTTAATTTTACATTTGCATTTCGCAAACAGATGCAGAAGGGTTCATCATGAATCCAAGAATATGATAAAATTAGAACAAGGTAAAGTTCTGACACACTATATGGCTGAAAACACGTGTAGGACATAAAGTTCAAATACGTTTCCCTGGATGCAGCAATCAAAGAAATGGTTGAATCATCCACCATCATTCAAATATGAAGTTAGCCACAAGAAGGCAGCAAACATCAGATATCAAAATTAATAAGTCAATACAACATACAGCATGAGTTGAACACGAACCATATACAAAGATCAAATAAAAGAAAAACAAGAAATTGAAGATAATTTAATTATATAGTTGAATTTGAAAATCTTACACCAAGAATTGCCATCCTTGACATCCAGTGTGATAGCTTCTTTTGCATGTTGGATGCTTTCCTCAACTAGTTCTGCCTGATTCTCCGTGCCTAAAACTTGAAGAAATAATTTAATTTGGTAATGCAAAGATACATTCATAACGAAGTCAAAATAAAATTTGGTCTAGAGAACATGACATGTATGCTCCTTTACTATAGTTTCTGAAAATTGTAAAAATCATATCCCCAGGCACCCAAAATTCAGTGTAAACTGACATCTGACTACAGGGGAAGAATAAAAAATTTCTTGCCTTGAGCCATGCTTCTTTCAAGCATTGATAATTGACAAAGTATCTTCTTGTTCGGACCCTGTATGCGACAAAAATTAAGTATAATTTATACCAAAACTAAAGAATAGTAGACTAAATACAACATATATTACGATTGGAAATAACCTTGCTTAGTGCAAGATTAAAGCAGTTCTTTGCTGCTGGTAGATCTCCCTTTTTCCAAATGCAGACACCCAAACATAGCCATGCATCTGCAAGAGATGGATTCAACTTCACCTGGGGCATAAAAGCTTCAAAACATGAACCTGAGCCTGAGAGCATTACGCAAGTACTAAACTACTACAATTACAAGTATGTCCTTGCTTACAGCTTTAGAGAGATGATCTTCTGCTTCTTTCCTGTAGTCAGGTACTACATCCAATATCTTTCCTTTCAGATATTCGTAAGTTGCACGCTGCATAGGCGTCTTCCTTTGGTCTATAAGAAAAGGATATCATCACTTATAACACTAAATTTAATGTAAATGAAGAAATGCGCAGCAATGATCACATGAGAACACAAAGGTCATCAAAAGAATCACCACCATTGCAAAGTGTGGCTTATAGTATCCTTGAAGATAAAATTTCTAGCAACCAGTTTAAATATATGAAAAGAATAAACCAAAATTCCTCTAGACACTAAAGAGACAATTACTGGAGCCTAAAAAGAAACACATGGAAAGAAAATAACAGCACAGTAAAATGCATCAAGCAATTAATGCAAAAGAACAAACTAAACGAAAACAGAAAGTGAATACAAGCAAACAAGAGACATAATCATCAATTTGCAATCTAAATTCATTAAAACTGGTAACTCTTCCAGACAGCACCAGCATTATTTCCTTAAAACCTTTAACTTCAACCTGCATTATAACATTTGAATTCAACTTCACGACCAAAATACAAAAAGGACCACCTTTAACTTCAACCTGCATTATAACATTTGAATTCAACTTCACAGCCAAAAAACAAAAACGACCTCCCTATAACAACAGCCAATGACCATTCTTTGAAATGGCGGTTTCTCTTTCAATTTATTTTTTTTCCTTCCTAAACAACCAAACATTCAAAACATGAAACCTTAAAAAATTCTGTTCAAATAGCTTACTTTCACATAATATAACCTTTATTAACCTATACTTAAATTTTAGCTATAACTAAACAACAAATTAAAGCACGTGTACAACAACAGAAGACAAAAGCCGAAAAGCGTCTGAAGAAAAAGCAAAAATGGTACCGGGAGATATGGAATCGAGGACTTTGAGAGCGAGATCCGAGTCGTTTCGCAATTTGGCGACTTTATCATCTGGGTTGGGTGGAAAAAACGTATCTTTGATATGGTAGAGATCATCTACGGCTTTTTTGGGTCTTGCCCATATGTCTTCTTCTGCTTGTTCACTCATTTTCAGTGACTGAGAAGCAGAACAAAACAATCAGACAGATGGCTCACAGAGCGCGCGAGGAGTCCAAGTTCAGGCTCCAGGCAAGAGACTGTTGTGGGCAACGGACTTAGAAACGTTTCCTTCAATTCCTCACTAGCGTGCCGTATCAAGACATTTTTTTTATTTTTTTTTCCTTCTTAAATGGACCGTTTGCACAAATCTCCACGAGGTTAAGGCCTACTTCAGACCCCAATAAATCGATAAAACAATACAAACCCCCCTTTCCGTTAAGGGCTGTCATCGAAGATAAACGGTCAAAGTCAAATTGAACATAAGTACCAAAATACCCTTTAAATAAATAAATTATTTATTATTTTAATTTTAAAACTAATTAAAATATAAAAATAATTAAAAAAAAAATTTTCACCATCTTTTTCATCCTGATCTCCCTTCATCATCTACATGATCCCTTAACCTCACCATTTCCATTACCTCTGTATCTTCTTTATCCATCATCTCCTTTTTTTTTGTTATCCATCAATCAACCATATCTAAATACAACTCAGGAAAGGACAAAAAAAAAGGAAAAAAACTCACAAGGAAATTCAAAAAGAAAGAAAGTGAGAAAAAAAAAAATCATTGAGTCTCCACCAATGGAGACCCAAATATCGGTCTCCAATAATGGAGACTCAGTTTTGAGTCTCTATTATTGATTCAGTTTCGAGTCTCTATTGTTGGAGACCTAAATAGAGACCCAATTGGTCTCCAACAAAACGTTTGAGTTTCTAACGGTAGAGATTCAACCAATCTCTAAGGCGGTCTTCAATAGAATAATTAATTTATTTTTATTTTTTTGTGGGGGAATGATTAAGGATGATTAGTTTTGAGTGGAAAATAATATTTTTGTTCAGAGCTAAAATGATTAACTTTTTTTTTTTCGGCAAAAATGAATTTCCATCAATTTTAACGATTTCCACTAAAATAAAAACCCAAATTTTGTTGTGAAATAGAGTTTTGATATAAAACCTCTTATATACCCAATGTTGTACGCAGTATTTAAATTATCATTAAAGAAATGTGAAGGAAGTAATTTTTTGTTAGTATATCTTATTTGATAACAATAATGATTAAATTACCTTCAATTGTGTTAAGTGTATTAGTAATTGATCTCAGTATGTCTTGATGGATTTGTGACTTATGTATGTCTTTTTTATAGAAAAAAAACTTATTGACTTATAAATTTAACACATTCAAATTTAATGGATCTTTCAAAAAAATAAATAACTTTGTTGTATCTTCCAAAATATCCAATTAATGCGCTGGTTGTATGTGTCCCAATATCATAATTCAACAGCTTTGGCCATCACAAATTTTCCTCAAACATTTTTTTAATGTAATTTTTAAATAAAGGGGGGGAGTTTTCTCTCATTTATGGGTAAATATTCAGATTACATAATTAGTACTTGATTTTAGTACGTCTTAATAGATTTTTGACCCATTCTATGTTTTTTTTTTTTATAATTACATATTTATACAAATTTAATGTATCATTCAAAAAAAAAAATTAATTTCTTGTATCTTCCAAAATATCCAATTCTATATGTCCGAATATTATAATTCAGACACATATTTAATGTAATTTTTAAGTAGACTGAAAATGTTCACAAAGATTTTGTACAATTTCTGTCCAAACCGACATTAACCAAGACATCCCACCTAAATTTTAAAACAAAATTTCTACCATTTTTGTGTAAGCCCACATGCCACACCAATATACACACTCTGCATTGATATGATGTAATCAATTGAGTTTTAGATTCTAATATTTTTTCAGTCTTTCACATTTGGAATGTCAATGTCTCCTCAAATTTCGATTTGTTATAATAATTAAGAAAAAAAAAACACCTAATCAGACTTCACAGGCTGTGATGGACCTAAAATCGGACTCTTGCCTACATAAATTGAAAGGTACATATAAACATAGTCATAGATATATCAAAACTCTACACGACTCTCTCGATTTATCTCTCTCCTCTGTCCTTGTCTTTCTCCGAACTGTGTCCACCATGAGAGACACGGAGAAGAACATGGAGGAAAGCTTGTTGTTGCCATCAAAAGAGAGATCAGAAGAAGAGAAAGTGAACGTATATGATTTCCCTCCAACAACAAGAGATGTGTTGTTTGAAGAAGTGAAGAGGTTGAGTGTCTTAGCGGGACCATTGGTGGCTGTCAATTTGTCGCAGTATCTACTCCAAGTTATTTCACTGATGATGGTTGGCCATCTTGGTGAGCTTGCTCTCTCCAGCACCGCCATAACCATCTCTCTCTCCAGTGTCACCGGCTTCAGTCTTCTTGTAAGTAATTCAAACCCCATCGTAATTCACTTTCCTGTTAATTTTAATTTTGTTTTATTCATGACTTGCTTCAAGACTATAAATAGGCTTCACTAATTTTAAATTTCATGCAAGAATGGTCTTATATATTCGTTTTAGAGAAGATTAAAAAGCTCTCTATAACAATCTCATATGAGTTCTACAGCCACTAAAATTTCAACTACTTGTATTGATAAGAGATATAATTACCATTATCACGTGTCATCTTCAACAACAATATTTTAGAACTGACTTTGAATAGGTCATTTAATAAAATATTCATCATTATTGTTGTGAATGGTGATTTTTGTTTTCTTTTGAAAAAATTCATGTAGAACTGCAAGTGTGAATTTCTAATTTCTAGAAGATATAAAGAAAAAGAGAAAGACGAGAGACAGTGCAATGTTGGAGTATGAACTGGCGAAAATTGTCCTTAAAGGAATTCATTTATCTTCCAAAAGCATAACCAAAATACTAGTCACCAATCTCTGTTTACTTAGAATCAATATCAACCACAATCTATGTTTACTTGACTATATTAAAAAATATAATATTTTGAAAATTAAATTTTTCTGACTAAATATTAATGGTCCTAAGCTGTCTTTGTATCTGACTATAAATGATTTTGATTAGGTTAATTTATATTTTTCTCTTCCAATTTATTAGATAACAAATAAAATTATGATTATATATACAAATGATAAGACCAATAGAAATAATAGCAAAATAAATATGAACTTATTGGAGAAGCTTTCTTAACTTTTCTAATAAACTAGAATTTTCTTTGTAAGAAAATACTTTTACTAGAGAAGTATATTCAACTTTTCTCTTACAACTATACTAAATATTAATCTAAGAATTAATAAAATTGTCCTAATATCTGACCTTATCGGAGTAATGGACCTTGCATGGAGGTATCACACCAATAAAATTATTATTATTATTATAAGTATTCGAAATGACAAGATGATATCGATTTTAAGAACTATACCACCAATTAGTTCAATTTCGAAAGATTGAAAGAAAATTTTAACTAATAGGTCAGAGGTCATGTCCAAGTTAATAAAATGCAAAGGAAAAAAATTTGGATCTTTTTTTTTTTTGGAGGCAAATTTGGATCGAATTAAAGCATATCAAAGAACTATTTCATAGATACTCATATACTATTATGTAAATTGCTCAATACCAATAAGATGAATTCTCTTACTGTATTATAGAAGGTTGTGTCAATTTTTAATTTTTAACATATAAAGTTTTGGACTTTTTTAAATAATTACACATTTAATTGTCTGATAATGACAAGCGCTTCGGCCAACGACAAACTTCTGAAGTGTCATCACTCAAAGGTATCATTCAACAGCTTGGGGCTCACGTTGGCATAGATATTTGTGCTAATGGTCAAATTTGTAGTGCTCTTTGTCATGCGGTGGTGCTCTCCACTGTCGTAAAAATCAACATCATTAAGAAAACTTTATTTACTTAATGTCCTATTAGTAGACTTTTACTGGATCAGTACCTTTCTCAAAGCCAAGTATGTTTTTGTTGGTTTAATATAAAATTTGTATCAAAATTTGAGTTTGTATGTGTAATATACACTGCTTGTTGTCGTTTTAGATGCCACTTAACGTGGAACTGTTTGAACTAGAATCATTGTTAAGTTTTTGGATGATCATTCTTGGCTACCAAGCTACATTAAGCGGCCGTCCATTAATCTGAGTTATTAACACTAAATCGGTAAACAAAACGTTAAATTTACATAGTTAATGTGAAATTTGTATAAACAATAGCTGTAAAAGTGGAACAAAATGAAGGATTGTTTTTTTTGATCATGTCAAAATCAGTTATAGATAGTCAAAATAACTTGAATATTATGTAGTTAACCCAATTTTGTCATTTGCAATGCTAAACAGATTGGAATGGCTAGTGCCCTGGAAACTCTATGTGGACAAGCATATGGAGCTCAACAATACGGAAGAATTGGGACTCAAACTTACACTGCTATATTCTGTCTATTCTTAGTCTGTATACCTATAACCCTTCTATGGATCTACATGGGAAAATTACTGGTCTTAATAGGCCAGGATCCTGAGATTTCTCGTGAAGCTGGAAGATTCATAATCTGGCTTATTCCCGCAGTCTTTGCTTATGCAACTCTGCAGCCGCTGGTTAGATTTTTCCAGACACAGAGCTTGACATTTCCCATGTTAGTGGGCTCTTGTGCCACTCTTTGCCTGCACATTCCTCTCTGTTGGGGTTTGGTTTTCAAGTCTGGTTTGGGAAACGTTGGAGCAGCTTTGGCTCTCAGTATATCATATTGGTTGAATGCGATATTCCTGGGAGTATATATGTACTTCTCTCCTGCTTGTGCAAAAACCCGGGTTCCAATTTCCATGGAGTTGTTCCAGGGCATTGGGGAGTTTTTCAAGTTTGCTATTCCTTCTGCAGTCATGATTTGGTACGTTGGTTATCTTAGTTTTTGACAAAAGGAGCTTCAATTATGTCTTGTTGCTTGAAGACTTTAAAAACTTTGATGTGTTCGAATTTTGTGTTTACGATTGCAGCCTGGAATGGTGGTCTTTTGAGCTACTTGTTTTGATGTCAGGACTTTTACCAAATCCACAGCTTGAAACTTCAGTTCTCTCTGTGTGGTATGTGTCCTCGAATGGGACATGAATTTTCTTCTCAAACAAGCTTACCTGAATATATGTAATGTGTGTGTGATCAAACATTGGTAAAAATTCCTGACTACAAAATTTAACAATAGACATATTTTGTGATCTTGACCATGCTCAACTAAAGAGTTGTAGTAATTTATTTCCAAAGTAAAATATAACTTCTCTTTATTGTTTTATTTTCTTTGAGCAGTCTCAACACCATTGCAACGCTCTATTCAATACCATATGGATTTGGTGCTGCTGTAAGGTTTGTTGTAACCATCATGCATATAGATTCAGTCATTAAAAATTCATAGTTTTGTGTAGTATTGATGTAGAAATTAACCATAATTTCTTTGTGTAGTACAAGAGTTTCTAATGAATTAGGAGCCGGGAACCCAAATATGGCCCGTGTAGCTGTTTATGGCGTGATGATTTTAACGGTCACCGAGACAATTATAGTAAGCTCAACGCTCTTCGCTAGCCGGCATGTTTTTGGTTATTTGTTCAGCAGTGAGAAGGAAGTTGTGGATTATGTGACAACCATGGCTCCTCTGGTTTGTTTGTCAGTTATAATGGACAGCTTGCAAGGAGTCTTTTCAGGTTAAAATTTATTCTTACTCCCTAAAATTAACTTCTTTTTTAAATATGCTCTCAAATGGGATGACGTCACCTTTCCAACTTTTTAGAAAGGAGAGGGATAAGGTTCGAGCATCATAACCCACAAAGTCTGGGCAATTTTCTCACTAAATATAGGTAGACCTCTCCCACCTTCTGGGAGCAGCATTTTGACCCTTGTGTTAGAGTCTTATCTTAACTAAGTCCTGACAGTTAGTTGGATTAGATTTGCTGTAAATGATTTGGCCCATTGGACTCATCGGGCTGCTCAGATTTAACCTCGATTTTTTGTTTGGTTGATTCGTTGGGCTGACGGTCTTATGTGGGCGCTTAGTCCAGTCCAAAGTCGGGCCCAATATCTCTGAATGAAGTTTTTAAATATCAGGTGTTGCAAGAGGATGTGGGTGGCAGCATATAGGGGCATTTGTGAATCTGGGGGCCTTCTATCTATGTGGAATCCCAGTGGCTGCCTCATTGGGTTTCTGGGTAAAGCTAAGAGGAATGGGCCTTTGGATTGGAATTCAAGCCGGTGCTTTTGCTCAAACAGTCATGCTCTCCATCATAACAATTTGTACAGACTGGGAAAAACAGGTCTCTTCTCTATCTTCAATCCCTTGTAATGTCCTTTAAAAAATGTCTTAATTTTTGTTTGGCCAGAAAAAAATAAATCTTAATTTTGGATGGACTTGCTCAAACTTTTAAATTAAGTGGGTTTAACTGGACTAAGGTGGTGTTTGTTTTTTTGTCTTAAATTTTAATAGGACTTAATTTAAGTAATTATTTAACAAGATTTTATAATTAAGATATCAATTTTGTTTGTTTTTTCATTTAGGATTTCTAAACTTAACTATTAAGTAATTATACTATTATAATTATACCATTTCTCTTAAATATTAATTTCTGGTATTTTTTTAGTAGATTATTATTAATTTTAGATATTTCAATTTTTATTTATATTTTTTTATAATTTAATTGATTTTTATATAAATAAAATAATAATTAAAAAATAAAAATTGAAAAACCTAGATGAATATTTATCTAGGTTTGGAGGAGGCCAATAGAGGTTGCTAGAGGAGGCTGTTGGTCTCTTACACTGGTTAGAGGCCGACGACCTTTATTCATTAATTTTGGAGTAGGCCGACCTCCTCCTCTGCCAAATGCAGGGAGGAAGCCGATTAAAATTGATTTTTTTTTTATTATGATTATTTTGGTAATAATATAATAGTATGAGGTTAATTTAAAAAATTATAGTATATTTATTGAAAAAAGTCTTTTTCATTAATATAAAGATGAGAAAATTTGGTTTTTTATATGAGATATTTTTTAACTTAAATTTAGATATAAGTTAAAAAAATAAACAAATTAAAATCACTTAAATTAATACTTAATAGAAATAAGTCTTATTGGGAAAAAACAAACTGCTCTTAAGTTAAATATTTAAGAGAGGTGAATAAAAGTTTAAATTTAGAAAAAGAAAAGAGAATTTGTGGATAACGTCATTACTCTTAATAATAATGGTTGGACTATAAATCTTGTAATAGCTCAAATCAACAAGCATAAGTAAACCATAAACTTTGCAAAAATTTTAACCCTTTCTTTTTTCCTCGTTACTGCAGGCAAATAAAGCAAGAGAGAGGATATTTGAGGGAGGATCTTCAGTGAATAATGGAGTAATGTAATTAAGCTTTATGTATTTAATCCTCTCTTTGTTAAAAAACAAAATAATAAACACACTATTTTAATTTAAATCATCTATCGTGATCTATTTTAGTCAAAATATAATATAATTTGATAACAGAATGTGTTCATTTAATTAGACAATTATATGGATTATTTATGAATATTCCACTGCAAACAATAGTGATAATACCTCAGGCACCATTTTCCAAAAAATGTTCCAAACGCAAGCAAAATAGCTGCAGTTTCACGAGATTGACTAACAAAATCTTGGGTGTCTTCTCTCTATTTTAGAGCCTACTACCTCAACAGATCACTGAAAATCTCCACTGGTATAAGCACATCTATGCTCATCTCATTAGATAAGAATGAAAGTGTTAGGAAAACAAATTCAAATATCCCAAAACCTAAATGACAAATGAAATGTATATGCCAAAAACATTTTCCAGGATGAGTTATGCTACTTATGCAGCTACAGCAGCCATAAAATTTGCATCAAAGACTGATTAAAACTAGATCTGCTGCCCTCATTTATAACTACTGTTACCATTTGAAATTCATCCAGATATTTTTAATTGCAGTGCCTCAAACTCCAAAATCAATTTTTGATGGAAAATCCGAGTGATTTTCCTTTCATTTATTTCAGGTTAACAACCTTGCTAAGTTTAAAGATTGAGATGAATTGATGTCAATAGAGATGATCAAAGGTGAGATGAAAGTTGCTCTTCTCTTTCTTGACTCTTTCGAACTAACGCAGACTCTTATACACAATATGTGAATTTGTTATGAAGTTGATTGTCTAAAGTGAATATTGAAAAATCTATTATATATATATATATATTTATATGACAACAACATTGTTTATAAAATCATAAGCTAACCTTATTGTCAGTAGTATCTTCACTATGAACAACGAAGAACACTTTTCTAATCCTAATGTTTGAGCTTGAGCAAGTATGACCATTCTTTTGGGTTGGCTCTCTGTTCCACCATAGATACAAAAGGATTAATCTAAACTCTACTTTGTCTGCCTACATTCCTTTAGAAATTGATCACACAAAACAAACTATCAAATTTCAAAAGAAACTGTTATTCAGAATTCGTTTTTTAATAATTCACTATAATTTCTTTGTACACACGTCTCATCACTTGGTATTCATTATCATAACTAGAGAAATATTATAAGAAAATGGTTTTACCTTTACTGATTGATTTGGACATGGGACAAGACTTTGTGGCCTCGGAGGAAATCAAGTGGAAGGGCAGAAGATTGTCGGTTACTGTTGAATCCTGAGAATATGGGTGGAAAAATAAGTAAGGATAAAGAAAAAAGTTGCGATGGATATAAATATAGGTTATTTGTTATTTAAAATTGACAAACCTTGGTTACAAACTTCTTATGAGGAAGTGTAGTAACGTGAGTCGTAAGATAAGTGGGCTATCATGGGCCAGTAGATTCCTTCACCCTCTTTGCACATTACTTCCAGCAGAGGACAATCTTGAATTTTTAATCGCTTAAGTGACTTAGGCAGACCATTTTCTGGAAAGAATTTAAGCTTCGGACAATTGCAGAGACACAGCTTTTCCAAGAAATTAAGGTTTTGCACAATGGGAGATAGGCGTTCGAGACTTGGAAAATTTCCAATTTTCAGTTTAGTTAGAGAGGTAGGAAGAATCATTCCTGTCTCCTGTGGAAAGGACATTATGTCCAGATCACCAGCTAAGATTTTGAGTACTCTAAGAGACATAAATCTGTGCAATCCCCACTCAAACAATGACTTACAGATTCTCGTATCTATGATAGCAAGGTATGTAACACTTGTGGGAAAGCCACCCTCAGGAATGGATACCATGGCTGGACAACTGTCTATTCTCAAATTCGTGAGAGAGATGAGATTGTTCATACCACTCGGTAGAGTCTGTAGCTTCTCGCAATCCTCAACATGAAGATTTTCCAGCTTCGAGTTATTATAGAAACTTATTGCTAGTGACTCCAGCTTCGAACATCCGGTAATAGAAAGGTATCTTAGAGCCTTGGGTAGATTGCCAGTTGATGGCGAGTTAGAAGGATTTGAGCAACTTGGAAGCTTGATCTCTTGAGGTGTGTCAGGTAACTTGTTTCTTTTTGACCATAAGGATGTGAGAGATGGACAATACTCAATCTTCAAAATTTCAAGACAAGATGTGTTCCTAGAATTGTCTGAAACTTCCTCGTCATCCAACACATTGAGTAAATTAGAGCAATGCATGATCTCCAGCTGTTTCAGGTTTGGAGGTAGATGGACTCTAGCAATGCATTTCAAAGAATCACAGGATCTAATATACATTTTCCGAAGAGATGTATTGCTGCTGTGCATCCATGCCAGAGGTAATGACTGCAGTTTAGCACATTCATCGATGACGATGAACCTCAGTTGAGAAGGTAAAGAAGCCTCCGGAAAGTAGATGATTTTAGGGGAATCCGTTATGGATAATCCTCTAAGTAAACTAAGGCTTTGTAATGCTTCTAGCTTCATAGGGCACTTACAATCGTTCAATGCCAGATACTGAACTCTACAAGGCAATTCTTGCTGCTCTAGCTCTTCTTCCTCCTCTTTGATGATGAAGTAATCAAAGTAGGTATAGTTCAGTGCTTTTGCATTGCATACAATCTTCAAAGAAGGTTTTGGTTCGTCATACTCAACAAGTTCTAGTTTCTCTGCTTTGGAGAACTCTTTTGTAAACCCTTCTGCTAGATACATGTGACTTGAAACACCAGAAAAAAAATGAACCATCGCACTCAGTGAGCTGTGATTTTTTATGCTTCTCAGCACCACCTCCTTGCATTTAGAAATTTGTATGCTGCAGTGTTTTGGAACAACTGGAACGGACACTGTCAATTGCTGACAGTTCTGAATTGTAAGGCTTTTCAATGAAGGAAGATTTTCAGGCAATTTCTCCTGCAATTTAGAGCATCCCCAAATTGAAAGCTGCTGCAGGCGAGGAAACGCTTCAACATTCCTACCAGATCCACAAGGAATCCAGTCTCTCCATTCCTGCAATTTCACAATTTTAAATTCCTCCAGGGATTGGAAAGGAGGCCTTGAGTAACCCTGCCCGTAAAATTCTGGACCCAAGCTCTTTATTTCAGCCATATTACAAATTACTAGTATCTTGAGCAAAGGTAGTTGCCCCACTGATGGCAAGAAATCACAGTTTCTGCAATTGTTAAATGTTAGGCTCACCAAGCTCGACAATGAAGTATCTCCTAACCACGTAGGAAATTGTATACCACCATATCCCCAAATATGGAGACTTTCAAGCTTTTGACATGGTCGTAGCTTCTCAAGAACTTGAGCTGCGATTTCTTTCTCATTTGAATCATCATTGATGCGAGTCCATTCCAGCTGTAGATCTTTAAGGCCCTCCTTGCCACTTAAGTCAGCCTTCTCAGCATCCCTCAAATCATTCACGTTCTCCAACCCTGATATGTGAAGCCATTCTCGGAGATTCATCAAGTCTTTTAGTTCTCTTAGCCCATATCTCAAGTCTTTACCCACAACAAAATGCTGTAGTGTGCGAAGGCTAGTTAAGTGACCAATTCTTGAAGGCAACGGAACTGGCCTAGAAATATAGAGATGACGCAATTTGATTAGGTTCCCTATATCTGAACACAATCTCTCTAGACGGGAACAATGTTTTAATATAAGTGCTTCCAAATTGTAGAGCATGTTAATTGAATCTGGCAGAAACACTATTGCCGAGTGAGAAAGGTCAAGGTGATGTAGAAGTTTTAGATCACCGATTGAGTCGGGTATCATGGAAATGGGATATCCATTCAAAGATAACACCCTTAGACATCGTAGTTGAAGCAACATAGATGGAAAATCACAATAAGTTGTAAGAAGCCAAGAATTCGTTGACAATGTTAGGAAGGTTCGCAAACTTTTCATCTCATTGATGGCCTCAAACTTTTGAATACAACCATAATTTGATCCAATATTTAGGTAAGATAAATGGCGAAGATGTTTCGGAATTTCCCTTTTCCTTTCACTTACTGGCATATTATCAATTCTTGAGCAAATATCTTGAGCAGCCCAGTGAGAGAGATCATTGATAAGGTCATGCATCACAAACCTTGATACATCATCATGTGAATATTGAAAAAATGACCTTGAGTGCAGATCTTCAAAATATTCATGGCCTAAATCTTCTCTTTGCTTCTTACTTCTCTCAGTTTGTAAGAAACCTTCAGCCATCCATAACAAAACTAACTCCTTCTTTTGAAACTCATAGTCTTTTGGGAATATTGAACAATATGCAAAACATCTTTTTAAATGTGAGGGAAGATAACAGTAACTTACTTTAAGTGCTGAAATTATATTATTTTTCTCGTCTAATAAACTCCACATGTTGCTATCTAACACATCTTCCCAATCCTCATAGCTAACTTTTCCGCGTAAGAGACCGCCGAGAGTTTTTGCTGCTAAAGGCAACCCATCACATTTTTCTATTAACTTCTTACCAATTTCCTCTAAATACTTATGCTTACTAAAATCTTCCTTTCCTAATGAGTGTCGAGTAAACACAAGCAAACAATGATCATCTGACAACTTTTGTAGTGGAAAAGCTACAAGAGCGCCGACCTTTAATGAAACGCTATGATTGCGAGTTGTCACAATAATCTTACTTGCTGTAGAACAACCTCCAAATGGAAGGCAAAGCTTGGTCCAGTTCTCGTAACTCTCATTCCACACATCATCCAAAACAATAAAAAATCTCTTTTCATGCAATTCCTCCTTTAACTTGACTTGAAGCCTATTCGGATCGTTAACTTCACCAGTCTCAGGGGCGATGGACTGCAGAATTGTTTTTGTCACTTGTGTCCCATTAAAATCATTCGAAACACAAACCCACACCGTGATATCAAAATGATCTTTTACTCTAACATCATTGTATACAAGTTGAGCCAACGTTGTCTTACCTATTCCGCCCATGCCTTCTATAGAAATAACAGAGAATCTGGCATCATCAGTAGCTTCATTTTTCAACAACAATTCAAGTATTGCCTCTTTGTCTTTTTCTCTACCGTAAATGTGAGGCTCACTCAAACTGGTTGTGTGGGGTCTTTGACATCTGGCAGGGTTGGACCTCACTCCTGAATTTTCTTTCAAATCAAAGTTGCTTTTCTGTTCTACAATGTCTTGTAATCTGGCGCTCATCTCCTTTACTTGGGATGCCACTGTGGAGTTGAGCTTGATAGATTGAGGATCCAAACCACTAAAGCAAGATGGAATGAGCTTACGTACCTTGCTTGTGCTTGCTTGAGGTTCATCCAACAACTTCCTCCGTAAAGCCTCAGTTGCAAACCCATCAAGGACATCTTCCAGATCGTAGGCCAAGTGCTTAAGCTCGCCAAGCCAAATCTCCACCAGCCGGTTCGTTGTCCGCTTCTCTTCTGCATCAACAAGCACGGCTTGAATCTTCACCAATATCGTCTTCCACTTCTTGAGATCATCGTCAACATTCTGTTGACGTGCGAACTGCAGCAGGTCAGTTGAAGCTAACTTCTTGAACAAGGCATCGACAACAGTAGACACGACAGCCTCCACAATCAAAGACATGGTTTCTTTACAGAAACAAAGGAGCCATCAAAATGAAGTAAGGAAAATCTGAAGAATTTGTTTAAAAACTGGAGATCTCCAACAAGTGAATACTCTGAGATTAATTCTGAGGACTAAATTTGTTTTGCAAATGAGTAGTCTATTTCAAAAGGTGATGTGAATTATTTTAAGGGCAATTACTTACACCGCTCCAGCTGAGGTTTGGGTTTAAAGTCAATAAGTTTAATTTTGGATAAACTTAATTTTAGCCTTTAAAGTTTTAAAAAATATTAAAATTTTAAATATTTTTAGAAACAACTATTTTCATCCCTAATTTTTTCAAAACTCTTCAAATAATTCAAACAATTAATCAACTAACGATTAAAGGAAAAAGAAAGTTCAGATAGGATGAGTATTTTTGGCATTTCTCAAAAGAAAGCTGGGATTGCGACGCATGTAACGTCGGAATTAAAATGAATATACATAATTTAAAAAATAATTAATTAATTAAAATTAAAAAATCAACTAATTAATTAAAATTAAAATATATGAAAGATCTCCACTATCCATCCCTAAAATGGATGGTGGGATTAAAATTATTCATGAAAACAAATTCAAAAAATTTTTAAAAAAAATCGTAGGTTTGAATCAGACCTTTAATTTAAATGTTGAAATCCCAAATCTTCAACAATTTTTTTTTTTTTAATTAAAAAAAAAATGTAAAAACCAAACAAGAAGACATCAGAGATGAACCCATTTTTATATTCATCTATAAAATCAAATAGAGCTTTTATTCTTATACAAAATCAAACAAGAGATTTTATTCTTGTTCTTCTTTTTCTGCAAATCAGAGCTCTGCAAAATTAATCACCAGAAACCAAACAGACCTAGCTCTTCTATTATTTGCAACTAGGAGTCTTCGACCCCTATCTCCGTCACAAATTGTCGATGAACACCTCTAACTCTCTTTCCAGTTCTCTCCAACTCTCTCTTGCCCCCTCATTTTCAACCCCATTCTCTGCAACTGGGTATCTTCGACCCCCATTTCTATCGTGAATCGTCCGTGCACATCTCTAACTCTCTCTTCAGTTCTCTTTAGCTCTCTCTTGCCTCTTCATTTTTAACTTCATTCTCTATAATTCGACGTCTTCGATCCCCATCTCCATTGTGAATTGCCGATACACACCTTTAATTCTCTCTTCAGTTCCCTTCAGCATTCTCTCGCTCCTTTCTCTTTAACCCCGTTCTTTACAACTCAACGTCTTTGGCCCCTATCTTCGTCATGAATTATCGGTGCACATCTCTTGCTCCTTCCAACTCTCTCTCGCACATCTCAGGCTAGTCTCGAGGGCCAGATCCTGGTCTTTATGCGATGAAGTCCCTTCATCGTCCCCATCGCACAATGAGGCTGATGAAGATGGGTCTCAATCGAGCCAATCTTTCCATTTTTCTTTTTGATTTTTTTGTTTAATCTTGATTTCTTTCAAGAATATGTTTAATTTGTTTTCTAATTTTTAATATGTAACTTTATCTTTTAATTTGTTTTCTAAATTTTAGAGTTTTTATCTTCATCTCAACATCTTTATTGATTAAAATAATAATACTAATTATTATTTAATTTAAAAAAGTAATAATGATATTTGAAAAAACAATATTTATATTTTGTACACATGCAAGTTTTTTATTGGTAGAATAATATGTAATATTTTGGTTTTATTAGGGATAAAATGGTAATTTTAGGTGATAAGGGGCAATTGAGTATTTTTTATTTTTTTGTTTGATTTGACTATCAGTTGACTGAAGGTTTTAATTATCTTGAAGAGTTTTGAAAAAGTTAAAGACAAAAAAAACTGTTTCTAAAAGATATTTAAAATTTTGATATTTTTTAAAACTTCAAGGATTAAAATGAAGTTTCTCCTTTGATTTATTATAATCGTACACCAGTCTTTGGTGTTGCATTTAATCGCCTTATCCTATATCCATTATGTTAATTCATTTGTGTGGCTGAGTTAACCTTATCACTGGAATAACTAGTGGCAGACAAACCCAAAGACTTGTATGAGAAAGTTGCAATAAAACATAATATAAGAATATTAAAGATTCAATCACGATTAATTGATATTGACATTAAATTATATATATATATATAGGGTATATTAGGACATGTCGATATTAAACATATATATAATTATAAATTAATTACATCAATGGTATGTTAAAACCTATTGAACTTAAAAGCTATATATATGATTCGAAAATTAACTCTTATTGTACTATAAAACTCTCATAATAAAGAGAGAAAACTCTTATACATATTTGTAAATACACATTAAGAAGTACATTAATCAGTTGAATTATGAATGGATATGAATTTCTAGTGAATGAATCAGGTGTCTCACTATTAAGTTATATAGTGTTATTATTTACAATAAATAATAATTATAATGTTGAAAACTATTATCGTAGCATACATATATGATTTTATTAAAAAAAAAATGAAAGAGAAAGTTTATATCAAATCAAAATGACACACATGATCAATGAACTTGAATAATATTATACTTATATGGTAATTAAAATATTTTTTAAAAAAAAATTAATAAAGTAACAGATCAACATCATCATACGAAAAAGAAAAAAGAGAGAGATAAAAAAAATTGAAATATCTGAATCTGACAATTTTGATGTTATAAATTTAAATGAGAAAATTTCATAACATGAAAATTGGTTAGATTAAAAATTATTACAATTTACAAAAGCAACAAATTGGAAAAAAATGTAATATATTGTAATAATTTAATAATAAATTGAAAATTTATTAATTTGTACCAAAAAATATGATTACGCTATTGTATGAGAATAAAAAATTAATATATATATAAAAAATTAATATATACATAAAAATTAATAAACAAATAAAAAATAATCAAACTTTAATTTTTAAAAATAAATATAGTCAATTATTATTATTTTTTAAATATTTGAGGTGAGACATGGCCCCACTTGGGCCCTTGTTGGTTCGCTACTATTGTAATTTTTTTAAATTATCAATAAAATCTATTCCTTTGAAATAATTTATTTGTCAACGTTCAACAAGCTTTTTAAAGATTGGAGGGCATCCATTCTCTAACAAATATTTAAAATGATGGCCTGCTTAGAATGAGTTTCCACTAGGGTATCTGCCCGTTAGTGTGCCAAGGTTCAACTGAGTGTACTGTACACCTCAGGGTTCCATAAAGTGATCATTTTTATTTCCATCAAACACTATTGTGTCAGTAATAGATTTTTTTTTTTTTTTTTTTTATCACTTCCAAATCATTTCATGGTATATATGGTAACAAGAACTCACTTACTATATTATTTGGGTAGAAGTTTTGATAATTTTTTTTTTAGTTTATATACTATAACTTTGATAAATTTCTCATAATTTGATTTGGAATTATGAAGAATTGTCTTTCACATATGCAAAAAGTGAGTATAACATCGTCTTAACGAACATAAAAATCGCTAATTGGGCAACAACTAAAGATAATGACAAGGGTGTGATAGAATAATAAACTATTAGTGACATTTGAGTGTCATTAAGTCATTAATTAGTGATGAACTGTTATGTAAAAATATATCCATTAAAGAAAGGAATCACGGAAATCAAGAGGGAAAGGAATCACGGAAATCAAGTGGGAAAGTAGCTTTTTTCCTTAAAAAAATAATAAAAAGTAGGAAAGTAGCAGTGTAGCACTTCTTTATTGTAATAATCTTATAAAACTCTCGTGGTGTAAATTGTTATTATTGTATTGTTTAGTTCTCATATCTCTGAGTGCTTTTAATATAACTTAATTCATTATTTATCTTTTATATTTATCATTATTTTAATTCATTATTTAAGATTTATATTGATTATAATTCAAGTAAAAAACACAATTCATCAATATATATATAAAATTATGAGGATTAGTATTTATTATACTCTTCATTAAGTGTAGTTTTGTTTTTTAATTAATTAATCATATATTCGAGAAATTTAATCATTCATAGAGGTTCAATTAAAAAAAAAAATTGTAACCCTCCTTCAAATACTGTCAAACACCTCTAAGTTTCTAGGATATTTTAATAATTCATTTTATAAAGATTTTCTTGTTGATCTGTGATAGGACTGATGTGCCTTCCAATTAAGAATGAAAATGAAATCTATGCGTTGTTCCTAATGACCATTAAGTTAGTGTTTTGTGTGCGCGCGTCTTTGTTTTTGTTTTTTCGTTTTCCCTTTTTTTTCGTTTTTTTTTTTTTCTAATGGCGCACGAGCAATTATTATTATTTTTTAAGAAACGCAGAAGCAAATTAACTGCTACACCTAGCAATGTATTATTAATTATGAATTAGTGGAAGGTGAATTACAGGTGAAGCGTGGGTTTGGGTTACACCCAAATCCGAGATGTTTTTGCAAATGTGGGTATAGATTTTACCAAATCAAATGAAACCCGATTTTTCTTTTTTTTTTCTTTTTTTTTTGGTATTTTATAAATGAAACCCGACTTTTAGAGGAGCACATCAATGTGTACCATGATAATCGAAGACCTTGAGGTTCAAAATTTAGCCACATAAACAAGTTGGCAGCTGTCGAGAAATTGTGCAAGCGAAATCATCAAGAATCGTTTCTCTTCGTCATATTGCATATTAATTGAAGAATTTAAAATGCATAAGCTATATTGTGGGCTATGTCTAGAGGGTGGTCATCGACTTATTGAATTGAGCTATAGAAGAAGTCATGCATATTGAGAAATGCAACCGGGTGAGAAACGAGTGAGAGAGCCATTTAGACTCGAGTCTTGAGAGTTGTCACTCTGAAGTCCGAAAGTTTGTAAACTTGGTTGTTTATTGTTGATGGACTGAGTCTTAAAACCGAACCATATAAACTTTTGTGTCCAATTCTTTTTGTTATTTCTCTACCGTTTGAATCCCCATTTATCACTATTCAACCAGTTCGAAGTTATTTTTCTTGCTTTAAACACTGAACTCTTGCATGCTAGCTCTCACTCTCCCTTGATCTTCATACCCCAGAATCTCATCCCAAAACCACCAAATTCAATTGGAAACACAGATAACATGGAAAAGGGTTGGTCATTTAATGAAATAGGAGGAGAAAGAACATATTCAAGTAATATTTCTGCTACACTTGGATTGTATATTCAAGAAGTGAAGAAGATTGGTTATATAGCAGCTCCAATGGTGGTTGTGAACTTATCACTCTACTTTCTGCAAATTATATCAGTGATGATGGTGGGTCATCTTGGTGAGCTCTCTCTCTCTAGCACTGCTATGGCTATCTCTTTCTGCGCTGTCACTGGCTTCAGTCTTCTGGTAAGTCTCTCTGTTTTTCCATATTCTACAATTTGTTTTTTCGTTTCATTTTCTTACGATTATTGTTGATCGTCTCTATGTGTTTAGCTCATCAATTATTTATAAATTTAACAAGGTCTTTTGTTCTTCTCTTTACATCAGGGCTTGGACATTTGGTTTATATGTAATGTAGAAAAAAAGTTATTTGCTTTTTCCTGTTTTATCTGATCTTTTATTTGCTGAGTTCAAGTTATATATATATATATGTATGTATGTATGTATGTATGTAACATTGCATCGACAAACTTCTGTGCTTTTTTAATCAGATGACAATAGATGTAATTCTATGAAATATCACAAATATAGTAATATGTAGCTTTAACATATCATTGATCTCCCAAGAGAAAAATTATCTAAATCTTCTTGATATTTTGATCTCCTGACACATTTTTCTTAGTGCATAATAGTTTACAGCGACAAAAAGTAAGACAAATGATTAGTTCATCAATGGACCGTTGTTCTTCAGCTAGTAATTGGTTCTTCTTTAGCTACTAATTGGATTCTGTGAAATGTACATGGCAAATTAACAGTTTGGGATGTCGAATGCAATGGAGACTCTAAGTGGGCAAGCTTTTGGGGCTAAACAATATCGAAGGGTTGGAATGCAAACTCAAACAGCCCTATTTTCTCTCATTGTGGTTTGCTTTCCTGTTTCTCTCTTGTGGGTTAACATGGGGAAACTACTCCTTTTTATGGGGCAAGACCCTGCAATTTCACATGAAGCCGGTAAATTCACAGTCTGGTTACTTCCTGCTCTCTTTGCTTATGCAACTCTTCAGCCCCTTGTCCGATATTATCAAGTCCAGAGTTTGATCGTTCCAATGCTTGCAAGCTCTTGTGCAACTTTTTGTTTCCACATTCTCATCTGCTGGGCTCTGATATTAAAGTTTGAGTTAAACAATATCGGAGCAGCTTTATCCATTGGTATATCTTACTGGCTGAATATACCATTTCTTGTATCATACATGAATTACTCTTCAACCTGTGCAAAAACCCGTGTGCCGCTATCTATGGAGCTGTTCCAGGGAATTGGAGAGTTCTTTCGCCTTGCGATCCCTTCCACTTTTATGACTTGGTAATTTCATTTTTGGATAAATTCTATTAGTCATTTTTTTTTTTTTTAAGAACTGAGACTAGCCCAGAGAACAAAGGGGATATACCGGGATAGAAATACTGATGGCATGGATCAGGGAACTGCTCCCAAATAAAAGGGATCCACCCACACGAAGGTGAGGGAGAGACCCACACGAGAGTGGAGGGGTAACCCACATAGAAGGTGGGAGAACAATTTATTTTTTGACATCACGAGATGTCAACCCTTACCTTTGGGGGTACGGGGGCAGCTAGCGCACTAACCAATGGCAGCTGACGCACTAACCAACAGCGCCAACTGCCATTGACTTCTATTAGTCTTCTTCGAGGTATCATTGGTCTCCATTTGTTTATATTTTTCAACTGGCTCTACATGGGATGCTTATAACAAATTTGATTGAGGAAAAAGATTCTAAAAATTTTCAGAAATTCAAAACATCATCCAAATTGCCTCTGTTTAATACTATATTTTGTTGGAAGACCAACTGAAATTAACATTCTCTTTCATTTCTTCATTTTAGTACTTCTAAACAAGTTCCCGATTTATTTCGAACATATAATTCTCTTTACGATTAGTGTTGTGTTAATGGCTGCAGCCTTGAATGGTGGTCCTTTGAGTTCCTTACCATCCTCTCTGGGCTTTTACCAAACCCAAAGCTTGAAACTTCAGTTCTATCAGTGTGGTAGGTTTTCTATTAGTGTTTTTTGGTACATAACAATTTGAATTATGAGAAGAAATATGAAATGTAGTATAAATTTTGTCATCATCTCCATGTATACTATTGATAACATTTAGTCATTAAACAATGTCTTACTGTTTGAGTTCGCTGCTTTACTTTACACTCATGACCCTAGTTAGCAACATTAGTTAAATGATTGTATAAATTAACTTTATTGTTTTCTTTCTTATATAGTCTTGCATCCACAACGACACTCTTTACAATACCAGATGGTCTGGGTGCTGCAGCAAGGTTTCCTCCAATATACAAATGATATATACATAATCTACTTAATAAATTCTTTATAATACTTATGATGTCTCATTTATTTTTCTTATTGTTGCTCAGCACTAGAGTTTCAAATGAATTAGGAGCTGGAAATCCACGAACGGCTCTTGTAGCCGTCCACTCTGTGATGTTTCTTACAGTCTTAGAGACAGTCATAGTAAGTTCAATCCTTTTTGCTAGTCGGCATGTTTTTGGCTATGTTTTTACCAATGAAAAGGAGGTTGTGGATTATGTCACAGCCATGACTCCTTTGATATGTCTATGCGTTGTATTAAACGGCTTACAAGCTGTACTTTCAGGTTGGTTTACGTTTGTTCTTTCCCTGTTGATATTCCATCATTATTGAATCAATTCCTGAGAGGAGGAATTACAAGTAATTATTGCTTCCAATTTGCAGGCATCGCAAGAGGCTGTGGTTGGCAAGACTTGGGGGCTTATGTCAACCTCATAGCATACTATGTTTTTGGGATTCCAGTTGCTGCTATACTGGGATTTTGGTTACATATGAGAGGACAAGGACTTTGGATTGGTGTACTTGTTGGTGCTCTTGTGCAGACTGTTCTATTCTCTATCATAACAAGTTGTCTAAATTGGGGAAAACAGGCGAGCCCTCCATTCAATCTCCACAACCCACCCCTTTATTGCATAATTAAATGGAAATGAAATTAGTATTATGCAAAGAATACTTATAAATTAAAATGACAACCGATCTAATATAAAAGATATTAATATGAAGAAAAGCAGGATATACATAAGGGAAAAATATTTACATTAGAGAAAGAAGAGGAATTGTAAAATTCTTTAAACGGGAGAACATGTCAATATGATTTTATTTGATGAAAACTGATTTCAAGATGATGCCCCTCAACTAAAAAGGGTCGTGCCTTATATAGAGAAAACAAAGTTTATCCTTTTTGCCAAAATATAACCAGTTGTCCTCAATTATTGAAGACTCATAATTATATTTGGTAAAAAATAGAAAAAATGTTTTAATTACAATAAGAAAAAACATTTGCAGTATTTTTTTTTTTTTTTTGGCCTAGTGTTACTGAGTACTTAACTTCTACTCAAAAGTGTTTTTTATAAACTCAAATCTGAACCCAAATGTCTCATTTGGAATTTAAATTAACCTTTTCAAGTTCAAGGTAATTAGCCAACTTAAGGAACTTGTTTTTGGTGTTTGATATTACAGGCAACCAAGGCAAGGGAGAGGGTATTTGGGGGAATTTCTTCAGCTGAGGGAATTTCTTTAGTTGAAAGTGAATGGATCGAGTGAGTGAGAGAGCGTTTCAATCCTCACCTCTCTTTGAAGAAGATTAAGTAGTAGAAAGAGTGGCGATATTGGCACCCTTAAAAAATTGTATGTACATTTTTTAAGGGTAAGCAGTAGAAACAGTAGCATTTCAAACTAGTATTTTTTTTTTTTAAATATCTAATATTATCCTTGAATAAAATTACTAAAAGACTAATTAGTTTGTAAGTAGATCCACAAATTATTAATTAAAATATCATAACAATTTTTCTTCTAAGTACTAATCGTAAACATCAAATATAATTTGATTGTAAAGTATGGAGATTGAAACAAAATCTTCAACTGAAATTAATTGTAAAAAGTTAAGTTTTAAATTAATTGTTGTTTTAATGCTAAGAAGTTTGTTGTATACAAAGTGTAAGATTCTTGTTGTAAAAAGCTTCATTCAAACAATTCATTGAACATATGATTGATATATCTCACAACTGAAATTTTAGTATTGAGAAGTTGTATATCAATGTAGGCTTTTTGGCATAAAAAACTTTATTCAAACAATTTATCCAACAGATGGATAATATAACTTAAATACTGAATAGATTAAAAAAATAAATCAATAGCAATTGGTGGCTTGAACGTGTTTGATTTTTTATTTGCAGTGGTAAATACATTTGGATATAAAACGAAAGTTGAAGTTTTTCTTCCAGTCCAAAAGGAATGAGACACCCAAGTATAAAGAGGAAGATAAAGTTTTTCCAACATTAAAAGAATATTAATATTATAAAATTAAATAAATAATAAAATAGATATAGATGAGGTGTAATTATAAAAATAGAGTCTAATACCAAAAAGATAATCTTGGTATTAAGTGGGGGTTTAAAAATAAATTAAAGAAATTTTAAATTTTACAAGGTGTGCAAATAAAAAGGTGTACATATCATTTTTATCCAAACAAAAGAAAAAAATCGTTTTTATCCATATTTTATGAAAATTTATTTTTAACTTTTCAAACAAATTATTTGTATTCTATATCCACTTGCTACGGGCTTTGGATAAATCTGCCATCGGTCTCTGTGAAGGCCCGATTGCTGCCTCATTGGGCTTTGGATAAATCTGAGAATGGGCCTTTTCGTTAACCTCTGCGAGTTGTGGTCTTCGCACCCCTCATATTCTGTATAGACACCTTACATCAATATTTTACTTTCATTTACAATTTTATCCTTAAATATATTTACTACAAGATAATTTTATCATAAATTATAATGTCAGTAATTACACCAGACAACTAACTTTAGATTCTTTTACTTTTTTTTTTGAAAAAAAAAATACCATTAACATATTTTTTTAATTACTTATTTTTTTTCTAAATATTGTTTAATTAGTTTTTATTTACTTTAAAATATTGATAAATAATGATATTACGTCTTATCTTCTATATAAAAGAAAGAAAGTCTTTATAATCAGTGCAAAATATAAATAATAAGCAATAACAATATAGTTTTTTCGACCAAAGCAGTAACAATATTAATCACCTTATGTTTTTGGTAGCTTGAAGTTCTATGGTAAGTGCAAATATCTAGATTTTATATAGTAACTTATTTTTTTCTTGAAACCCAATGGTAGATCATTTTGTCACAAAATAATATTGGAATGGATTCTTCCAACCGAATGCAATTTTTTGATATACCACTTATGATTGAAGAGGTTTGAACTTAAATTATTATTAAGCCAAATGAATGTTCTCTATTATCATGTTACGTAAATATATTTCTGGACTGCCATTATAATTGGTTTTCATTAAGGGTGGAACCAGAATTTTTTATTTGAAATGGTAGTAGCATTAGAATAAGATATTTGAGGGATGAAAAAAAAAAAAAGAATAAACACGTCATTTTTATATATAAATTTTTGATTCTTTTAACTCGTTGTCAGATATTCAAACTCCCAATTAGATCCAGACATAGAGTACACCACATTGATATTTTTTATCTTGTCATAAATATTTAGCTCTTTTTTTTTCTTTTTTTTTTTAATATTACAATTTGAAATTGATGGGAAAAAGTACAACTTAACTTACAACCCGAAAACGCGGGCGCAACCAGCCACCACAACTTCTATCATAAACTATATTTTAAGTGGAAGGTTTTTCACGTGCTATATTATTTTAATATATTGTAATGTTAGCCTGTTGAAATCTTTAACTAGTATAAACTAGATTTTAATTAAAAGATTACTACATTATTTTAATATAGCACAATGTTAGCCGATTGAAATCTTAAACTAGTGTAAACTAGATTTTAAGTAGAAGGTTTTTCACATACTACATTATTTTAATATAATGCAATGTTAGCTGGTTGAAATCTTTAACTAGTATAAACTAGATTTTAAGTAAAAGATTACTACATTATTTTAATATAGCACAGTGTTAGCCGATTGAAATCTTAAACTAGTGTAAACTAGATTTTAAGTAGAAGGTTTTCACATACTACATTATTTTAATGAGTTAGGATTTTTTCCAATCATTATCTTTTATCTTAAACTTTTTATAAAAGGAGTTAGAGTTTGAGTGATACATGAGAGAGAAAAAAATGTAACAATCTTAATAATTCATTATCTTTTATACTGATGTGTTATTAGTTTATGAAAAGTCTATAAAAAAAAAAAAAAAAGAAATGTTAGAAGAGAATCCTACCTCTATATCATAATGTTAGCTAGTTGAAATCTTAAACTAGTGCATGTCTTAATAAAGTAGTATACCTTTCCATGTTCAAAAAGATTGGAGATTTAGTTCCCATGAAGTGCATATTATAACTTGTAGGTAGTTTTCTCTTTTTATTGTAGAGTAGTTTAATTTCATTCAAAGATATAGATTATTTCCACAAAAAGAGAAAACCTTTGGTGCATGTTTGATTCACAAGATTTGGGGTGAGACTAAAAAAAATTTTTCCAATCCCGCGTTTGGGTGTGGAAAGGGAAGATATATTTCCCTTCTCAGGCTCACCATCCATTCACAGGAAATGAAATATTAACCAAAATGGTGAGATTTTATTTCCTACCTTGGTTGGAATGAGTCTGTCTCTCTCTCTCTCACGACACACCACCACCACAAACTTTTTTTAACAACCAACATCATCTGAGTTTCATAATCAACCACAACAACAAATTCATCAATTGCAAACGGAAAAAACCCAAATCAATTGCAATAGATCCATCACACCATCAATAGACCCATTAACATCCATCATCATTGGCAAGAAAGAGAGAATGAGAGAGAAATAAGTGAGAGAGAATAGGTTAGAAATCCAAAAAATTGCAACAAATGTTGGTCTCCATCGTTTGGAGATGTGAGATTGGACCTAGTTGTTAGTGAAGGATTGGTCGGCGATGACAGAGGAAAAGAGCTTGTTGAGGGGGGCGAAAGATGAAGGCAGAGATATCGATGATGAAGACGGAGATGAAGACAACGATAATAGGTGATCATTATAGAGAAGAAGAAAAGAAATTAAAGAGGAGAAAGAGAGAGAGAGAGAGAGATTTATTTCGATCTTAGAGGAGGAAACGAGGAGAGAGAAAGAGATTGATATACTTTGATTTTAATAATAATATAATTTTAATCAATCCTAATTTTTATTAAATATGAGATAATATTTATTTTAATTTATTTCAATTCAATGTCAATGTTAATTTCATTTTTATTTTTAACCCAATATCTGGTGCTGAATGTAGTCTTAGGCTGTGCTTGTTTGATAGTTATGGGATAAGAGAAAAAGGATTAAAATTTCTGGCCCCATAGAACCTGTGTTAGGCTTAGGACTTGTTTGTTTTTTACACTTAACACTTAATGATGCTGAGTTAAGCTAATTAAGTGATTTTTGTTTGTTTTTTTAAGTGGTTAAACCACTTAAAACCACTGAACATAAAAAGTTACATTTTTTGATTTTTCACTAAATACCAAATCACTTGATGATTTTATAAATTTATTGTTCCAATTTTATCGTTTCCAAAATAATAAATTTCCTAGTTTGTTCTAGTTTTACATTATAAAAATTTCTTTTAATACTTCAACAAACATATTTTCAAATTTGATCTGATTTTACATTATACATATTCATTTTAATTATATTTCTTCAATATTATTTTTATTTAAATAAATAACAATAGTAATTCAATTTAATACCGTTTTATTTATTTTTATTTAATTTACTTTACTATAATAATTTATTTATGTATATATAATTTTTTTTTTAAAAAAAATGCTTTATTATAATAATTAATCATATTTTAATTATGAATAAAAATATTATTAATATATGCATAAAAGTATTTTAGCTTTTATTAAATAATTTATTATAATTATTTGTATTATATTAAATAAAGTTACGTAACAACTAATAGTAAACGATATAAATGTCAAATTATTAGTTTTCAGATAATTTTAATTTTAAAAAACAAACAAGATTATTATACATTCAGATGTAAAGAAAAAAAAAAAAAACATATCATTCAGATTTTAGGTTTCAGTCACTATTCAATCTTCAATCTTCAGATAAAAAAATAAACGACTCCTTATACAAGGGATAGGAAGGAGGAGGGGAAAGGAAATTCCCTTCCCGGACCCACTTAAAATCATGATCAAGTAGGACTTCAGACACTTCATTATTCTATTGAGCTTCACTCTTTCGAGTTTGCTGCTAAGAAGTCAATGAGTTTAATGCAGAACCGCTAGCCTAAAAGTTGCCTACGAGTCCCGAAGCTTATCAAATTTATTTGGAGGCAGATCTGTGGTTTATGGACTAAAGAAAACAAAAAACAAAACATGAGTGATACGATGTGGATGGCTGCTGCTAATACATAAAAAATAAACACTCATGCCCACAAGATCAGACTGATTCTGCGTACTTCCACCCACATTTTCAATAAAGTGAACGCGGAAACCAAAGCAAACCATTACACTATAAAATCAAAATTTGGAGACCAATCCATTTTCAGCTACTTGATACGCAGAGAAAATGGACACGAGTCTGTTAGAGAAAGGTCAGAGAGAGGATCATCATGAAGAGGAAAGGGATTCAGTGATCAGTTTCAGTGGAGAACTGAAGAGGGTTGGTTCAATAGCAGGGCCTTTGATGGCTGTTAATTTATCTCAATATTTCCTGCAAATAATGTCACTGACGATGGTGGGTCACATGGGAAAGCTTTATCTTTCTAGCTCCGCTATTGCCATCTCTTTCTGTGCTGTCACTGGCTTCAGTCTTGTTGTAAGTCTTTTTCTGGGTTTAATTCTCCTTTTGAGTATTTACATTTACACTCAACGTTTTTTTTTTCTCTGGATTATTTATTGCTTTGGTTTTTAGTATGCATAACTAATCTTGACAGATGGATAATCAAGATAAAAGAATGCTTTTGAGAATGGAAAGCCAAAATAAGAATTTGACTACCTGATAGATATTTATCACGGCTATAAATGCTAATGCAAAAGATACATTGCTAAGGGAACTATTAGGAAACCCCTGTTTTCATTATCTGCTAGTTTTGTTAATTAAAGTTAGAGGGAAAAGGTGGAGCCTTGTATTGAATCCTAATAAATGAAATTTGTTGTTCCTGTATATGGTCTACCACTATGAAGTTGCCAGCTTTTAGTCTTAGATAGTTTAGTAGGTCAAATCTTTTATAGTTATGTAGGAGGTCATTCATGTCGAATCCAGCTTTATCAGTGTTCAGGGGATTGGTTCATCTAAACTGAAATTTAAAATTGACATGTCAATGGCAGCATGGAATGTCAACTGCTCTGGAAACGCTAAATGGCCAAGCTTATGGAGCTGAGCAATATCAGAAACTCGGTAGTCAGACTTACACCGCTCTTTTCTGCCTCATCTTGATGTGTTTCCCTATTTCTCTCATCTGGATTTACATGGGCAAAATCCTGACTTTGATGGGCCAAGACCCTCTAATTTCACAAGAAGCCGGTAAATTCGCATTCTGGCTTGTTCCTGCTCTCTTTGGCTACGCAGTTCTTCAGTCTTTTGTTCGATTCTTTCAAACACAAAGCCTCACCTTTCCCCTGCTCATAAGTTCTTGTTTTACTCTTGTTTTCCACATAATTCTGTGCTGGCTTCTCGTTTTCAAGTCTGGATTAGCCAACCTCGGAGCAGCGTTATCAATCAGTATTGCATACTGGTTCAATGCATTTTTACTTGTATTATACATGAACTTGTCTTCCACCTGTGAAAAAACACGAGTTCAGGTATCTAGGGACATTTTTCAAGGAATCGGACAGTTTTTTCGCCTTGCTTTTGCTTCTGCTTCTATGATCTGGTATTTCTTTTTCCTGCTTTTTAAAAGTTCTGAAAGGAGTTTATTTATTTTCTTTTTGGCATCGGTTTCTAACTTCATTGCATGTCTGCTTTCCCATGTTAATAAGCTTGGAGTGGTGGTCGTTTGAGGTTCTCACCATGCTTTCTGGACTGCTTCCAAATCCACAGCTTGAAACTTCAGTTTTATCTGTATGGTATGTCGTGCTTATTTTGAAGTAAGAATAACTTGGCATTCCTTGTGTTCCAAGTAAAATACGGGTGTAAATCCTGACAGTTTCCAAATTCATTAGAACTCCCAGTTATATTTCTAAAATTCACTAGGGTCCTTTTCTGAACATTATTAGAAACCTCCTTAAATTTGATCAAAAATTGTCAAAAGACTAGCCTAGAGGATATATCTCTAATGAATTTTGATATCATCAGATTTGCAAGTGTTTTAACCTGAGATTCAAGAGGGGTCATCAATAGCACTTTCCTGAGCAAGGATGTGAACTTGATGAAATTACCTATCAGACCAAATTTAAGCTTTATATTTTATATGATTACATTTTGACAGCTTATCAACCATCTCAACTCTATATACAATACCAGATGGACTTAGTGCTGCGGCAAGGTTTGCTTCAACAACCATACAGTAGAGATGCATATGACTGAAGTACATATGAACTTACTAATTTCTTTGTAACATTTTTTTTTTCTTGTCTATTATAATTTTATGGGTTTAGCACTAGAGTGTCAAATGAATTAGGAGCTGGAAAGCCGCAAGCAGCTTCTGCAGCTGTTAAAGCTGTGATGTTTCTTGCAGTCTCAGAATCGGTTATAGTAAGCGCAGCCCTCTTTGCCAGTCAACATGTTTTTGGTTATGTTTTTAGTAATGAGAAGGAGGTTGTGGATTATGTCACAACTATGGCTCCTTTGGTATGTCTCTCTGTCATTTTGGACAGCCTACAATGTGTGCTTTCAGGTTAGTAATACTTCTATTTTTGTTGGCCTGTGATATTGTTGGATGTATATTTATTCTGGACAGTTTTATACGGTGTTCTTATTGAATCAGGTGTTGCAAGGGGCAGCGGATGGCAGGATTTAGGAGCTTATGTTAATCTTGGGGCATTCTATCTATGTGGAATTCCAGTCGCTGTTGCGTTGGGTTTCTGGTTTAAGCTGAGAGGACAGGGCCTTTGGATTGGAATACTAGCTGGTGCTTTTTTGCAAACTATTTTGCTCTCTATCATAACGAGTTGTACAAACTGGGAGAAGCAGGTCTACCCTTTGCCTTGGAAGCTAAATCTCTATTAAACTGATTTAAAGAATTTTCTTTGTTGCGTTTCTGTAAATCCATAAAACCATTTTTATCTTTCTCCTGACTGGGTTGCTTTGATACTGCAGGTGACCAAGGCAAAAGAGAGGATATTTGAGAGAAGACACGGAATTGAAAATGTTATAGCATGAGCTACTGAATATATTTGGCATGCAGATTTTCTTATGTAAACTTTTTCCAGATTACGGATTTCTTAAAAACATGCGTTGTAAATGCCCTTTCCTCTTCATTTCTGCCTGAAAGAATAGGAGGGGATACGATGTTATGATTTAAAAACAAAATAATAAACACACCATTATGATTTAAATGATCTATTTTAGGCAAAATATAATATGGTTTGATGGCAGAATGTGCTGATGTAATTCAAATCATTATGTGATTTGTGATGTCTAAAAAATGACAAAATAAAATCTTTAATCAAATTAAAATTTATTCACTTTTGGACAAATCTATTGGTTATACTTATACATACTTACGCAAATAAATAAATAATTTTGATGCCACCTATCCAAAAGACAGAATCGCCCCCTTTTAGTTACTGCTATAATAAGGACAGACTTTTAATACTCAAATACTCTTTATTTAGTGTGAAGTATTATTGTTTTGGATGCATCATTGCATTTCTTAAAAGAGGGACGATATCTTGCACCCTTTTAAATTTATATGTATGCTTAAAACATATATTTATTTTAAAAATTCCAATATTCTTTTAAATTAATTATTAATATATTAATTATAATATATTATAATATCTTATAACTATTGTACTTTTTAAAATTTTGACTAACTAAACTAAATTGAAAAAAAAAAAAAAAATCAGTAGTTGTAATAAAGAGGGCTAAAATTCATATTGAAAAGTGGGAGCCTCTCGCAGCCAAAACCCATGGAGGCTGTTGCCCCATCGTTACTACCTAGGAAAAAAGGAAGGAGGCGCCCACCGCCTCTATAAAAAAGAAATAAGGAACTTTTATTTTAATAACTGTAATTTCAAAAAATATCAAGTTTTTAAAACTTATTTGAAAATAACTCTTTTCATCTTTAATCTTTTAAAAAAAAATTCAAATCATTAGTCAACTAATAATCAATATTAACAGAATGTTTTAAAAAATATTTTTTACCTTTAATAATTGTTAGTAATATATAAATTATCAGATTGCTCTCGTAAAATAATAAATTTATAAGTTAAATTACTTAAATTTAAATTATTAAATTACAATTTAAATTATTTAAAGTCACCATTGACTGTTAACATTAACAAGTTGGACTTTTTTTAAGAGTTTTGAAAAAGTTAAAGATAAAAGAGTTATTTCTAAAAAGGTTTTATAAATATTTTTTAAAATTTTAGAGATTAAAATGAATTTTTTTCAAAAGAAACGATAAAGGAGCAGCTGCTGCCTCTTGCAATTTTATTGATTTTTATTTATGTTATAGTTTATTTATATATTTATAATAATATTTTAAAATGGTGAGAAAGGGCATAAAAGGTATTGAATGGGATGTTCAAGATATTAAATTTTTAAAAATTTTTATCGATGAATGTACAAAATGGGGGGCACATGCAGTATTTCTGGGGTGTAAATATCTCTACTTTTCATAAAAGGTGTGTCAAAACTTTAAAGTATAAATCATCTAAAACATAATATGTTCACAAATGAGATTATCTAAGAGGGTTTTATGGTAATTTCATTTTTGGATAAATTCTATTGGTCTTCTTTGAGGTATCATCGGTCTCCATATGTTTATATTTTTCAACTGGCTATACATTGGATGCTTATAACAATTTGATTCACGAAAAAGGTTCTAAAAAATTTCAAAAATTCAAGAAATCATTAAGGCTATATTTATTGGAAGATCAATTAAAATTAACATTCTTTTTCCTTTCTTCATTCTAATACTTCTAAACAAGTACCTGATTTGTTTCGAACATATAATTGTCTTTATGATTCTTGTCTTGTTAATGATTGCAGCCTTAAATGGTGGTCCCTTAAGTTCCTTACCATCCTTTGTGGGCTTTTACCAAACCCAAAGCTTGAAAAGTGTGGTTCTTTTTTGTGTTAGTCATTTTTGACATAGAACAACATGAATTATGAGAAGAAATATGAAACGGAGTATAAATTTTGTCATCATATCCATGTACACTACTGATAACATTTAATCATTGAACATCGTCTTACTGTTTGAGCTCGCAGCTCCACTTCACACTCGTGGCCCTAGTTAGCAACATCTGTTAAATGATTGTATAAATTAATTTTATTGTTTTCTTTCTTAAACAGTCTAACATCCACAACAACACTCTTTACACTTTTTTTTTGCTGAGTGTTATTGAATACATTTATAATAGTACTTCTACAAAAAAATATTCTCTACAAACTCAAATCTGAAACCGAAAGTCTCATTTGGAATCTAAATTAACCTTTTCAAGGTACATAGCCAATTTAAGGAACTTGTTTTTGTTTGATATTACAAGCAACTAAGGCACGTGAGTGTGCATGTGCGCGCATGTGTGTACATGTGCTTGCACGTATGTCTGCGTGCATGCAGGTGAATTTACGTGCATATGCGCACGCATATGTACGTGCATGTGCGTGCGTGTGTGTGGGTAAGTGTGTGTGCACGTATCTGTGCATGTGTGTCTATGCGTGTGAGCGTGTGTGCATGCATGTGAGCATGCGTGCATGCATGTGTGTGTGATATTGCTTTGACAAGCTTCTATGCTTTTTTAATTAGATATATGTAATTCTATAAAATATCGCAAATATAGTAATATGTAGCTTTAACATATCATTGATCTCCCAAGAGGAAAATTATCGAAATCTTCTTGATATTTTGATCTCTTGACACATTTTTCTTAGCACATATTAGTTTATAATCACCGAAGGTAAGATAAATGATTAATTCATTAATGGTCCGTTCTTCTTTAGCTACTAATTCGATTCTATGAGATGTACAAGAGAAATTAACAGCTTGGAACGTCGAATGTGATGAATACTCTAGGTGGGCAAGCCTTTGGGGCTAAACAATATCGAAAAGTTGGAATACAAACTCAAATAGCCATATTTTCCCTCATTGTGGTTTGTTTTCTTGTTTCTCTCTAATAGGTTAACATTGGGAAACTGCTCCTTTTTATGGGGCAAGATGCTGCAATTTCACATGAAGCCGGTAAATTGACAGTCTGGTTACTTCCTGCTCTCTTTGCTTATGCAACTCTTCAGCCTCTTGTCCGATATTATCAGGTCCAGAGTTTGATCGTTCCAATGCTTATAAGCTCTTGTGCAACCCTTTGCTTCCACATTCTCAACTGCTGGGCTTTAGTGTTGAAGTTCGAGTTAAAAAATATCGGGGCAGCTTTATCCAACGGTATATCTTACTAGCTGAATGTACTATTTCTTGTATTATACATGAATTACTCTTTAACCTGTACAAAAACCCGTGTGCCGCAATCTATGGAGCTGTTCCAAGGAATTGGAGAGTTCTAACGCCTAGCGTTCCCTTCCACTTTTATGGCTTGGTAATTTCATTTTTGGATAAATTCTATTGGTCTTCTTTGAGCTATCATTGTCTTCATTTGTTTACATTTTTCATCTGGCTATACATTGGATGCTTATAACAAATTTGATTCAGGAAGATAGTTCTAAAATATTTCAGAAATTTAAGAAATCATCCAAATTACCTTTGTTAAGCTATATTTGTTGGAATACCAATTGAAATTAACATTCCTTTTCCTTTCTTCATTTTAATACTTCTAAACAAGTTCCTAATTTGTTTCGAACGTATAATTCTCTTTATGATTATTGTCTTGTTAGTGACTGCAGCCTTGAATGGTGGTCCTTTCAGTCCCTTACCATCCTTCCTGTTTGTTTTTACCAAACCCAAAGCTTGAAACTTCAATTCTATCAGTGTGGTACATTTTCTGTTAGTCTTTTTTGATATAGATCAATATGGATTATAGGAAGAAAATGAAATGGAGTATAAATTTTGTCATCATATCCATGTACACTACTAATAACATTTAATCATTAAACATCGTCTTACTGTTTGAGCTCCCAGCTCTACTTTACACTCATGGCCCTAGTTAGTAAAATTAGTTAAATGATTATATAAATTAATTTTATTGTTTTCTTTCCTAATCAGTCTTGCATCCACAACAAGACGCTTTACAATTTTTTTTTTTTTTGCCTAGTGTTAGTACTTCGACTCAAAAATGTTTTCTATAAACTTAAATCTAAATCCAAATATCTTATTTGGAATTTAAGTTAATCTGTATCATTGTGCCAACGATGACGATATTCTCCCACCCAAATCTCCATTAAGGTAAAATGGGCACGAGTGTATGTAGGGATGGATTGCCCCAGCCCATACTCGTTACCCATTTTCTCTGTATAGCCCCCATTTGACTCTGTTTGATGTAAAATTTTTTAAAATAATAATTAAATTCATAAAATTAAATACATATAAAATAATCTCATCAACACCCTAAAGCCACAAAACATCAGCAAAAAGTAATCCTATTATTCATTACAATACAATTTTACATGAGCCGTAACTCATAATAAAACATAAAAATTTTAAAAACAAAATCTAAACTATTACATATGACAATTAGAGACAATATAAGTTCACAACTCTAAAGTTCCAACTTTATTAATATATTATTAAACATATAAATATTTATAAAATTTGAAATAAATATATATAATTTTGTTTACATATTAAAAAATGATATGGGGGAAATGGGTAAACGAGTATGCAGATGGCTTCTCCCATACATATACCCATATGTAAATGTGTATTAATTTTACTACTCCTAAACCCATGCTCATATCCAAAAATACCCAAAAAGTTGGCTTCAAATGAGTATGGGTACTAGGGTAATTTTTAACATCCCTGTTAGATATGGCAAAAATCTTCGATCTAACTCAAACTGACGGAATCCCGATCCATTTAAGGCGGGTTTGCAGCATTAACATTGAGTTTTGGATCAGATTTGGGTTAAGGATTTTGACTCAAATTATAAGTGGATCAAATATAGGTCAGGTACTTTTAACTCGTCGATCCAACTACTCAGTTTATTTTTTTATTATATACTAATATTGTTTTATTAATGTCATCATCATTATTATAGTTTACATTAAAGTGTTATACATTACTGTTTTGTTCATTTAATTTTATTTCTATAAGTATATGTTTGAAACAAATTGTTATCATGGATAATTGATGCTTGAATGAAATTTTGAATTTTTTTTTTAATAGATTGACATTTTTGTATTAAATATAATGAATTTTACATTCTTTAAGTTATTTTAGTATACATACACATTATGTTTAAACTTAAGATTCATTAGTTTTGGATCATTTCTATTGAATGCATGCTTATGTGTGAATTTAAATAGATGTTAAAACCTTAAGTATATGTTTAAATTTTAAGATATAAGAATATTTTTTAAATTTGGGTATTTTTTGTGAAAATGAAAGTTAAAGTTTACATTTAAATGTATCCTAAACAATGTATTTTTAGTTAATCAAGTTAAAATGAGGTCAAGTGCAGGGCACCTCACCCCAAACGGGAGGAGTTTAGGGTAAAAAATCAAAAACACATTCGCATCATGGGACCAGAATGGAGCATCCCACCTAAAACAGGTTTCAGGTTTGAAGCAGGTTGATCTGACTCCGATTCGACCCATTGTCGTTTCTATTTCTTATTGCTTAGACATTTTAATAAATAAAATGTGATTCTTTGTTGTGAATTTTTAATCAAAACAAAATGTAATTTGGATTTGTTTTTCATGTAAATACAGTTGTTCCTGTCTTACACCATGCAATATACATCCTTATTTCCAAGTTATGACTTGCGATATGCATGGCCACTAATGCATCCAAAATACATCCTTATTTCTGAGTTATGACTTGCGAAGTATAACTAAGGCTTTGTTGCCCTCATATCCTCTAAGTTTAGAGGATAGTGCATATAGGGATCAATTTTATCATAATTATGCAAAAATTATTCAAAAAATATTTGTGAATGGCTTAAATAACGGTCAACTTTAAGTCATATTTGATATTACTTTTAAAAAGTTAAAATGTAATTACTTAAAATTTTGGAATAAAAAAGGTGTTTGGTAAATTCTAAAAATAATTATTTAATAAAAAGTAGGTGAAGACTACTTTTATAAAGTTATTATGAAATAATCTGCTATGAATCCAATGAATTTTTTAAATAACGAAATCATTTCTCATTAATTTTAATAAAAAAATATATTTATATCTCGACCTTTACTATATAAAATTAAAATTATACCAAAATATAAATTAAAATTTATTATTTTTATTCTTGTCTTATACATTTTATAAATTCACAGCAACACACACAAACTTTATCAAACATATATGTATTGCTTTTGAGATTTATAATAATCTTAACAATAAATTAACCAAACACCAATCTAATTAATTCTAGAGCAAATTATTTTGTAGCATAGCTATCCGTGATTGTTTTAAAAGTAACAAGAAAAACTTGTCTTTAAAGCTTAGTTTGGATGAAAATTAGCCAAGCTATACATGCAAGAGGCCAAGGTCTAACATAGGTTCTTAATTATAAAATAATGAACTAAGGTGATGAGCCATGGCCTAAGAGTCTTCGGCTACTAGTTAAATGGTTTCATCCTAAAGGAGAATAACAACAAAGAGGATCTACCCAAAAAAATTACTAACAAAGCATGTCTCACCAAAGGGGGTTACCACTTGAGGGGATCACCATCTGAGGAGCGAGCACGACCTCTGTGGTTATTTCATCCTAGTGGCTGCTAAGGGATCGAGATCATCACCAAAGGGAATCATCACGGGAGGGCTCTCACCATGAGAGAGGACCTTCATAAAGAGAGTTTTGCCACCAATGGGACCCTCATAGAGACAGTAACCACCAGACGGGGTCCCAATATCCAAAGTCACCATGAGAGAGATATGTTATGTATCTACCATACATCCTTCCGCACTATTATGAACATAGATTATTCTTGAATTATTTGTGAGTACCAATCTCTACAAACTTAAAATAAAATATCAAATCCCAAAATCTAGAGAAAATAATTAATTCTAAGCTTTGTATGATGCCAACAAATTGACTAAAGCTCAAAAGTCTCACCTTTCTTGTCAAAACTACTTACAGTTTTCAAGAAAAAAAAAAAAAAAGATTAATTCCTTATTGGATTACACAACACCAATTCCTTTCCGATTATGACGATGCATTGTAAATTAATTAATTCAATAAAGAATTAATTAAATTTAATAATATTTTAATATTAATCTAATTAAATAAAAATATCATAATTATCTTTAGGATTTTATTTCCTCTTAGGAATCCAATTCCTAAAGTCTTCTTGATTTCCAGTTTTATTTGAAATAAAAAATGGGATTACAAGGAGAGGAAGACTGCCTATTGGAATGGGTAACTTAAACCCATTCTTTCTTGGTTTCAGGTGGCCAAATGGCCGCCACCATGCCTTGGGTGGCCATTCAACCACTCTGTTTGGGCCAAATTGGCAGGCTCTCTGGGCCTACTGATGGGTTCGGCCCATCCCTCCTAAGGGATGGCCAACCCAATATTTTTCCTCCTTTGACCCAACAAATGAGTCTAATTTGAATAATACATACAAATTTACGTAGATTGCATATCGAATGGACCAGATTTAATTAACTCCAAATTAATTGAACACAATCTATTAATTTTAGACTCTCAAGCTCCAGTAGACTAGGTCCAGACTTAATTAACTCCAAATTAATTGAACGCGAACTATTAATTTTAGACTCTCAAGCTCCAAGACTAGGTCCAGATTTAATTAACTCCAAATTAATTGAACACGATCTATTAATTTTAGATTCTTAGATTTTTCCACTAATAAACAAAAAGTGCACTCTTAGAATAAAAAAAAGATGTATCTAATTAATTATACATGTAAAAACCCTTAGCAATTTGTTGGGACATGTATCTTCATGAAAAACAACAATAACCTGGATGTACTTGACCGATCTACTTCTCCAATTATTTTAATCCATATGACTGTTTTATCTCTAGTGCATAATTTGATTTATCTAAAATCATTATTCAATAACTATTATTGAGTAGTTGGCCAAGATTAATTACCCACGACCTCGTAAGACTCATAAAGTGGCATTTACTCTTATTAATAAGTAAGGGCAACGATGTCAACATTTATAAATATATGTTCTCTATGATAAATGAATCATAATACCAAACTATCAGAAAATTAGTTTGTCATATGTTAACCATTATCCATTGATAGCTCAAACATTACAACTTATAATCACAATAATTACATTATTTATTTTAGGATTTAGATAGACATTCTATTGCTATAGTATGAAACATAATATTCTATAAAGGGCTGATAGACTAATATTGTTCACCTGATCTAATTCAATCCATTTTCATATACAAGGTTCTTTTGTTCAAACTCTTACACTTTAGTGATTTCGGATTCATCACTCCCAATTGAAGCAAAAACAACTCACAACTTTAATCAAGATAAGGTGTCTAACTATTATCTTAAGTTGTGAATTAATTTTAGAATATGTAAAGAATTTTGTCTACCACTGTACCACGCATAAATTTCTTTATGTGAATAATTCTTTATTTTTTTGGTCTTGAAACCTTAAAATGTTTACTTTTTAATTAACAAAGATAATCTTACATTACAATATTCTATGATGTATCTTATTTTATTTGATCAAAATATTTTTATTATATAGGAATATTATTATCCGAAAACATCGTGCTTTAGGGTAATGGATGCTTACAACATTTTAAGGTTGTCAGGGTAACGGATGCTTACAATATTCTATGATGTATCTTATTTTATTTGATCAAAATATCTTACAACATTTTGAGCCATGGGTGAATGACATTTGTGAAAAACCTGTAGTCCAAAGTTGTCAGGGTAATGGATGCTTGCATTATGCCCAAAATGGATAATATTATTATTTTTTAACAATAAATAATATTTATTTAGTGGGATTGGACCGTTACTAAGTTATAATTAAAGGTGGCGATATTTGCACTACACTAAAAGTGTACGTGCATCCATTTTGTAAGTACGCCTTATTAAAGATTATTTTAAAAAAATTTCAATCCATAATTATAGCCCACTCCACACCAAAAGCATTAATTCTTTAATTTTATTGTATTATAGTTTTGTAAATAAATTTATCAATAACTATTTTTAAATAAATCAAAAGTTTTTTTTAAGAAAAAAAAATAATTGATTTATACTTACCAAAAGAGTTCACATACAATTTTAGAGGAGTGTAGTCATTACTTTATAACTAATTATTTGGAGTTTGAGAAGAAAAATTCAACTTGAACGCAAAACTTCAGTCATATATGTGTGACTATATATCATTAGACCAATTTGATATTGATGCAGTCAGAATTTAATACTAAGGTGGGTTAAGAAATTTTTTTTTAATGGAACCTCAATACATGATAAATTTATGAAATGCATAATTAATTAATTGAAAATCAAAGCTACATACACTTAATAAAGAGTATAGTAAATCTTAACCATATTTCAAAATAATTACATCATAACAATTTTATATACATATTTAAAATGATGGACTGTATTTATTATTTGAATTATGATCAATATAAATCATATATAAATGATTAAAATAATTATCAATATAAATGATAATAATAAATTAATATCATTAAAAGCACCAACAAATCTAAGAACTTAAACAATACAATAATTATAATTTACACCACAAAAATTCTCCAAGACTATCAACTAAATATCCAATTCTTAATCAAGTTAAGCATTAATTACTAAAATCTCGATTTTAACTCTAAAACAATTTGTAATCAACAACTTAAAAAAGATATATATACTTTATTTTCATAATTGATTATATTTTACTTTTCAATAAAACAATACATATAGTTATTATGATTATTATTATTATTGCAGCATATATAGTTTAATTTTTTTTACTCTAAATTGTATATGATAATACAAAAGTTGAGTACAATTTTTAAAAATAAAGGATATTTTATTTGAAGAAAAGGAAATAGAAATAAATGTTATTTGTATAAATTTAATTAAAAAGAAAAATTCATACCCCTTAACAAAATGTTAAAAAATTTTGCTAAAATAATTTTTTTGGATTGAACTAGGGTGGGCTTGAGCCTATCCTATCCTATTCAATGCTACGTCCCTTATTGTCTTTATCACTATCTAATTTTTGATAAAAAGCAAATGCGTTATTGCATTTCAACACGCCATAGATGTGAAAGTCGAAAGGAAACATGAAACGTCGTTGTTTATAGTCCTCGTAATGAAAAAACCCAAGCAATGTGAACATGTGATGCCAATAATACATCCTCAGTTCTCACGTTTTTTTTTTTTTTTTTTTTTTCGAAAACCTCAGTTCTCACGTTTTAAGGTTCAATTAATTGATACCAATCAAACACCATTCAATGAATATTCTCGTATCCTGCCAAAAGGTCCTTTCCTGCAGTGGCAGGGTATTGCCTGGATACTTTTGTAGTCCCAGGTTCGACACCCAGCAGCACCACACATTGTGGCCGCCTTTTCCACCTTACATGTGGACAGCCTCCTCGCTCTCACGTAAATCATTTTTTCACTTATGTGTGGATCATTCCCTCTTGAATGAGAGTTACTCTCCGAACCACGTCATCAATGTCTGATTTCGATTGGTTTTAATTATTTTTTAGGCTAGTCTCAGTAATTAAAAAAAAAAATTCTCATATCTTTTTAGGTTTAGTTACATATAGGATCTCTGTTGTTGAATGCTTGGTATGAGAAGTAATTATTACTTTTAAAAAAAGTTTTTTTTTTCTTTTAATGGACCATTGGATGCAATTTAATGACTAATTTTCTTTCCAATAAATTTATTGGGTCCATCACTATCTAACGTAGTTTGTTTGAAAATAGCACTTATTCAGTTTAGTAAATCTATTTGAGTTACTCTATCAAAGATGATTTTTTTTTTCCAAAAAAAAAAGGAAAATTTCATAAATTTCACTAAGATTGTGTGATCCACCATTCAATAATTGAAGATCGCAAAGAAAAGGTAATGACAACTCAACTGTTAAGTCATGTTGGATTTTGTAACACAATTTTTAAAATGAGCACTCCTTATTTTTGAACTATAAATGCTCACTTGAATAGTTTTGGTGTGCTTAGGATGCATGACTTTTCTATCATCTTAGGAGTAGATTTTTTTTTAAATCCAACTTTCTCAGAATAGAGTTTCTAATAAAATATTTAATGTTGTTTAGTTGTCCATTAAAGAAAAAAGATTTTTGTATCTAAAAGGAACATATTAAAATTTATATATGAAATACAATAAGGGTATTTAAAATAATTCATTTCTTTTAAAAAATTGAAAAAAAAAATATTGAAGAAGCTTAAAATTTGAGCTTATGTTGTGAGTGAACATAGTTTAAAGAAAATTAAAAAAAAAAAAAAAAAGAAATGAAAAAGGGTTCTTTAAGAGTTGATGGGAGAAAACCAAAAATGAATTCGGAAAAAGCTTTTAACAATAAAATGGCTCTTTAGTCAGTAGACAAGTCATATTGAATACAATCTTAATCACTAGATTTTCTAAATAAATTGTAAAATCTATGCTCAAAGTATCTCTTAAAATAATAGGAAAATTTTGTACAACCTACTTGTTCCTTGTTCTGTAAAAATAACTCAAATTACCAAGGTTGTTTTGGCATATTAAATAATGTTTTCTGTTTCTACTTGAAAATGGGAAGTCAATTTTCATATTTTTAGAATATGTAAACGATTCTGGTAGTAATAACTGAAATATATATATATATATATTCTATAAAAAATATGAAAACATATTTCAACATATTATAAGAATAAAAATAATATTATGTACACTTAATTTTAATTAGTGACTTACAAGCTTTACACTACTTCATTAAATTTAGTATGTACCAATGAGACAGCTCTTTAACATATGTCTAACAAAAATCAATTTAAATTTATTTGAAATTAATTAGTTTAATTAGTGTCTTTCTTATGGTTTTAACAAAATTGACGATAAGAATAATAGAAGCAATATCTAAAAAATATATTTATTAAAAATTAAACAATTAACCTATAGGTATAATATCCCATGTCTTACTCACAAGTGGGGTGGCATCACTAGCTGTATTTGCTTCTCTATAAGTTGAAGGAATAAGTTCAAGTAGTAATAGCGGTAATAAGTCTCACTTTTGTCTAGATAGCTATCTCTTCATATTTGAGAGTAGTTATCTCAGCCGTACTTCTAGAATTCTATTTAGGTTGATCTCAACAGCGCTTTGATGCCGATAAATTGTTAGTAAATCAAAAAATTAAAATAAAATAAAATAACCCATGTCTTCATTGCTTAACAAAATTATCCTTAATTTAATGTATATAAATATTCAATATAGGAATAATGTATTCATATTATTTTGCATTTCTCCCACTTTAATTGACTGCTTAGTCTTCTACAAATGCACTCAAATGGAAAAGGATGAAAATGTTAACTTGACGTTTCAATTTTTATTTTTTTTAATATCACCTATGATATCACAATTTTTATTTATTTTGTTAGATTGAATGAATATTCTCTTCCATCAAATCTCCTTAGACGATCACTGTCTTTAATGTTTTACATTATTGGCGTTAAAAGCAAGAAGAGATTCTTCTGTTTTTTATGATTTTATTTCTCAAATCAACAATCAAACCTAAATTTTTCAATTTGAAAAAAAGTGTAAAACAGTGATGGAATTAGCATCTAATTGCCACTTTTACTGCAAATTGTCATTCTATGTAGTTTTTCTTCTTTTATTTTTTGTTGAGACTGTTTAAAACCAAAATAAAGAAGCAGAAAAAATAAATTAAAAAAAAAAGACCTATAGGTTGATACATATATATATTTTAAAATGATTCTAAATAGTTAAGAAGTTTATCAAAATTTATTGAAATCAATCATTACGTATGCAAATCCAAATATATATTATCATAATTGGGAGAATTTCTATACGAACTTATAAATACATTTTATAAGAACCGAATTTTTAATACTTTAGTGGATAAGAAGAAGTACAACATTTTGTACTAGAAGTTGTGCAGAATTTGGCTTTTGGTGTTAATGAGCAATTATTGTTTCCCCTCCGTTGTCTTTAACTATTAAAGAGTGAATGATGGTCCATGTTTTCTTTTTGACAAAAAATGATGGTCCATTTTGATTGAAAAGCAAAGATGCCGAACAATTCTCGGAATTTATAAAAGATGTTCAAACTCAGTTGTGAAAAGGTGATAGACATCACATCACCTAGCAGCTCTCTCTTAGGAATCATTTGTTTTTTCCATTTATCATTTAACGGTGTTAAATTATACCTATTAAATTAAAGTAAAAATTTTTAACTTTTTATTTCATTGTAAATCACTTAATAATATTTAAAATATTCTATTCTAAATCTATTCTCTCCAAAATAACATATTTTGAAATTTATCTCAATTTTATATTACTTAAAATTTTTTTTTTCAATTTTTTCCTTAATACTTATGAGAAATATATTTGAAAAGAAAAATCTAAATACATCTCATCTCAAATTATTTTGAAATTAAATTACTGAATTTTAATTTACTATTTAAACATTAATTTTTTCAGTTGCTTTTTTTAAATATATTAATATATTTACATATATAAATATGGTTAATACTATTATATTTTTAATCATATTTTCATTATGAATAAAATATTATTAATATATACATAAAAAATTAGATTTTATTAAATTATTTATTTTTAGTTGTTTGTATTAAATTAATTAAAACTACATAACAACAAACAGTTAAAAAAAAGATAATAATGTCAAATTATTAGTTTCTAGATACTTTTAACTTTAAAAAACGAATAAATTTATAATATATTTCAGAGATAAGGAAAAAAAACATATTATTTAGATTTTAAATTTCGGTCATCGTTCAATTTTTAATAAATTTTAATACTGTTCAATCTTCAGACACAAAACAAACAACCCCTTAAACTTTTCGATTGCAGTGTTTCACATTTTCTTTTTCAACAAAAGAGACAAGTGGTTGTATCCTTTCACTTTTTTTTTTTTTTTTTGCCCCTTTTACAAGCATGAATAATGAAGAGATAATTGTCGTCCTCACGAATGCAGCATTATCAACAAATAAAAGACATTTTCTCATCAGATGGATGATAGAGATTGGATCTTCACCTTCATTTTTTTAATTTTTAATTTTAAGTGTTTTATAATTTTATTAAACAAAACTGATCTCACTATCCTTCAAGTGATGGACGGTGAAGATCACAATTCTTTTTTATTTTCTTTTTGAAAAATCTTTTCTATTTTATTATATTTTATTCATTTAAATATTAAGAGGTATTTGGATCATCATATATAAAACTAACGATCAAATATGAATGCTGACTAACAAGTGGGATAATATGTTATTTAATAGAAATATTATACCCCTTTGTAAAAAGATAAATTTCAGGTAGATACTATGCAATTTGCTCTTTATGTTAAAAAATAAAAATTATATGTTAATGTATTAAAAGAATAATAATCAATTTTTATTAAAATTTAATACAATTAAAAAGAAAAAAGAAAGTGTATGTGCAAGTGTAAACCTTCCATAGTGCAGGATCTATGGTCCTGTTTTTTTTTTTTTTTTTGGTCATTACAAGTACATTGTACAACTTTCAGAGCCTCCTCATATAAGATTCTAAAGTATAACCTGAATCTCTGCTCCCTAATAAGCAGGAGTGAAGGACTTACACAAAATGGGAAACTCCCACGAACTAGTGAAACTTATTAGGAAATTGCCCATGCTTGTGAGTAACTTATAAGGGAATTGCCCACTCTCGTGAGCGAAGACACTTGAACCCAGCTTTTTGCTTAAAAGAAGTAGAGATGAGTGAGAGTGGCGCCACCGCTCCTTTTTACTTAGGAGTTGGTCATTATTTATTGTATATCGTAACATCATAAGTTCAAATAGCTGTAATTTTGACACTGTCTAATGCAAATGTATGTCGAATCTGCAGAATTTTTATGGCTAGGATTAGATTATTATAATGATTAGTATATTCTTTCGAATTTGCAGAATTTTTATGGCTAGAATTAGATTATTATAATGATTAGTATATTCTTTCTTTAATTATTTTTATGTTTTCTCCCCTCTCTCTTTATTAAAACATTTGATATAAATTTTTTTTGATGTATGTATATGTTAATTAAATATGTTATTTCTTAATTAAGTAAGTTATCCCTCAAATCAAAATTCTAACTATCTTCGACATAGGACATCACACCTGTAACTTGCAACTTGCACCGGTAACGTAAGTTAAAAAATGTATATTAAAAAAATAAAATCCATACTTATTTCAACAAATATTTTCTCCTTGGTGAAATTGAAAAGAATCAACCAAAAAAATTTCAAATAAAATGGTGCAGAATAACAGAACGCGGTGGAGGATGACATTGAGAAATCGAACTTGATCGTAAATCGCCAAATGAAGCTATTTAGGCATCCATCTGAGCATGATCTATCATCCATGACAAAGGCACAACACTTTTGTTTTTTCTAGCTTAGTTTCAATGGGAAATTTGTGTTAGACCCTCAAAGTTTGGTAAACGTAGATCATTAGATATGACTTGGTGGGATGATATCAAGCCAAGGGAAGGCATATTGGTGTATGTCTATGATGCTAGTGGACTTGCGAGACAGTAAGCAAGACATGTTAGGTGGCATGACTTAATTAGACAAGCAACATGCAAGCAGTTAAGGCAGTGGGGCTGCTAAAGCAAGCAACGTGCATGGGTGTTCACACGTAACACAAGCAATGGGCTGGCAAGACAGGTAAAATGCATGAGCATTGACAAGCAGCACAGGCAGTTAGGCAACATGTGCATGCACAAGGGCATATGCATGGCGGCATAGGCAGTAAGCCAAATGAGCAAGCCAAACCAAGGCAAGACAGCAGTGCCAAGGCAATTTCTTAGATTAAAAATATAAGAGAGATATAATTTAAAATAAATAAATAAATAACAATGGAGTCATCAAATTAACGGTCTAAATCTTTCAAATCCAACGATTTTAAAATTGTGTCATATTCTTTTATAAGTCATAACTTGGGGCCACATATCCTACCTAGAGAGCGATTCTCAAAACTTGATTTACCTAAAACATTTTTTCTTTTTTCTTTTATGGTGAGGAAGTAGAATAAATTTAAAGAAAACTATCTACATCTTATATTTTAAGGTAAAAGTGAAACTTAAACTTTTGATATTTTAAAATAATAATAAAAAAGAAATGTATTCAACCACTCTTTATAAGAGTGGTGTACAAACAAAATGTTTTAAGTGTTTCAGAATAAAATAAAATGAAATGTTTTATGTATATATATAATAAAAAAAAAGTTATTTGGTTAATATATATTTATTTTATTGAAATATATCTTTGCAATCATGATAATAAGTAACACAACTATAATTACCTAAGATCCAATAATAATAATTGATTTGTTCTCTTAAAAAAAAAATATTGAATTGTTGATTTAATTATTTTACCCACCTTTTTGCCGACTAATTAGAGTACTGGCAATCCATTATTAATAGCTATAGCAATATCAAACCAAACACGACAAGTATTGGAGTACTCCTAAACTAAGCTTGGCTAAAACTTGGAAATTTTAATGTCATGATACCTTTCAAATTCTCCTAGCGATTATCTGCCACAATAAACCTTGCTAAGAAGGACGCCCATGTTGTGGCAATTCCACCCAGAAGGTAATGGTTACTCCTACAACACATCCTTGTACAATGCTCAAGGCTCTAAGCTGAGTAGAATGTACAAGCAAGGGCGAAACTAGACCCATAAAATTAGGGATTAAATTAGTGTTTTAAGAAATTATTTATAATATGTATAATGATGGGGTAACATGTATACTAATTTATTTTATAATGTGAAATGTGATAAAATATATGTATTTAAGAAATATAAGTATAAGACCAATCTTTATATTTATATAATATAAATATTTAAAATATATATATATATATTTCCAAATTTTGACGGGGGCAGGGTGCCTCCAGCCTCTACTTTCTTCTGCCCCTATGAATGTAGTTATGATCCTTAGATTCATAATTGATTTATTGTTTGTAATGTTCATATTTTAATTTATCTTATAATTAAATATAATATAATCATATTTACAATTACGTATAATGTATTTATAATAATCTGCAACACAATGATATTCATATTTTCATAGTAGTGCTTGCTAAGCAGACAAAGCCTCTCCATGTGTCCACATGTGAGACCGACATTACATCACGATGAAAAAATGCAAGTAAGAATTTTCTGTCATTTTTTTTTTGTTAAATTTTTTATAATCTATTGACACATCAGAATAAAAAATAATAGATGGACAAGATTCTTATAGAGTTTTCTCTTTTTTATATCACTCAAAATTAAACTTATTTTATAAAAATATTAACATCATATAAATATTTAAAGAAAATACTTGTCTAAAAAAATGCCGTGCGACCATAATAATCAGCAACACAACCACATTCCTATTTTTATATCAAATTCAGTCACGTCGAGGAAATAGGGACTGAAATATTTGTAAACCAATCTAATAATTCTAGTTAATACATCGTCAAAACCAAGGGGGGCCGTTTAGTGTTGTTTTTGGTTTCTGTTTTTCGTTTCAGGAATTCATTAAAAAACAAAAATGTGAAAAAAATTTTTTCCCTCTCTGTTTTTTCCTCTGAAAAGACAGCTCAGGGTAGCCATGTCCATAGGGCAGTGCGTCTCGCAGGCGAGCAGATTTTAAAATTCAAATTTTAGGGCGCTGCAACTCCTGCCGTCTCCTCCATTGTCCTTAGTCAGTTGCAGGGTGGTGGAGGAAGATGGAGTCAGAGGAGATAGTAAAACTTTGTCAAGAGTTTTCGCTTTCAGAGATTGAAGGAACGGTGTGTCGAATAGAAGGTGAGGAAAAAGAAGAAGGACTTGAAAACGTAAACCACTGTCTAGTAGGAAAGGTTCTAACACCTAAAAGAATCAACAGAGAAGCCTTCATAGAGGTGATGGAAAAGCTGTGGGGGATGATCGGGAAAGTGGAGGTGGAAACGGTTGGCCATAACGTTTTCATGTTCTACTTTGAAAGGAAGGAGGACCGAAATCTGGTGTGGAATAGAGGTCCGTGGCACTTTAACAAGCATCTGTTAGCTCTCGAAATACCCCAAGGAATGGGAGATGTATCTAAACTGGAGTTCAACAAAATGGAAATCTGGGTGCAATTTCACAACCTACCACTGGCATGTATGAATACCAAAATGGCTAGGAAGATGGCAAGTGAGGTAGGGGAATTAGTCAGGTTACCAGAGGAAGCAAGAGACTGCCGAGGGCGGTTCTTTCGTGCGAAAATAAGGTTAAATATAAACCAACCGCTGAGAAGGGGTCTGTTGATGAGTATGGCTGGATCTAAGGAGGTGGTGTGGGTGACGCTACAATACGAGAAGCTACCTGAATACTGTGGATATTGTGGTAGAGTGGGACATGGAGGAAGAGATTGCGGGGACGAAGTCGCAAAGAAGGCAGCCACAGAAGGAAAAGAGGCCAAATATGGATCTGGAATAAGGGCTAGCCCAGTAAAAAGGGGAAATCAGCGGGGAGAGAGTTTGAATAGGGGTCTGAGGTTACTTGGACAAGAGAGTGAGGAAAGGGGGCAAGTGGACTCACATATAGAAAAGCGGACAGGTAATGGGAAGCAGGACAACCAAACTGTAAATGAGAATCAGAATGAAGCGAATGGGACCGATGGAAATGCCCCTATTCATGGAGTGGAGGCACAAAGTGAAAATAATAAGGCATTGGTGGTCCCCTCTAATAAAATACAAGAACACAGAATCGAGGAACAGGGGTCCACCCCAGCTGGGGAAAAAACAGGTGGGGTGCGGGCTTCCACAGATCTAAGTAAGGACAGGAACACAATCTGCGGTGTCGAAACAAAGAAGCTAGAGATGCGGGCGAATATAAAAGGGACAGTATCAGACACAAAAGGAAAAGAGCCAGAAGCAACAGATATAGAGGAAATGACGATTAGCCCCCAAAAGAACGCAATGCGAAGATGGAAACGCGCAGCACGAGAAAAGGGGGTGGGTGCCATCCGACATAGCCCAATTAACAGAATGTCCTCGGTCAAACAGTATAAGAAGAAAGGGAATAGAGGAACTAGCCTGTCTCCTGTGGCTCGAAAGATAACAGCTAGGACATCCTGGTCAGTGACCCCCACTAAGTACAGCAGCCCGATTGCGGGGTCTGGCACTCGAAATCCGAAAGTTGTTAAGAAAAGGAAAAAGTTAGACTTTTCGGGGGAGGAAGTCCCAGGGACCAAGAAGATCAAACAGACGGTGGATAATGGGATGGAGGTGGAAATTTCAGCGGCGGAGCCTGCAGGACAGGCCCGCCGGTCGCCATGAGTTGCCTCTGCTGGAACGTACGGGGGTTGGGGAATACCCGTATGTTCCATGCCCTGCAAAGGGTAGTTAAGAAACATTCCCCAAGCTTAGTTTTTGTTTGCGAAACTAAGATAAAAGATGCAGTGAGTAACAGAATAAATCTAAAGCTGGGTTTCTCTAATGCTATTTTTGTGGATTGTTGTGGTAAAAGTGGTGGCCTTGGCCTCTTATGGATGAAAAACATGGACGTAAATGTGTTATCATTCTCAGCGGGACACATAGATGTTAAGGTAATAGAAGATAACGGATTTGCATGGCGTTTCACTGGGTTCTACGGGAACCCGAGCTTGGCACAAAGGGGGGAATCGTGGGAGTTGCTTAGAAGATTAAGGAGGGTCAATGCTTTACCTTGGGTGGTGGGTGGAGATTTCAATGAAGTTTTAAGGTTGAGTGAAAAAGAAGGAGGTTCGTATCGCGTTGCTGGACGAATGAATGCTTTTAGAAGGGTGTTGGAGGAATGTGAGCTTACTGATCTAGCTAGTACAGGACCTTTGTTTACATGGAACAACAAACGGGACGGTGCAGCAAACATCCAGGAGAAGTTAGACCGGTTTGTGATCGACACCAAATGGAGGGATCAATTTCAGACGGCTGAGGTAGAAAATTTAAGCTTTAGTGTGTCCGATCATCGTCCCATCTTGCTAAAGCTGAAAGGGGATGTCAGGAAGGTTGCATCGCTTCGGAAGAGCTTTAAATTTGAACCGTTCTGGTTTCAGGAGGAGGAGTGTGAGAATATAATCAAAACTTCGTGGACGAAAGAAGATCGACAGAGGGGAGAGAGTTCGATAAGGTCCAAGCTACAGGGATGTGCTGCGTCCCTTATGGACTGGAATAAAGTGAAGTTTGGCTCCCTTCGTAGAAACATTTGTGCGAAACAGCGTAGATTAGAGTCCTTGTATAGAAAATCGGCACATCCAGGATATATGCAGGAAATAAAATCTTTGGAAGATGAGCTCGAACAACTGTTGGTTCGAGAAGAGGCTTACTGGAGTCAACGAGCTCGCAGCGACTGGTTAAAAGCGGGTGACAGAAACACACGTTATTTTCATGCTCGCGCCACAACCAGAAAAAGGACGAATACGATCGTAAAGCTGGTGGGGGAAGATGGTGTGGTAGCCAACACAGAGGCAGATTTTTCTAAGCTCATTCATCAGTACTTCGGGGCTTTGTTTCGGTCGTCCAATCCGACTCTCACTGATATTCAGGCAGCTTGCGAGTGGGTGGAGACTAAGCTAGATGAATCTTCGCAGCGAAATCTCAGCAGACCGTTCGATAGAGAAGAAATCAGGCGTGCAGTTTTTGATTTGGGTGCAACAAAGGCCCCTGGCCCGGATGGATTTCAGGCAATCTTCTTCCAGAAAATGTGGAGTATAGTTGAGGCCGACGTCACCGGCGAATGTATTAAGATTTTGAACGGCGAAGTTTCGATCAAGAAGTATAATGACACAGACGTGGTGCTCATTCCAAAGAAAAAGCACCCTGAGAGATTACAAGACTTCAGGCCCATCAGTTTAATGAATGTTATGTATAAGATTATTACGAAGGTGCTTGCGAATAGACTGAAAACGTGTCTCCCTAGTCTGATCTCCCAGAATCAGTCGGCCTTTGTGCCGGGTCGACAAATTTTTGATAGTGTGATGGTGGCGTTTGAACTCCTCCACTCGATCAATAACAGGAGAGGTGGTAGGAAAGCGGACATGGCAATCAAGCTGGATCTAAGTAAGGCATACGATCGTATAGAATGGCCTTTCCTCAAGGAGATGCTGCACCGTATGCTTTTCCCTTCTAAATGGATTGATTTGATAATGGATTGTGTAACTACGTCCCAGCTGTCCTTTCTGATAAATGGTAGCAGATTTGGTAGCCTCAAACCGTCAAGAGGCATTAGGCAGGGCTGTCCACTCTCGCCTTATCTTTTCTTGCTGTGTGCGGAAGCCCTCTCCAGCAGCCTTAGACATGCAGAGTTGGAGGGCAGGGGCCTTGGCATTCGATGTAATAAGTCTAGCCCCCTGGTGAGTCATCTATTCTATGCAGATGATAGTATTCTTTTTTGCAGGGCTACCGCTCAGCACTGTATGCAGATTAACAGAATTTTGCAGGTGTACGGGAAAGGGTCTGGCCAACAGATAAATATGGAGAAGTCATCGGCTACATTCAGTCCAAACACGGACGTGCAGATTAGACAGCGATTACAAGACATTCTCCAGGTTGGAACCCATCAAACTCATGATAGATATTTGGGATTGCCATCTCTTATTGGCAGGAGGAAGATTCAGACCTTTGCCACAATCCGGGACAGAGTATGGAACAAGTTAAGTAGCTGGAAGTACTCGGTATTTTCTCAGGGCGGAAAGGAGATCCTTATCAAGGCAGTGATGCAGGCGATCCCGACGTTTGTGATGAGCCTGTTCCAACTTCCTAGTGGAGTATGCCAGGAGTTGGGGGCCTTAATGTCAAAATTTTGGTGGGGGACAAAGGGGGGGAAGAGGAAGATTAGTTGGTTTAGCTGGGAAAAGATGTGTAAGTCAAAAGCTGATGGCGGATTAGGATTCAAAGATTTAAGACTGTTCAACCAAGCATTAGTGGCTAAACAGGCGTGGCGGATCTTGTTGGACCCAGATTCGTTAGTGGCAAGGGTAATGAAGGCTAAGTATCACCCCCACGTCAGTTTCAGAAATGCATCGTGTAAAGCTGGAGCCTCTCACCTGTGGCGAAGTTTAATATGGGGAAGGATGTTGCTGAATAAAGGGCTCTGTCTGCAGGTGGGTGATGGAAATGAGATTGATGCGTTTAAGGACCCTTGGCTTCCCCGTCCTGTGTCATTTAGACCAATTACTCCAGCCCCCGATAGGCAATATTTGGTGGCGGATTTTATCAATTCGTCCACTGGTAACTGGGATCGTGATAAGCTTCAGAAGGTGTTCCTACACGTGGACCAGGAGACGATCCTGTCCATTCCGCTTAGTCTCAGGAGAAGGCAGGATAGTTGGCGTTGGCACTTCGATAAAACAGGGCTTTTTTCGGTTAAGAGCGGCTATCGGGTAGCTTGTCAAGCTTCAAATGAGGGCCAAGCCTCCTCAACGAGTAACTCTCGATGGTGGCCTTTCCTGTGGAATATAGATGTCCCTCCGAAAGTTAAGCATTTCTTGTGGCGTGCGTGTCAGGATGTGCTTCCGGTTAAGACGAATTTAGCACGTAGAAAGATCCTGACAGAGAGTTTATGTCCCATGTGTCATTTGGAGGAGGAGACTGGGCATCATATTTTGTTTAGATGTCCTTCCGCGCGCCAGTCATGGCATCTTTTGAGTACTTCCGTTTCTTTTAGAAGCTGGTTTCATCTCCCGTCGGTGCTGGAAATTTGCTACCGGTGGATGAATATGGGCGATAAAGTTGAAGTAGCTAAATGCGGAATGGTGATGTGGATGATTTGGAATAATAGAAATGCTAAGGTTAATGGGGGGATAGTCAAGCCTCCTAAGCTGGTCTCTGAGCGGGCGGGGCTGATTCTAGAGGAATACCAGCGCGCAAAAGAGTCTGCTGGGCCTGTAACTACTGGTGGTGATGGTTCAGATCAGGTGCAGTGGGTTCCCCCAAAGGAGGGTGAGTTGAAGCTGAATTCGGACGTGGCTATCAGACCAGGACTTCAGGCCGCTGGAGTGGGGGCTGCGATCAGAGACTCCAGGGGCTGGGTGATCGCTGCGACTGCTAAAATCATTAGAGGGTCTTTCCAGCCGGAATTAGGAGAGCTGTTAGCTCTGCGGGAGGGTCTGCTGCTAGCTCAATCTGTAGGTGTTAGACTCGCGGAAGTGGAGGTCGATGCAAGAAATGTGGCTTCAAAGATTTGCTCAGATCTGTGCTTTCGAGGGGATTCAGATATCCTGGTTGGTGATATTAAGGCTTTGTTTAGGGTGGTTAACGTTCGGAGGTGTCAAGCCGTCTCGCGGGCTGCGAACCATTTGGCACATGAGTTAGCCTCCTTGGCCTTATCCTCTGATGAGGATCTTGTTTGGCATCACGTTGATGCCGCTTGTATTTTCCCCGCTTCAGTCTTGTGGGGTGGGGTGTTTCGTTGATATTGTTATGTTTATTTCAAAAAAAAAAAAAAAACAAAAAAACAAAAATGTGTTCGACAGATATCTTTGAGATGGCTGGAATCGAAAACGCGCGGAACAAGAACTAACAATGATGAAGAAAAAGTGGTTTAGTTGTTTTGAATGTTCTTCATGAGTCAAGCCTCTTTACCACAAGTGATGTGACTAAAATACTTATATTAACCACAATTTTTATTATTATTATTATTATTATTATTATTATTTTGAATAAGATTATTATTACTATTAAAAAAGACAAACTTATTATTAATGATAAGATCACAAACACCTTACGCACCATTGGTAAATGACAAGATAATTGACGTTGACACTTTACGTAGATAACTAACATGATTAAATATTAAATATTAATCATAATTTATTATTATTATTATTATTATTTAAAAAAAACACAGACTTAATTTATTATTATATATATTAATTCGTATATATATTTAAATATATAATTATTAACATTATATACCTAATAAAATTTCATAAAATTCAGAGGGGACACGTGCCCCTCCTGGCCTGTACTAGCCCGCCTCTGTTTACAATGGTGCTGAAGTGGTTCTACACTGAGGAAAAAGGCACCTTACCATTATATATATACATCTCATGTATCTTCAATGAACAGAACAAGAAAAACCGTTCTTTTACGGCTAGCTGACAGAGACAGAAAATGGACAAGAATGGTTTGTTAGAGAAGGATCGTCAGAGAGAAGATGGTGCAGAAGAAAGAGATCATATAAATTTAATTAGTGGATTGAATGTGTATGCTCGAGAATTGAAGAGGGTTGGTTTAATTGCAGGGCCTTTGGTGGCCGTTAATTTGTTGCAACAGTTGCTGCAAATTATATCATCAATGATGGTGGGTCATCTTGGGGAGTTCTATCTTTCCAGCTCTGCCATTGCCATTTCTTTCTGCGGTGTCACCGGATTCAGTGTTATTGTAAGTTCTTGATCAGTTCTCTAGAAACAGTAAAGTTCCAGTATGTAAACTCAGTAAGACTCACTTGAATCACCATAACTTAAAAAAATCAAAACGATTGAATAATTGAATCTAATTAAATTCTTTTTGGGATATATGGATGACTTTTGTATTGTGAATTTTCCTTCTTCTGTTTGCATGAAAAACATTGAAAGAGAACAGACGCTTGATAATCCAGCAATGCTGGTCATGAGACTGGTTAACTGAATTGTTTAATAATTCCTGTAGAGTGAATTTTTTAATTAAAAAATACAAACCTCCCGTCCTATGTGCTTTTATTATTATTATTATTATTATAAAATTTGTTCTTCTCTTAGATACAAGTTTTAAAAGCTTAGTCTCGATTTAATTTTTTTCTTTTTTTAATTAAAAAACAACTTAGTCTCGATTTGAATTGGGAGTTCTGCTTCATTTAACTGGAAAATCAAGTTAGTTTGCTGGAAATTTAATAAGTTGGATGGCAATGCTGGATTCTCTTTTCCCAAGTTTCTATTTTGTTTAGTTAATTTTTGGTAAGTAGTTATTCGCGGAAAGAGTAAAGATTCTTTGTCAATTTTAATATGGTGCTAACCATTTTATGAGAAAAATTTAAGTTTGATTGATGTAAAAGAGAAAAAATATATATAATAATTTTGATCATCTATTATTTTTTATGTTTAATATATCACTAAATTATCAAAAGTTTGACAAAAAAATGGGTGATAAAGAATCCTTACTCTCGTGAAAAATATCCAATTATGTTATGTCCTTCACAATTTGCGATGATAGGGCCGGTGAGATCTCAAAGGATGTACCGCCCGCATCAAGGCCACCCTTTGTTTTGAAAAAAAAAAAAATTAATACCTTTATGAGTTAGAGGTTAACCATGCTGGTGTAAAAAACTATTTGTATGCTTTAGACATATCTACTTTTAATCAAAAATAATACTCTCATGATAAGAGTGGAAAACTAATTTTCTATTTATGAGAATTGAAGTTCCAACCTATTGGAGGATGGATCCTCCTCCCTTTTTAATTTGTTTTTGTCTTCAATTTTTTAATTATTTTCAATTTCATCCCAATCATTTTTTTTTTTCTTATCACCGTTTTTATCGATGTTTATATTTTTCACTGACATGTTCCTTAAATTATAAAATATACATTATTTTAATTACTCTATTAAATTTAACGGTTTGAAAGTATTTATATATTGAGAGACTAAATATACAGTATGTTCACTTGACAAAAATATAAAAAAGCATGCTTTTTGAGAAAGCACTTTATATTTTTATTGTCTGATCCAAAGAGTTCTGAAAATTGATATATAGTTGACATGTTATAATGGCAGGATGGAATGTCAGCTGCACTGGAAACACTAAATGGCCAAGCTTATGGAGCTGGGCAATATCACAGAGTTGGAACTCAGACTTACACTTGTCTATTGTGCCTCATCTTAGTTTGTTTCCCTCTATCTCTCATCTGGGTTTACATGGAAAAAATCCTCACTTTGATGGGCCAAGACCCTCTAATTTCACAAGAAGCTGGTAAATTCACCGTCTGGCTTGTTCCTGCTCTCTTTGGCTATGCACTTCTTCAATCACTTGTTCAATACTTTCAAGCACAAAGCCTGACCATTCCCCTGCTCATAACCTCTGGTTCTACTCTTATTTTCCACATAATCCTTTGTTGGATTCTTGTTTTCAAGTTCGGATTAGCCAACCTCGGAGCAGCATTATCAATCAGTATATCATACTGGTTCAATGCATTTTTACTTGCCTTATACATGAGTTTTTCTTCCACCTGCGAGAAAACAAGAGTTCGTGTATCTGTGGACATTTTTCAAGGAATTAAAGTGTTCTTTCGCCTTGCAATTCCTTCTGCTTTTATGATCTGGTATTGTTTCCTCCCTTTCTATTTTTTTTTTCGCCATTCCTTGAAGTTTTTAAAATAGTTTGTTTTAATCATAAGTGATCCTACTTTAATGCATCTCTGTTTTTTCATGTTGATTTTTAAGCCTGGTATGGTGGTCGTCTGAGTTTCTTACCTTGATTTCCGGGCTTCTTCCAAATCCAGAGCTTGAAACTATAATTCTGTCTACATGGTATGTTGTGTCGCATTTCAGATAAAGAACAACTTGATATTCCTATGGTACTCTCGATTTAAATATATACATGCGTAAATCACTAAATCTAGATAGTTTCGAAATTCTTCCAACACTTAAAAATTATCTAGTAAACTTTATTGCCAATCATTATAAACCTCATTGATTTTTTTAAAAATTTTGTGCTATATCTCTAATGAATTCTGGAGTCATCTGATTACCTGTGTACTTAGTGTAAGAACTTGAAATGCTATTCTCATCTATCAGACCATATATAAGGTTTTAATTTGTATGACTACATTTTTAAACAGCTTATCGACCATGTCAACTCTATACACGATACCAGATGGACTTAGTGCTGCAGCAAGGTTTGCTTTAACATTTATATTTCATGTTCATGATGCATTTATTACTCATGTACAAGTTACATACATTATGATTTTCTTCTTCATTATTTTAAATTTTTCTGGGTGTAGCACTAGAATTTCAAATGAATTGGGAGCTGGGAACCCACAAGCAGCTTCTACAGCTGTGAAAGCTGTGATGTTACTTGCAGTCGCAGAATCGATTACAGTAAGCACAATCCTCTTTGCTTGCCGGCATGTTTTTGGTTATGCATTTAGTAATGAAAAGGAAGTTGTAGATTATATGTCAACTATGGCTCCTTTGTTATGTTCATCTGTCATATTGGACAGCCTTCAATCTGTACTTTCAGGTTAGTATTAATTCTTTCTTTCTTTGTAATTATTATTCAAGGATAAAGTTTATTAACCTACTTGAATTTAAATTTTAAAGACATAAGATGTTTTTTAATCATCGTATCAAATATGATTTTCATGAATAAACAAATCAATCAGATTTACCTGTACTTTAACCAAACGTTCTTAAAAAAGACGTTTGATGCTGTTGGATATATTGAATTTTAGGCAGTTTTATATGGCGTTTCTATTGAATATATAAGGTATTGCGAGGGTTGGCGGATGGCAGGATTTAGGGGCTTATGTCAATTTTGGGGCATACTATCTCTTTGGGATGCCGGTTGCTGCTGTATTGGGTTTCTGGTTTCAGTTGAGAGGACCTGGCCTTTGGATTGGAATAAACGCTGGTGCTTTTTTGCAAACAATTTTGCTCTCAATCCTAGCAAGTTGTACAAACTGGGAAAAAAAGGTAGTATAAAATTGATAAAACCCTACTTTACAAACAGTTTGATAGTTTTCAGAAGCACTACTACTAGTATTAGTATCATATGAGTTTTCATTATTTTTATTTGCTATTATGTTGTTTTGAAATAGGCTTCAAAATGTATTCTCAGATTTTAAAGTAAAAAAGTTATTCAAGAGTAATTTGGTTAGATTCTTATTATAATTTCTTGAGTTAATTTTCTTGCTTCGATATTGCAGGTGGCAGAGGCAAGAGAGAGGATATCTGAGAGTAAATTTCCACTAGAAAATAGTTTAGCATGAGCTACTGATGATGATGATTATTATTATTTTTAAATAACTACTGATTATAATGGGATTCCCAAAGCTTATGTACTATGTATTATCAAATATAATCGTTCAGCGAAAAAAAAAAAAAAAGCGTGGTTTTAGTGTCAATAAAATAAAAGTCAGCTTCCTTTCAATTAATAATAGTAACAATCATAAATTTGGGTTATATGTACATCTTTTTTTTTAGGGTGAGGTTATTGTCATCCGAAAAAATTACTTTCTAAATCCATTTTTTAAATACATTTTAATTAGAAAAATATCCATATATAAAATTATTAACAAGGACAAAATATTTTAAAGAAATAAAACAAAATTACTTTTTAATTCATTTATATAACTAATTGTCATAAACCTTAATTCCCACTCATCCTAATGTTTGAAAATCTTAAACTTATTCAATTAGAAAATCTCAAATTTATCAATCCATGATAAATTAGATTGAAAACTACTAAATTTGTGGTTCCTGGAGAGAAAGAAATTTAGATCTATAACATAATCCCTACTTCAAGTATCGTATGCATTCACCTTACACACTCTTGACACCAAAATTAAATTAATTAATTATCAAATCCGTAATCAAAGAAGATTACTGAATTCCAGTTGTCAAATGCATGCTGTCTCGAATTCTTGATTCTAAACATGCAAGAGATCTTAAAATCTTGATTCGAGACAGCAAGCATTTGACTCTCTATATGTATATATATACACACACCTCAATTCTGATGTATTTTTTCTTTAAATTTTCTCTCTTTCAACATGTGACATAAATGTAGCGCAGATGCTTTTGCGCTTTTCTAGCCAAGTGAACAAAATAAATAAAACCCATCTTCAACGAGAAATTCAAGGCTAATATATTCAAAAGTAACCAGGCACTACGCTCTAGGAGATCATATTTGTATACGTACTCATAATCAAGTGCAACCGATATCTCCGTTCATATAAATTCACGAATCAAGATAATCACAACACCACGTATACGTCTAACGTGTAAGAATTTGTATTTATATGATTAAACTTATATAAAATCAAGGAAATGACTTTTGAAGAGCCAAAAACTGGTGACTATAATCTATTTACAGCTAGCTAGCTAGGTAGCTAACATAGAGAAAAAATGGAGTACAAGGATCTGTTAGAGAAGGATCAAAGAGGACACAATGATGATAATGAGGACAGAGACGATCTCAGTACTTTAAATACTGGAATTGCATGGAAACTGTACGGTCAAGAACTGAAGAAGATTGGTTCGATTTCAGGGCCTTTGGTGGTCGTGAATTGCCCCCAATAGTTCTTGCAAATCATATCAGTGATGATGGTGGGTCACCTTGGAAAGCTTTATCTTTCTAGCTCTGCCATTGCCATTTCTTTCTGTGCTGTCACTGGCTTCAGTATTGTTGTAAGTCTTATTTTTGTTACTATATATTCTTTATTTTAAAATTTTCAAAATTAATATAATTGTGTTTCTTTCATTTAATCAAGTTGTAACAGTTTTATTCAACAGTAATATTCATGATAGAAGTTTCTACGTACTCCTGATAGAATAATGTTAGTAGCCAAACTAGCTTACTTATTAGGTGCATCTGAAGTCATTTAGTCAGATACTAAAAGTGCTTTATACAAAAGCAGTTGAAAGGTTTGTTGAAAAAGAAGTACTCGTTAATTAGTTCTTTTTTGAATAGAAAACTCTCCAGGCAAAATGCATCTATCAAGTACTGCTTCCACATAAAAGCACTACCCAGTGCTTTTTTTAACTCTAGAAAGCACATGTAGTTGTTTCCAGATAAATTTGTAAGCACAAAAGCAATTGAAAAAGTACAACATTCATTTGAGATATTAAAGGTACGAAAAACAGATTTAGAACGTTACAAATCTGTTGAAATTTTGTCTTCTAAGAGATTCCGAACGTTTCAAGTCTAATTTTTCCTACACTAGAGAAATACTAATTACAAGAATACCAATTCATTGTTAATCAGCTAATTGAAATTTGTACAATGGACATGTTAATGGCAGTATGGAATGTCAACAGCACTGGAAACACTAAATGGTCACGCTTATGGAGCTGAGCAATATCATAGACTTGGAACTCAGACTTACACTCGCCTGTTGTGTCTCATTTTAGTTTGTTTCCCTCTATCACTCATCTGGATTTACATGGGAAAAATCCTCATTTTGATTGGCCAAGACCCTCTAATTTCCCAAGAAGCTGGTAAATTCACAATCTGGCTTGTCCCTGCTCTCTTTGGCTATTCCGTTCTCCAATCACTTGATCGATTCTTGCAAACGCAAAGCCTCAACTTTCCTCTGCTCATATCCGCTTGTTTTACTCTATTCTTTCCACTTGATTCTCTGCTGGGTTCTTGTTTTTAAGTCTGGATTGACCAACATTGGAGCAGCTTTATCGATCAGTATTTCACACTGGTCGAATTGTTTTCTACTAGTGCTCATGAAATTCTCCCCCACCTGTGAGAAAACCCGTGTTCCTGTTTCAATCGAGATTTTTTATGGAATCAGACAGTTTCTTTCCACTGCTATTCCTTCTGCTTTTATGATCTGGTAATTTTCTTTTCCTTTACATTATGAAAAATGTTTCTTTTTATCATTAGTTTTCTTACTTGAGTTGTGTTATTTTTCATGTTGATGGCAAAGCCTGAAATGGTGGTCATTTGAGTTTCTTATCATGATTTCCGGGCTTCTTTCAAATCCAAAGGTTAAAACTTCTATTTTGTTAGTGTGGTATGTTCGATCTAAACTTCAGATTTAGGTTGCATATTATTGACCTTTTATGTAATTTGACAGGTCTAGATGATTTTAAAATTTATTTGAATTTTCAAAATTTTTTCAGGCAACTCCATTAGAATCTATGAAACACCATCCTTAGATTTTACGAGTAATAATAAATTTTGAAACCATCCAAGCTATTAAGTACTTATTTAAATTAGAAAAGAATAGATCAACAAGATTTTTCCTAATGAAATGAATCTTGAATTTTTGTACTCAGCTTAAAGTAAGCAAATTTATTTACCAAACCAGATAAAAACTCTATATCTGTTTAAAGTTTCTACAATCTTTTTCCTTTAAACAGCTTATCAACCATCACAGCTCTGTCAGCGATGCCAGGTGGACTTGGTGCTGCAGCAAGGTTTGTTTTATACATTGTAAATCATTCATATTACTCTCAGTGAAAATCTCAGTATTTTGAATTGTTCAAACACACATAATAGAATTAACTAGAACATAAAATGTAACTCATTTCATTAATAGTCATAGAATAATACATTCTCCTTTTTTTTTTTTCTTCTTTTGTAGTACCAGAGTTTCAAATGAACTAGGAGCTGGAAACCCACAAGCAGCTGGCAGAGCTGTTAAAGCTGTGTTATTTCTTGCAGTCTCAGAATCGATTATTGTAAGTGCAGTTCTCTTTGGGGGCAGGCAATTTTTCGGTTATGTTTTTTAGTAATGAGAAGGAAGTTGTGGATTATGTCACAACCATGGCTCTTCTTGTATGTTTATCTGTCATATTAGACAGCTTACATTTGGTTCTTTCAGGTTTGGCTTTTGCTCTTCTCCTTTTCTTTTTCATTATTGTTGTTTTATTTCAGAATTCATTGATTTGCTTTGAGATGCAGCTAGAATCACTTTATATAAGAGCATCATTGACAAACAAATAAATCAAGCAAATTTGTCTATGTTTTGATAAAATCTCAAAGGAGGTCTTTGAAATTTACAATGATAGGGTCTTTCAATTTGAAACAATTTTTTAGGATCAGTCAATTCCCACAAGTGGGTATTGAATTAGGATTAATCCTAAATTCCTAATTAGAAAAATTTTCAACATATATACACACGGGTTTCCAATAGTCTATCGAATTAGGTATTGCGAGGGGTTGCGGATGGCAGCATTTAGGGGGTTATGTCAATCTGGCTGCATTCTATTTGTGTGGAATTCCAGTTGCTGCCCTGTTGGGTTTCTAGTTAGAGTAGAGAGGAACGGGCCTGTGGATTGGAATGCAAGTTGGCGCTCTTCTGCAAAAAGTTCTGCTTTCTACCATTACAAGTTGTTTAAACTGGGAAAAACGGGTCTATCCTCAACTTTTAATCTCTATTTAAAAAAAGAAAAAAAAAAAAAAAACCTAATGATTTTATTAGAAAATATTTGGATGCAACCATAATCAACATGATATTAGAGCCATTAGAGCCAATTTCTTTAGGGATTGGTTTCAATCCCTCCAAATGCATGCAATTGGTATCTGAAACTGTCCTATAATTGGGTGCAATTCTTCCGTCAAGTTCATTAGTCTTACACATTAAGAGAACTATAAAAGCCTTTTATGTCATTACTTGAGTTTTTACCTAGCAAATGTAATTTAGAAACTTGTCTGACAATAACTTGTCTAACAATTCAAGAGATCTTATTGATTGATCACATTTTTTTAGGTGGCATTTTATATATTTAGAATGTGTTTGGGATTGCTTCTACATATGAAATAATTGATCATTTCATAAGTTTTGATTAGAAAACTATTTAGTAAACTTTTCATAATTAGGTCGTTTTTGTAATATGCTACTTCAACAATTAGCTTTTGAGAAGTTGGTTGAATGTTACTTTTAAACGTTGATTATTAGAAAAGTTGACTTCATACTCATGAAATATCCATCTTATCCTTAGTAATTTAACAAATGACAATAATGCTCTAATTTTTTATTTTTTTTTGAAATTTTAAAAAGCGTATGACCGTCACTGGCTGCCAACGATGCCAGCAACGATCATAATGATTGCTAGAGAATTAACATTATCCAGTAACGTTATTGTCACCGACGGAAGTTGATTTTCCTCCAACAAGGGAGAAGGCAAAAAGCCTATTTCGCTCTCATGATCGACATTGTGATATTTCGCCAGAATGGATAAAGCTTCCTCCTCATTCATCACCCAAGAAAACACGTCTTTTCCCTTGCTAGAGGAGAACCAACTTTTGCCGGTGACAATAACGTCGCTGAATGACGCTAGTTCTCCTAGGCCATTGGCCTTGACGGTGGCCACAAGTTCCGACAGTTGGCCATTGCCACGATCACTTTTTTTTTTTTTGCCTCTTCTATTTTATTTTATAAATTAATTCAAATGATTTTTTAGTTTATAAACATTTATTTATTTTTTTTAATATTTTTATGTTCCGTTTGATAGTTATACAAAAATATTAATGTCTGTTTTCCTCATTTTCCCAAATACATTTTCTTTCCAGTCCAAAAGTAAAGCAGTTATAAAATTGAGTTACCAAACACGTAGCTATTTGTCTTTTAAGTGAATTATGTTATAATTTAAGTTACAAATGAATTATTTCATAAGCTAGAACAATCCCAAATATAGCCTTAAGATGTTAACAAAGCCCATTTCCAAAATTATGTATTTAAAAACAATATATCAGATTACTAAACTACAATTTGATTCTACCAGAGATAAATTTAGTTATATATATTTGGTCAATAATATACAAGTCCCATCTTCCTCACAATTGGTATTGCAGGTCATTAAAGCAAAGGAGAGGATGTATGGGAAAAGATTTCCATTGGAAAATGGTTCAATATAGGCCACTGAAGTACTTAGAGATGCTGATTTTCTTGTGTTCCTTAATTTTAAGACCAAAGCTACAGTAACCTGCGATGCAAAACTTTTGACACATTGTAGCATTAGCTTATAGTAGTAAAAGGTTCTTTGTTTCGTGGGGTAATACTTTTTGTCTCTAAGGTAGTGTTGTTAGGTATTTTTAATATTTCTTATTGTGGGCTTACATATTAAATAACAATTATATTATAAGCTATCAATTTTAATAGGGCCAAATAAGTGATCTATTAATTGGGTTCTACAAATATTCATTGGGTATAGACTTAAGTGTGTAGAAACCTAATACTAATAGAATTAGGGTTAATGGGAACCTAATTAGGTTAGTATATAAAGAATACTATAAAGGGTTATGGTCCCCAAGTCAAATCAACATACATTATATTTTGCTCCCTTTCTCCTTCCCCATTCAAGAAGAAAAATATAGAGCTTACTAAAGTGATTTGGCTGTGGAAGACTCAATCCTACTCAAGTTTATCAATATGGATTCAGGTATGTTTTCTTTACAATAATACTTCATGATTTAATATGAGTTTCTAGATTTTGGTATAGGTTTATGCCTATCATAGTTATTCCCAACAAGTGGTATCAGAGCCAACTCGTATTGAATCATTGAGAAATTGATTTGGTTCTTATTGTTGTCATGGAAGCATGATGAAAAATATATTTGTATATATTGGATACTGGTGATTTTTATTATTATTATTATTTTGTCAATTACCGGGGTTGAATTGCGGCTAATTTGGGGTTGAAAAATATACGGCTAACTCATGAATTCAGCCTACGCATCCTAGTTTATGTCAAATATCTTCAATTTATTATTATTATTTTTTTTTTTGCGCTTCTCAACACTACGGTGAATGTCTTCTGCGTTGGTTACAGCCATTAAAAGGAAGTATCACTTGTCTTCTTATGTGCATACACTGTGTTTTTGGATGCATATCTTGACAAAATTGTAATAAAAAAATATTATGATGTTTGACTTTTATATGCTTTAGTTTTGTGGAATAAAATAAAGAAATAAAAGAAACTCACTCACTTGTGTGCAAAAGGATGACAGTGGCGTGAATATATATATTGAATTGCTTCTGTTTTTTTATGTTTGCTTTTTGATGACAGTGGCGTGAATTGCTTGCAATTTGTGTTTATTTATTTATTTTTTGTTTATGAGAGTAGCCGCAAATCATGACTTTTTGTTTTGTTTTTTTTTTTTAATTTTTGAATTGCAATTTGAATGCGGTTGACTTTGGTGGCTTTTGAATTGCTTTTGTTTGCGGTGAATTCGATTTCTGTTTTGACATTGTGCTGCTTATGTATTGTGCATAATATTTTTGTATTGTTTTGCCAATATAATATAGTTTCTTTAGTTCACAAAATAAATAAATAAAATAAATCTGATATTTCAAAATAAATTGAATTAAAATTATATGTTGCCAAAGTAACATCTATAATGTAAATTTATTTATTTTGGAATATTAAGATATGTATGTCTATTGTTTATGTAAATAATGATCGGCCCAAAGGAAGATTATTATTTGGCCAAATAATAGGTATACTTGTGGTAATAAATATGTGACGATTATTAGGTTTTCCATGTGAGCAATAAATCGGTCCAAAGAAAGGTTTATTGCTTGACTGGATTAATTGTCAATATTTGATTACTGCACGGAGAGTACCACTTACAGTTGATCTTTCTGTCCAAAGACTAAATATCAATGTTGTGCTAGGTATCTTGTTTTAGGGCCCACCATTATGGAAATTATTTAAGCATGTCATGTATAAATTAATTAATTAATTATTCTTGTATTATGACATGATTATTGATTATGAGCTTGTATTTAATTTTGTTCTCGATTCAGTTACTACTTTTGCTTCAACAATATCTGCTAATCTCAATTCCATTCCTGTGCTTAATGGCACGAACTTCAAGAATTGGAAAGAGAACGTTATGATTGTTCTCGGTTGCATGGATTTTGACCTTGCGCTTCGGGAAGAACGGCCTGCAGCTCTTAATGAGAATAGTTCCGCCGATGAACAGGCGAACATGGAGAAGTGGGACCGTTCTAATCGCATGTGTCTTATGATCATTAAACGTTCCATTCCGGAAACTTTTAGGGACTCTATGTCCGAAGAGAAAAATGCTAAGCAGTTCCTTGAGGAAATAAATCAACGTTTTGCGAAAAACGAAAAGGTTGAAACAAGTACCCTTTTGGCTAACCTTGTTTCAATGAAGTATAAAGGAAAAGGGAACATAAGAGAGTACATCATGGAGATGTCTCATATCGCTTCCAAACTAAAGGCACTAAAGTTACAGCTGTCTGAGGAGTTGCTGGTGCACTTAGTTTTGATTTCTCTTCCTGCACAATATAGTCAGTTTAAAGTGAGTTATAACACTCAAAAGGATAAATGGACTCTTAATGAGCTCATATCTCACTGTGTGCAAGAAGAGGAAAGATTAAAGCGAGAAGGTCTTGAAAGTGCTCACTTAGCAACTATCTCTAAGGACAAGAAAAGGAAAAGAGGAAAAGAAGCTGCAGTTGGGGTATCATAGCATAAGGTGCAAAAGAAACAGGATGAGGAATTTACCTGTTACTTTTGTAAGAAAGCTGAACACATGAAGAAAGAATGTCCCAAGTATGTCAATTGGCGTGTCAAGAAAGGTATGATTCTCAATTTGGTTTGTTCTGAAGTTAATTTAACTTCTGTACCTAAACATACTTGGTGGATAGATTCTGGTGCTACTACTCACATAAGTGTGTCTATGCAGGGTTGCCTGTGGAGCCGAATGCCAAGTGATGCTGAAAGATTCATCTATGTGGGCGATGGCAAAACAGTTGTAGTAGAGGCTATAGGAACTTTTAGGTTATTATTAAAAACTGGTCAATTTTTGAATTTGGAAGAGACTTATGTAGTGCCGTCATTTAGACGGAATTTGGTTTCAGTTTCTATTTTGGACAAATTTGGTTATTCTTGTTCATTTGGAAATAATAAATTTAGTCTTTTTCAAGATTCAAATCTTATTGGTACTGGTTTTTTGTCTTTGCATGATAACCTATATTTATTGGATACAATTGCTTCAATTAATGAAACCTTGCATATAAATTCACGAGGTACAAAACGAAAATTAACTGACAGGGATTCCGCCACACTATGGCACAAGCATTTAGGTCACATCTCTAAACAGAGAATTCAAAGACTTGTGTCTGATGGAATTCTTGATTCCCTTGATTTAACAGATTTTCAAGTCTGTATTGAGTGTATAAAAGGGAAACAGACAAACATTAGGAAATTAGGTGCCAACAGGTGTTCTGATGTCTTAGAACTAATACATACTGATATTTGTGGACCATTTCCTACAGCCTCTTGGAATAGTCAACAGTATTTTATTACGTTCATAGACAATTATTCAAGATATGGGTATCTATATTTGATACATGAGAAGTCTCAATCCCTGGATGTATTTAAGGCTTTCAAAGCTGAAGTTGAAAATCAACTTGGCAAGAAAATTAAAACTGTCAAATCTGACCGTGGTGGTGAATACTATGGTAGATATGATGGATCCAGTGAACAACGTCCAGGACCTTTTGCAAAATTCCTAGAGGAATGCGGCATCGTCCCGTAATACACAATGCCAGGTAAACCTAGCATGAATGGTGTTGCTGAGAGACGAAATAGAATGCTTAAGGACATGGTAAGAAGTATGATAAATTATTCTTCTTTACCAGAATCCCTCTGGGGAGAAGCACTAAAGACTGCAGTATATATCCTCAATAGGGTTCCAAGCAAAGCGGTAGTTAAAACCCCTTATGAATTATGGACAGGCAAGAAGCCTAGTATTAAGCATTTACACATATGGGGTTGTCCAGCTGAGGCAAGGCCTTACAGGCCAAATGAAAAGAAACTGGACTCAAGAACTGTAAGTTGCTACTTTGTTGGGTACTCTGAACGGTCAAGGGGTTTTAAGTTCTACGATCCCACTACTAGAACATTTTTTGAGACGGGAAATGCAAGATTTCTTGAGGAAGTTGAGTTTGTGAGGGGAGATAAGGTTAAAGACATTGTCTTTGAAGATGAATTTATTTCTCTTCCTACTATTGCTTTTGATAATGATCAGGCTTTTATTCCTAATATTGTTCAAAATGCAAATCCAGAATATCAAGACAATGTAGAAGAGCTCCCTGTGCAAAATGAAGAAATTATAACTATAATGCAAACTCAACAACCTCAAGAAAATATGCCATTGAGACGATCCACTAGAGAAAGGAGAAGTGCGATTCCAGATGATTATATCGTTTTTCTCCAAGAACATGAGGTTGATATAGGAGTGGTGGAAAATGATCTAATCAACTTCCATCAAGCCAAACAAAGTTCTAATTCTCAAAAGTGGATTAATGTCATGAATGATGAGATGAAATCCATGAAGGACAATGACGTTTGGAATCTCGTTGAATTGCTTGAAGGTGTGAAACCCATTGGTTGCAAATGGATATTTAAGACCAAACGGGATTCAAAAGGCAATGTTGAGAGATATAAAGCTCGTCTAGTTGCTAAGGGTTTCACTCAAAAGGAATGCATTGATTATAAAGAGACTTTCTCTCCGGTTTCAACGAAAGACTCTTTTAGGATCATAATGGCACTTGTGGCTCATTTTGATTTGGAGCTACATCAGATGGATGTAAAGACAGCGTTTCTCAATGGTGACATTGACGAAACAATATATATGATGCAACCAGAAAACTTTGTATCCGGTGACTCAAAGAAAATGGTTTGCAAACTAAAGAAATCCATCTACGGTCTCAAACAGGCTTCCCGTCAATGGTATCACAAATTTCATCAAGTTATTATCTCGTATGGGTTTGAGGTAAATAAAGTTGAAGAGTGTGTATATCATAAGTTCAGTGGGAGTAAATACATATTTCTGGTGTTATATGTCGATGACATACTGCTTGCTAGCAGCGATATAGGCTTATTGCACGAAACCAAGAGATTTCTGACAAAGAATTTTGAGATGAAAGATCTTGGGGACGCCTCTTTTGTATTAGGCATACAGATACATCGAGATCGAACTCGGGGTATCGTTGGGTTATCACAAAAGAGCTATATCGAAAGAGTTCTTGATAGATTCGGCATGAAAAGTTGTGCACCAGGAGATACCCCTGTAGCTAAAGGAGACAAGTTCAGTCTCAATCAATGCCCTAAGAATGAGTTGGAACAGAAAGAAATGCAAAAGATTCCTTATGCGTCAGCTGTAGGAAGTCTAATGTATGCTCAAGTATGCACGCGTCCGGATATTGCGTTTATAGTGGGAATGTTAGGCAGATATTTGAGTAACCCAGGGATGGATCATTGGAAAGCAGCCAAACGGGTTATGCGTTATTTACAGAGAACAAAAGATCACATGCTCACTTATCGGAGATCAGATCATTTAGAGATCATCGGGTATTCTGATTCCGATTTTGCTGGATGCCAAGACAGTAAAAGATCCACGTCAGGCTATATTTACCTGCTAGCTGGAGGAACTATTTCTTGGAAGAGTGCTAAGCAGACACTCATAGCTTCTTCCACTATTGCAGCTGAGTTCATAGCCTGTTTTGAGGCATACAATCATGGAATATGGCTGCGAAATTTTGTCACAGGACTGCGAGTTGTGGATAGTATAGAAAGACCATTAAAGATATATTGTGACAATAATTCGGCTGTGCTATATTCTAATAATAACAGAAGCTCTACGAAGTCAAAGCACATAGACATCAAGTTTCTCGTTGTTAAAGAAAGAGTTCAGAGTAATCAGGTGGCTATAGAACATATTGGGACAAACTCCATGATTGCGGATCCGCTTACTAAGGGATTACCACCCAAGGTCTTTCATGAGCACACTACTCATATGGGTGTTATTTTAGTTGATGATGTGCATGTTTAGTGGGAGTTGATATTTTATGTTATTTGTTATGGATATATTTATTTTCTGCAGAATAAAGTATATGGTTTATTTATAAACTCTGAATATTATTTGTGTTTGATCTCACTAAAGATTAAAGTAGGACCAGTTGGAAATAGACATGTTTAAGATCACATTGCATGTAATTTCCATGCTACACATCCATACTTGATCTATGTCATTGAATATATTGGTATGGTGACCATTGATGGGTCTAGTTACGAATATATGTAACAAATGTCGCTTTGATCTCATACTAATATAGTAGATGGACCAAATTGTAACTAAGGGGATATTACAGAACAGATAGTTTTTCAGTGCGCATTCAAGACTATGGATAATATAATTGTTTCAGGAAACATATGTAGCCCAAGTGGGAGATTGTTAGGTATTTTTAATATTTCTTATTGTGGGCTTACATATTAAATAACAATTATATTATAAGCTATCAATTTTAATAGGGCCAAATAAGTGATCTATTAATTGGGCTCTACAAATATCCATTGGGTATGAGCTTAAGTGTGTAGAAACCTAATACTAATAGAATTAGGGTTAATGGGAACCTAATTAGGTTAGTATATAAAGAATACTATAAAGGATTATGGTCCCCAAGTCAAATCAACATACATTATATTTTGCTCTCTTTCTCCTTCCCCATTCAAGAAGAAAAATATAGAGCTTACTAAGGTGATTTGGCTATGGAAGACTTAATCCTACTCAAGTTTATCAATATGGATTCAGGTATGTTTTCTTTACAATAATACTTAATGATTTAATATGAGTTTCTAGATTTTGGTATAGGTTTATGCCTATCATAGTTATTCCCAACAAGTGTTTGGTGCATAGGATTTGGGATGGGATGGGGATTCAAAAATCTCAACCTATTTGAATCCCATGTTTGGTGAACAATTAAAATGAATGGGATTGAGATTTTTGGAATCCCAACCTCCCATCTAATCCCATTCTTTTAGCATTTTTCAATCTCACCCTTACCCATGTCATTGGGTGGGGTGGGATTGGATTTGATAATTTTTTTTTCTCTCTCCATTTATCTCTCTCTCTCACATTTCTTCTCACAGTTCTTCCTCTCACGCCTATGGAAACTCTCTTCTTTTTCTTTTTCTTCTTCTTCACGCATCTAGTTCTGGGTTCGCTGAACGCTAGAACCAGTTGTTGGTTCTGGGTTCGACAAACCCAGAACCAGATCGGTTCTGGGTCAGCGAACCCAGAACCAGCGATCAATTCTAGGTCAACGAACCTAGAACCAGACTTTCAGTTTTTTTTTTTTTTTTTTGGTGTTATGATGATTTAATATTGTTGAAAATGATGTTGTTATAGGAGATGATGATGTTGATGAATTAGATTAATGATATTGATGAATTGTGGGAGATGATGATATTGATGAAGTTGAATTGTGGGAGATATTTTTTGTTTTTGTTTTTAGATTTTTTATAAAATTAATTTTATATAATAAAAAAATTAAATTAATTTATTTCAATCCAATCCCAATCTACACCAAACATGATATGGTATAATTTTTAATCCAATCACAAGTTTTATCAAACATGAGATGGTGATTTTTCATTCTAATCAAATCCAATCTAATCAAATCCAATCCATTTCATTCCATTCCAATCCTACGTGCCAAACGAAACCTAAAGGATTGGGAGAGAACTTTAAAAGATAATGCAAAACTTTTCTGGGTAAAAAAATTAGAATTCACAGTTAGTAACATTAATTTTGTTACCAAATCGATGCTCACTCAATTCGGTATCATATTTATGGCCCGATCGCGGAGACCAATGGATCTTCATCTAGTGGAGATCTAGATTGAATATCCCCATCAACGAGGGAGATTTAATCTAGATCTCCTCCAATGGAGATGAAATTCTTTTTTATTTTTTATTTTTAATTTTTTTACAATTTTTTAATTTAAAAAAGTTTTTAATTATATATATAAGTTTATATAATTTGATTTATAAAATATTGATAGTCACTTAATATTAGTGTTAAATTGCTTTTCGAAAAAAAAGGTAGTGTTAAATTGTTTACATTTTTATTTTAAATTTTGGGTGACACATATTGTTGAATTCTTGTTGGTTGACAGGTATAGGATTGAATTGTTAAATTTTAAAGTTTGAAGGTCAAACAATAATTTTAGGATGTTTGACTAATAGTCATACGAGGGCAAAATGTTTTTTTTTTTTTTCCACGTCACTACCGACTGTTAAAATTCTGGTCATGGGACAAATTGATGATTTTATGAAATTTCAAGGGTCACAGAAGTCAAACATGAAAATGTGCTTTAAAAAATTATAAATCTTAAAAATATAGGAATTAAATTGAAGTTTGTCCTAAATTATATTAAAACTTCTTTGAATTAAATTATAGGTGAAATTTCAATTTGATCCTTATATTTTGAAAAACCTTTACTTTTTTAAATACGGATTAATTTATATACCCATCATCCTTAAAGTTTTATGAAATTTATTAGTTTCATCTTTTTGACCAAATTTTTAACGATCAAACTTTATAGAACTAGTAGATTGACGATTTTGCCCTTCATATTATGCATTAAATTACTACTATTTTGTCCTTGAAGAAAAATTAAAATCACAGTTATATTATTATTTAAATAAAAAGTAAATTTTTAATAAAATCTTTTAAAAAATTCATATAAAAAACAATTTCGCATCGAACCCAGGTTATCAACTTACAATGTAAGTCACAGTTTCTTTCTAGATTAATTTCGCTAGGCACATTATTAGGTGCATCTAATGACGTAAGTCATAGGAGCTCACTGAAATAATCTCAATGGAGGCACTGCTAGTTGCATGTAGCAGCATAAGTCGCGAGTGTTCTTTTGATTAATCTGACAGGTTGAACTAATGGTTATATCCAATTGTGTAAGTGGCACTCACGCTCTTCTTTTTTATCCTCCCAAACCATCGAATGTTTTCATCACATTGGTTTAACGAACAATGACATAATAGGAATATTTATAGTAAATTATGTAAGGTTTTCAGTTTTTCACTTTGTGCAAAGGTTATTGTTTTGAGAAGAAAACAAGATAGAAATCTTGATGGTTAATGGGTCTATAACAAATATATGGGCTTTGTCACCGGACATGAGCCTATGGTGTAATTTGGTGTTTGATGGATTTTGGTCTTTAAATTAACTTGAGTGGCGAAATTTGCATTACACCCACTAAATTTTCATGTGCATGGGTTCCTAAGTACACTCCATTAATATGAAAAATTCTCTCTTTTTAATTTTATTATATTTTTTATAAATAAGTTTTACTAAAATTATTTTTAATAAAATTATAATTTTTTTAATGAAAGTTACACATACCGTTTTAGACAATATCACTACTTTTAACTATTTGATAGTTAAAAAACTCTTTAAACAAGTTAAAAGAGCCACTTATTTTAGGAGTAAACTTTATAAGGATTTTGTAGAATATTCAATGATTTGAAATTAATAAAATGTTGCTTTAATTAAACATTAACTGATCTACAAATTTCCTTTTCAGTCTAATAAAATAATCTTTTGAATTAAAATTCAATTGAATTTAATACAATACAACCTCCCACATAAATATATACCTAACATACTAGATAATTTTTTTTTTTTCACTTGGAGTTAGTGTTCCAAAACTCGTTACTTGCTACTCGATTGACAACTTAGCGAATAGTGAGCAATCGGTTATTCAACGAATAATCAAAAAGTACAGTTTAGGGGAGAAATTATAATTTTTAAAATTTAAAAGCATAAATTGAAATTTTTTTTATCGTCAGGGGACATGGTGAAAATATCCTCACTATATGTATAAAATACACCCACTCAAAAGTCAAAACCCTTGTATTCTCTCTCTCCCCCTTCTCTTCTCTCATCACTCTTCTCTCCTAACATCATTGTCGTTGACTCGCCATTGTCGTTCTAGTTCACCGTCGCCGTTGTTATCTTTGCTCCAGTAAGTTCTTGCTATCGTCGAAGTCGAAGCCAATCCCTCTTCATCATTGTCGGCCCTCTTTCTTTCTCCTCTGCATGGCCGTTCAAGTCTCCTTCTTTATCGGTTCAAGTCTCATTTTCTTCCCCTCCGTGTCATCACCGCTGTCTCCTTAAAATCGTCGTCGTTGTCGCTGTCTCTTTCCTTAAAATTGTCGTCATTGTCGTATGTCTATGAGTGAGGCTATGAGGGTTTCACTTATTTGATACTTTGATTAGACTTTTATTTGAGTGACTACATGTTTTGTAACTTTTATTTATGATTGTTGATTTGTTGTTTATTTGTTGTTAGTGAATTTTGACCCATTTTTTGTGGTTTTTTAGATGATTTTTTACTACAATTTTGTGATGAATGACTCACTGAGTTAAGCTGAGTTTAATCAAGTTAGGCAGAGTATCCACGTCCGGTGAGTAGCAACTCCGATCTGGTGGTTCTCGAATCGACGGAGTGTTGATCTGCGAGAACCCGATGAGAACTCGGTGAAACTCGTCGAGTTTTTAAACCATGCTTAAGGGAGAGGATATTGACTTGGAACCTTGATTTTTTTTTTTTCTTTTTATTACAAAAAAGGATTCAAACATGAGATCTTAGATTTATCTCATAGATTTTCTTTTAGTTAGGGGAAAGAAATTTAAACTTGAAATCTCAGTTTTGTGATGTGATTACCAATCTAATTATGCATGTGTCATAACATATTCAATAGTTAATTCTGTAATTGGAATACAATGACATGTTTTATGAAAAATTTATTTTTTAATTGTAAATTTCTAAAAAAATGACACAAGTTAAGGAGATCTATGATAGGCACTTCACACATATATCTATAAGATTATAATCCAAATTGTGTCTTCTTTCTACAACTCTCAAATTAGAAATATTAAAAAAAAAATTACAAAAATTAGTGAATTCTCGATCTGTAGCAATTATTGGATATGTATTATATTTAGATATTTGTAGCTTATTCAATACTTATATAATTAAACAGTTTGATAAATTTAAAGGATTTCTTGTATATTTTATAAGGATTTACAAAATCATGAAAGGGTAAAGGGATAGACGATCACAAAACAACAAATCATGGACACATATAAAGAATTGAAAATAAAAGAAACACGAGACTTTTGCATAATCGGGCGGCCAATGTAATCTTTACATTCACATAGAGTATTTACACTCAATTTCCACTATCAAATAATTGTTTACAAACTTTTCAAATATATATTTACAAAGGTGAAAGACACTTCACTTTCGACTCTCTATTTTTCTCTCTCACGGAAACCCTACAACTACAAGTTCAACAAGGCGCTTGTACCCCGCTAGTAGGCATGAGTAGTTCAAACTTCATAAGCCAACTGGAAGTCCTCTTTTGCAATTTTAAATTCGTTAATGTTTTTGTTTTTTGTTTTTTGTTTTTTGTTTTTTGTTTTTAAATTAAAAAAAAAAAACCCCAATAAAAATGTAAATCTTGTTAATTTTTTAATTAAAAACTAATACTCTTCTTATATTTGTCAAATATATATATAGAGTACTTTTATGATTGGGGTTTTCAAGTTTTTATAATATATATAGTATTTTTAAATTAAGGATTCCTTTACTTTTAAAAAATGTTGACCAACCAATCAAATTTATCTATTGCATTCTTTCTCCTAAAATAAATTCTCTTTATTATTTAATTCAAATACAATAGATGAATTTGATTGGTTGATTATGAGTTCTCGTTTTAAGAGCCATATATATATATAAACTCCAATAAAACGTCGTCGTTTGAGGAAACTCCAATAAAAATCGAGTACCCACCACCAAGGTCGCAGAGAACAAACGATGGGAAGAAGAGAGAGAGAGAAAGAGCAACTGAGTCGAGTCCTCAGCAACCATCTCAACAACATCCATGACACTCTACAGGTTCTCTTTCTATCTTTTCTTTAACAAATTTACATATAAATTTGATATTTTTGTGTGGTTTTTTTATATATTTATATGTTGTTGTGTATGTGTACATGTATGCAGTTGTTGAATCAGGCCCCCGCCTCATCACTGGAACGAGTAACCTGGGATGAGGTTATCAAAATGGGTGATCAACTCTACAAGCAAGCCACCATTGGTTTACTATTCTTTCTCCCTTGAATTTCACTTTTGATGCTAACCCAGTTCAGTATATATTTGTTACATGAAATTTGATTCTGCAATATATTGATGTTTTTCGATGAAAGTTTCGATTTTGTGTAATACCCATGTCATATTTTTCATTTGTCTTGATCATGGATGTTGTTGACCTCTGCCTGTAAAGTTTGAATCTTTAGCTACTCATGTACTTTCGAGGTTCTAATTCTCCTGATATGTTGGTTTTATGTAATCAGTCATTGCTTGTACCTGGCGTGTTTTCTTGTGAAAGCTAACAATTGCTTTATCTAGTTTGCTTTTTGGTTTTGTTTTGCGTGGGTTGATGATATCAAGGGTTGACATAGTTGCTTGACTATGCTATTAATGGATGCAGTTGGGATGCTTTGGACTGGCGGAGCACCCGAAGCTAAGGAGATTGAGGAAAACATGTTGGCATACTTCAATGTGCTGCAGGGTTTGATATTGCTTTCCCATGGAAGTACCGTGGATACTGGATCTACTCTTTCGTCAACTATCCATGCCTCTGTGAAGCAAGTCATTGATTCCAGTTTCAAGTTGATGATGGAATCTGTCTCTTTATATGGTATCCCTTCGTTCCCCACAATACACTCTCTGCTGCATGTTTCATATTTTGAATTCAGTTACCAAAATGATAATTTGCAGTTCTGACATTCAAGTGTCAGTGTGTTTGGAGAGAATTCATGAGCATTATAATTTCCATACCATCAGCTTTGCTTGTCTCTTTATATTTATGATTATGGATTATCTATTTTGTATACAAAGATGAATGAGAGCTGTGTAATGCACTTGTTCCTGGAAAGACTTTGAAAAGTTTGGGGATGATATCATTGGACTTCAATTTAATCATCGGATGCGTTATATGGTTTGAAAAAATAGATTTGTGAATGAATTATCTAAACTCGCACCACACGTGTTTGGATGACACATTACTTATTGTCTAAGATGGTGAGAAACAACTGTGTTGTTTCAGAAAATAGACTGGTTTTGCATTGATCATCCCTAATGGCATTTTATTTACCATAAACATCACAGTATTACTAGCCATCTAAGGAAATTTGTATTTGATTGTCACTTCCTATACTTGCAGGATCTTGCAATAAAAATCAACAACTCTCGATGCCACAGATTGTAGGCACAGTTTGGGAAGCCTGTTCTGCTCTTAAGAAGGTTGCTCCGACAAATATCACAGCAATTGGGCGAGCTATGACACAGGTTGCGTTTTCCATGAGGGATGTTCTTCGTGAAATGAAGGAGCTCAAGCCTGCCTCATCTGACCCAATGAGTGAAGGTCCTGATGGTGCTTCTATGAATGGGAATGCAGACAGTGAAACCCAAAAAGGTGATGAAATCGATATGGATGATCTAGGCAATGATTTGTCAGCTGAAGAGATGAAAGTAGCTCAATTGGCGATTGAAATTGTATCCGAGTCACTTCAAGTTGTAAAGGAGCTAATCCGCACCATTTCAGGTGTGGTGAAACTGGAAAATCCGGATGATAAAGGTAAATTTGTGGATACTTTGGAAAGATTATTGAAGTTGTGTCAAGGAATCGGAGTACAGATGGATGAGCTTGGTGCCTGTCTTTACCCACCACAGGAGGTTTCTGCCATAAAGGCGGTATCAGAGAAAATATCCAGCGTTATTGATGAAATTCAGCGAGAGGTTGAAGGCTTCTACGGCTCTCCAGAAGCTTTCATTCAGGCATGCAGTCGTTTGAGAAGTTCATTAAAACAAATGGACTCCGAATTAGATTGCTCGAGCGTTAGTGATTTAGATGCCAAATTGCAGAATGTTACTGTGAGTGATTAATTATAGCTTGTAATTTGTTGTCTTCTATTGCTGAGTTTTGTTATTCCATGTTGTCAAATTGAAAACGCTGCTGTACCTTGTTAGGAGAAGATAAGGTCTTCAATTTTGTCTACTGGATATACGAATTGAATGGTCGACATACTTTCTACTATGGTACTTGATTTTAGGACAATTGTACTTTGACTGGAAGCCAAAAGCGAATGCAGATAAAAAAATTAAATTTCATTTATATCATTGTTATGACTTTTATGGCAAAAGCTCAACTACAATGATACTACAGATCAAATAGATGATAGATACAAATGATATCCTCATTTTCACAAAACTATCTATATTTTACAATCTTCTGGTAATACACTGGAGCCATGCATACTTCAAATCTGCAGGCAACTGCGAGCAAATAACAGGAGTTGAAGCAGTGGAAGGAATCACTCAGCGGCCCGTAAGCTTAACCACCCAAGCGCCACCCAAGTAGAGACCGAGAAGGGGTGCTGCTAAAAGCACCTGAGTAAGAGGATCAGTTGACGGAGTAAGTACAGCTGCTGCCACAACTGCGCCAACCACAACATATCGCCAGATAGACAGCATTTGGTCACTTGATACTAACCCTGTTTGCCCCAACAGAAGTTGTATAACTGGAACCTGTAGAATGAAAATGGTCTGTTTCCATACAATTGCTACTGACAGTTTGAAGAGCAAAACAAAGAAAGAGAGAGATAAAATGAAATATTCTTCAAATTCCTTATTGACACAGTTAAAATGTACATTGTTCCCTTTGAAAATCCAATCATCGTCATGAATTAGCTTTCTAATGGCAAGTGCAATAATTATTGTTAAGTGTTTCTATACATGTCACCCTTTAGAGATGGAAGAAATAAGCTTGCAAGAACCTTTACCTGGAATGACAAGCCCGTGCTGAACATGAGAACAAGTACAAATTCGAAGTATTGATCAATGGACCACAAAGATTCCACCACCCCTTCAGCATAACTAACAAAGAAGTTTAAGGCTGCTGGAGTCAGAACCAGGTAGGAGAAGGTAATACCCGCATAGAAAAGTATTGAGGAACCTAGAACGATTGGCCCCAAGAATTGTCTCTCTGCTTTTGTTAGACCTGGAAGGACAAAGGCTATTATTTCATAGAGAATTACTGGGCTTCCCAAAAGAAGGCCACAATAACCTGATACCTGCAGCATCCAGCAAAATAATAAATACTTATCAACGGTCAATTACTTAGTATTTAAATGAAGTCAAATAGTTTTAAGGTCTACAATACATGCATAGAATTATGTACTTCCAGACACTAAAGTTTCCATAAAAAATTTAGGGAAAAAAAAACCCCTGAAAATCAATCAGTTATTGATTATTTGCTCTCCCTATCCATTTACTCACAATGAATAATGCAATTGGACATGCCACATGAACCATAGTTTGCCATATGGATTCAGATTTCAAAAGTTTACCAAGTACCACATAACACAAAATACAAATATTGATATTGTTGCACTTGAAGTTTAATGCTATGTGCAGCTGGTCTGATATATTAAATTCCACAGGCACCTTAGCATCGATGTAGTGCGATTGAACTGGAAAGTAGTATTGAAAAGGAAGCAAAAGAGACGACACTTTTAAGTTGCCATGATCACCAAACAAAATATAAACCACTAAAATTTCTGAGCATCCAACCATTTAAGGACCACTGCAGTCAGAGTGTCAGACCAATGTCCAACAAGAACCAGTCAAATTGGTCCTCACTCCTCAGGTGCCCAATAAAGAGAAGAAGAGGACAAAAATATTGATGTAGATTCAGCCTAACACATAATTTGATGTTGGTGATTGTAAAGAAAAAGTAGTGGCATACGATGCAGGAAATGACGTGAATGAGCTAAGAGCAGGAGATATTTAATTTAGCCAAACCTTCAAAGTTGTAAAGAAAAACTCGCCAGGAGCTAGTTGCAGAAATCGTACACCTTGTGCTTTAACAGGAGCTTCAAGGATCACTATCAGTTCTTTTGAAAATGCAAAGCATCCCAAGATAGCAGCTCCAACCGCCAAAACTGACACAAATATTCTCTCACGCAATTCTTCTAGATGATCAAATATACTCATTTCTTTATCATCTGGAAGGAGCTCTTTATCAGGATACAGAAAATTATAAAGTCCACTTCCCTCACCATCTTGGTTTGGATTTGTTAACGCTTCATCTCTTGAGCTTCCAGCCACATCTAAATCGTCAATCATAAAAGTGAAGTCAGAATCTGACCTAAATCTCTTAGCTATTTATTTTTTAAAATTTAAGTTAGTGAAAATTACATAAAAAATCACTGTATCAGAATATTCTGACCAGAAATTCAGCCCAGCAAGTAAAGAAACAAAGCATTTAATTGCAACTTCTGCCATACATTAAAAGAAATCAGTACTGACAGTAACTTTTTTCAATAAGATAATGTGCAAACATCATAAATAATTGGACATCATTAATGATTACAGTTATGCTCAGCTCTACAAACAAGAAGATTTATAACTCTTGATGTCTTAAGTTTTTCTTACTACTACATAATATAGTTCAACAAATGTGCCGTTTTGCACAGTTGGAGACCTGTTGCTGTATTCAAACCACAAAATAAAATTGGTTTTAGAAACCCCAATAACCCTTATGTTCATACAGACAAATATTGCTCTTAAAGTATTTTGCAAATCCACAAGCATTGATACATAAGGGCAACCGAGATTCAAGAGCTATTTCGAAAAACCACAGCTGTTTTCTAACATAGCAAGGCAGTACTTCATGTTCATTTTATATTATTTCTTACATCAGTCAAGGTTAAGGCAATATTTGCAATGATCCACTACCAACTTGCTTCTGCAGTACTGTCGTCATCTATACTTCAAATCATCCATGTGTGCAAGTAGCATACAAGAGACTGATCAACAGTCTGCTACAATTATGAATACGAATCATTGTGAGGTGGTGCCTACTTAAAAAGGCATAACGCACAAGGTTGTTTTGAGCTAAACAATATTCACACTGCTATTTGTTATGGATTAAGGAACAGAAAGGCTTCTGATTGAGAATTGTCGTCTAAAAGGGCGAGAAAATGTGACAGAACTGTTTACCCAGCACGGGGGCAAGATATGTTTAGTTTGTGCTCACTTTAGCCATGAGTTACAACCTAAGTATGTTGTTCACATCTTGGACCAAGATTACTCATTAACTCTGCCAGTCACATAAAAACTTTGATTTATTAATGGTATTTGATATCTGAAGCTTGTGGCTAAACAAATTTCATATTAATTTTAATTAAATAAACAACTAACCTTTCAGCCAACATACTAATTCCCAAACCACCTTATAAAACATTCATTTGAAAGCTTAAAAGGAGCTTCCACTAGTAGACTAGACCAATTTAAAATTACAAGGCAAATAAGAGAAACTGAAATACAAGCAAGCCATACTTAAAACATTGATGCAACTACAATTCATGTCCTCAATCAATTTGTCTCTAATAACACAATTTCAATCAATTTACGACTTCAAATCGAATTGTGGTCTCTTACCAGGTCTATCTTCAACCGCAGAGCCGACGCCACCTAGCTCCGGCTGTTTTTCCGTCACATCGTCGCCGTCAAACGCCGCGAAACAAAACACTCTACCGAGGCTCCTCCGGCTCCGCCAAGCACCGAAGCTCAGCCTCCTGGAGCCACTACTGGTGACTTTGAAGGAACTCATTCGGTGAAAGACCGGCTCTTGGCGTCCCGAGAAGCAGCCGTGGTTCAGCCGCAAGTGAGCCATGACTGCTGTACTCGTGCTCCCCATTTCTTTCTGCTATTTTATTTATCTTGTTTTTATTTTTATTTTTTATTTTGGGTTATTTGGAACCAACAAGTCAAAATTGGTTTCTTCGAAACAAAAATAAAATATCTAAAGCATTATACGATATGAGAGAACGGTTGGCTCCTGTCGCATTCCATCCTTACAGACAAAGATGGCACATTTTAGCATAGCATATATATATATATATATAAAATGGGATAATACTTTTATAATTAAGTATACCTAATTTTAAAAAGTAATAATCAATCAATCAAATTCAACTATTACATTCTCTCTTTTAAAATAATTTTTTTTTTCTATTTAATTCAAATGTAATGGATAAATTTAATTGATTAGTCTTTACTTTTTAAAATAAGATACTGATTTTAAATACCCTCTATAATGGGATATATTTAGATATGTTCAATTAAATGCATTTTTTTAAAGTAACTGAATGCATTTTTTATTTATTAAAATTATTATAATAAATAATTGATTTTGAAGAAAGGACAAGATGATCCCTTAAATTTGTGGGATCATCGTGGGATGTTGTATCAATTAAAAACATTCTCTCTTATTCTCACTTCCAATAATATACATACCATTTCTTAGATACAATGGTGGTATACCCTCATTTTCAGTGAAGGATCCAAACATTCATATTCAAAATGATACTTTAATAAATTGACAATTATATTAAAAATAACTAAAATTATAGTTGTGATATAATTTATGATTTTCAAAAATTATGAAATTAATGCACGTCCCCCCTAGTTCACATGATCATGCACCTTTTGTTTTTCTTTGTGGTAAGTTGAAGTCTTACCATGCATATTTTATATGTGTGAGAAATATTTTACTTTTGCCATGAGGTATCATAGTTCGGAAATACGGCCATATCGGACTGTATATATGCTAATACAGTCGTATCGATTGAAGAACGCACTCATACAGTCGTATTTCAGCAGAATATGTTTTTGGGCATATAATGAGTACCGATATGACCATATACAGCCGTACTATCCACATACGGCCGTATATGTCAATATACGACCTCAGTTTTAAGGGGCAAAAAAGGGAAAAAAATATAAAAGCCTAACAACCCTAAAAACTTTCATATCTCTTCCAATTGGCTTTGTCTCTCCCAAACTCTCTCCTCACCGATGCCAAAAGCTTTCATTTTCGATGATGCAGAAGCTTTCCGACTAGTCTAGGTTGTCTAGCTACCATTTTTCGACAGGTATTTCTCCTTGAATGATGTTTTCTCTCTGAGAGAGAAGTAGTGGGAGAAGAAATCGCTAAGAGATATCTTAGAGAAGTAGTGGGAGAGGAAAAACAAAGAGAAGAAGAGAAGAGAGAAGGAAATCGGTGAGGTTGGGAAAGGAAAAACTGAGAGACTAAGAGAAAAAGTACCGATTTTAATAAATAAAAGTTTTTTTATAAAAATGTTTTAACATTATTTTTAGTGAATTTGTTGTGTTACACTTGTAAAATCAAAATTAGCTTTTATTTATTTAATACAATTATGTAAACATTAAAAAATAAAAATAAAAAAACTTAAGTAAAATAAAACATAAATATTTATTTAATATATAATAAACATTAAAAAATTTTGAAAAATATAAATAAATAATGTTTTTAAAAAATGACTATTAAAAAATTAATTTTTTTAACTGTTTACCGTATATATATATATCCATATAATGCAAATCAGGCCCACCCATTGTTCATAAATATGGCTGCGTATGACCGTATATACGTCGACACGAGCGTATCGACAGTGAGACGTACCAGTACGCCTGCATCAGAGTTGGAAGATGACAAAATCCATCTCCTGCGTACGAGACGGCCATATATGGTTGTCTCGAATCGATATGGTTGTATATAAGTATATACGGCTGGTCGGATAAACTTTTTTTTTTAATAAAATCAGCAATATAAATCAAAAAACCCTCAAATCCCTCAAACCAGACACGATCGACACTTCTCTCTCTCAAATCAACACTCCTCTCTCCTCACCAGCGATTGTAACATTGATTTCCGACATGATATCGATGGTGACATATCTGACGAGCATCACCCCTGAGCAGAAGAAAATGAGAAGAAAAGGGGAAGAAGAAGAAGAATGGGTGGCGGTGGCAGATCCGGTGAAGAAAAAGAACGGATGGTGGTGACGACAGAAAATGAAAACAATAAGAAGAATGGAAGAAGAAAGAGGGGAGATAGAGAAAGAGAGAAAGAGAGGTGAGTGGACGGTTGAAAAGAAAGTGGTAGGGTTGGGTGTTTAAGATTATATATATATATATATATATATATAAAGGTAAGTTACATAAACCGCCCTGAGGTTTGATGAAATTAACCAATATTTATATTTTGACCCATAATATTAAAAAAAATCAGTTATGCCCTCAAATTTTCAAAAAATAATAATTTTTTCTCAAAAAATAATAATTTTTATTTTTTTTAAAGCTATTTTCGACCGATACGTCCATATCAACCGTATCGGGCGTACCGTATAATACTACGACAGGGTGCTCATACCGTACCGTACCATATATTTTCGAACATTGGGCGCATCGTATTGTATCATAGTGGGGTGTCTGTACCGTACTGTACCACGTATTTACGAACCTTGTGAGATATATGGCATGGGGCACATGTATACGTATTTAGTGTGTACAAGTAGTCACTAATTCTCGCTTATGCAAACTCAAATATTTATGTTGTAAAGTACTGTTTGATCTTTGTAGATCTTCGGGTAACTGTCCCCTATGCATTGAAATAGATATCTGGTCTGCATAGGTAGTATTTGATTTCGACAAGTCTTAACAAACCTCTTACTCATTTGATATCAATATACAAAATCATCATATTCATTTTTGGCATCAATAACCCTTAATCTCATAAAATCAAGGAAAGTACTTATGATGAATATGATAAACACGTACATGGAACAAAACAAACCATAAAAATGATATCAAATCCCTACCTCAAATGCCCCTAAGTCAGCAACCAATCAAAGTAAAAGCTAAAGAGCTCAATTTTAATACACGAATGCATAAACATACATACTAAACCATTGTGAAAAGAAAATACTATGGGCAATTACAAAAAAATATAACTGGATAAATTATCTATTAAGCAATAACTTTTTTGATTGTATATGATGAGAAATTATTTAACAAGTAACACTCCAACATTGGCGAAACTAAGAGATCGTTGGAAGGAGCAAGGAGAGGGCCAAGAAATAGAGTAGAGAAAAATGAGAAGAAATAGGGAGACGGAAAAAAAATAGGTTTTTTTATTTCTATTTTTATTTTTTTTCATAGGTATATCTTGGGTTAGTTTCATGATTCAACTCATTAAACTGAAAACCAATGTCACTTTCAATTTTGCCAAAATTGAATCAAATCGATACAACCCCATCAAAATTGGTTCAAAATCGATTGGATCAATTTGATTGACCGGTTTTTTGCTCACCTATAATAGTGATATCCGCCCTTTTTATATATTTGTTTTTTTTTATATTTAAATTCATAATTATATTATTTTATTATTAAATATTAAAAATGAAGGGATTTTCTTGTTATTTGATCATCTCAATCAATAGGTTTTCATTTTCAATGTATTATATGGGATAATAGAATACAGAGGGGTCCTAATATTAACGTGATCCAATCCCCCACTATGATACATAAATTTTTACACACTATCTTTTAGTAAGAGTGGTTAAACATTTCTCTTGACCATAAAAATTTAAAATTCAAGTATTATCCTTGTCCTAAAATATAAAAAACGGGTAATTTTTTATGAATTTAATCTTTTATTTCCCAACCATAAAAAAGAAAAGAAAAATACGAAGGAGTCCTAAAGTCAATTGTAGCATCTCAATTCATAATTTGACTAATGTGGAGGGATGTGAGAGTATTTTGCCCTTTTCTCCGATGCCACCTGCGGTCCACATTTAAAAGCGCGCGCTGCCCTATTTGCCTCTTCTTTCCCGCCATTTCTCTCAAATCTCAGACGTTCTGCTCTGATTTTTTTTTTTTTTTTTTTAAAAAAAACCACAAACAAAATCACTAAAAATCAAAATGGGACGAGAAAATCGAGCAGCCGAAAAAGCCCTAATTCTCCTCCGAAGCAGACTCTGCGACCCTAATTTCATCTTCAAACCGCTCTCCTACTCTCGCGACAGCAATTACGGGTCCGGTTTCTCTCAACTTTCCGCTTCATTCCCGAGAAATAAAAATTAATAAATATTTAATTAGATTGTGAGTATGATAAATATTTAAAAAATGATTGGCAGCAAGTTGAAGTTTTTAGTATCGAGTTCGATTACTGAGGCCTGCAACAACTCCATTTTGCTTCTCGGTCCTCGGGGTTCTGGAAAAATTGCGGTGATTTATTTGTTTTTTATTATTATTTTAGCTTTATTTGGATTGTGTTGGTTTTGGGTTTTGGTGGTGTTGCTTGTCAGTGATGCTTTAGTTGATTTTCAGTTGCTTCTATTGTGTTTTTTAGGTATTGGAGCTTGTTCTTAGCGATTTGTTGTTAGAATATCCCGATACATTATCCGTGGTATGGCTTCGTATTGATTTTTATATATATACAGAGTGCTGATTATATACAACCTTATTTTAAAAATGCTTTTCATGTTGCAGATCAAATTGAATGGGCTTTTGCATGGTGATGACAATTGTGCTTTCAAGGTCCGATACGTGAATGAGTCTTTTGTTCTTTAATTATTATTATTATTTTTTAAAAAAAGTGATTGTTGTTACTAGTTGCTTAAATGTGTTGGTTAATTACTGTTTAAGATGGTATTAATCACGAAAAGTAATTTTACTAAATCGAAGTGACCTGATAAGCCAGAAAAGAAGCTTGCTTGAATCAGTGCTAAGTTCAAATGATGGATGTATGGAACAGGTTGTATCTTTTAAATTGTGATTAAGGGAAGTTACATGTATTGTAGGAGCTGGTAGATATATCTATTTGAGAAGAAAAATATTGTCTTCTTTTTTTTTTTTTTTTTTTTTTTTTTTTTTTTCTTTTGGGTTCCTTGAAGGAACGAAGGTTTTGGAGGATATAATGACATCGATTGAACCAGGAAGAAAAGTTTATCGTGCTTATAAGGCAGAGCTTGGAAAAATATGCATCATAGATCTATAATCTGTGTCCTGGAAAATGTGTGCAAATGGGTTAATATTAGTGAAGGGTTGGATTTCAAGTATTAGTTATGGAATCGACTAGCTCTTGCAGTAATGAATCTAGGATTGGAATAGCGTTTACAAGGATGATCTTTTGTATGTTTTTACAGCCATTAATATGTGAAGGAAATGTATCAGTGTGGTTTGTGAATTTGTGGTAAGTGATACAAAATTTATTATAGATATTAAAGTGCAGTTTTAGTGGACATTGTATATATTTTCAGGCATGAGCTGATACTAAAATATGTAAGTTAGATTTAAATCCTGCTTATGTATGACCTTCAAGAAATGAGTCATATTAATGTAACAATGAGAATTGAAGGAATGCATTTCAAATTTGAGTAATGATTTTATATGGTTTGATTGCTCACTCAGTTAGCCAGATAAATCATAGCTTATTTTATCATCAATGGGAGAAGTCACTGGTTTGATTGCTCACTCATTAGCCAGATAAGACACTACCTCAAAGTTTCTTTTGATAATGATAGCTCACTTTATCATCAATGTGAGAAGTCATTGTTCGATTGCACACTCATTAGCCTGATAAGACACTACCTCAAAGTTTATTTTGATACATCTTAGCTCATTTTATTTTTCTGCCTTTTTTCACTTTAAAATGAAGAATCTAATACTTCTATCTGGTTTGTTTTATGATTATCAATTGTTCAGGAAATTGCTAGACAGCTCTGCATGGAGCATCAACTGTTGTTCTCTAAAATGGTAACATGTAAAATAACCTTCAGGTTGTACTGATGCATCTTAAACTAAAATACTCAGACTTTTTGATGTTTTGAGATGATTTTGCAGGCATCATTTGATGATAACTCCCAGTTCATGATAGCAATGTTACGGTGAGTGTATTAAATTTACGTGATGTACTCTTCTGCCCCCAAGCTTATGTTAAACTGATTTACAATTTAACTAACTTCTAAATTGTGGCTGTCAGGGAGTGTGGATTAGCCCATAAAACTATTATATTTGTACTTGATGAGTTTGACCTCTTTGCTCAGGTATTAAACTCCGGTCCTGATATCTTTTTCTAATTGGTTATTCTGGTAATACAACATCAAAGAATATCAAGCTCTTGAAGTGCTTTGCTGTGATTGAAATCTGTTGATTATCAACTCTGTAATAACCTTCTATAAAGAAGAATAGGGCTCATGCTGAATATTTTCAGAGTCTATATTAATAGTTTTGATGTCAGTAACTACATTACCGGTTTCTTGGTCTGGTTCTTTTCAGGGAAAACAACGATTACTTTATAGCCTGCTGGACGCAATGCAATCAGTCACATCTCAAGCTGTTGTCATTGGTGTGAGTTGTCGATTGGTATGTGATCTACAGTTTCTTTCTGTCTTTTTGTTTTCTTATATATCTATATAAAACATCAGATATATGCCCATATTCATCAGCTACTAGTTCTTGACATCATAGGTTCTCAATGTGTAACATCCAAAAATCATAGTAGCCATTCCCAGGTTTTTATTTTTTTAAGAATTAGGCTCTCAGACCTTTAGGACAAGATAACTAGAAAGTTTATGTTGAACCATTTTATGTGGATTGATTATACGCTCATATATATAATTTTGGGTTAGTTACTAGTAAAGAACCATGAAAATCAGGCTGTATACTATGCAGGATGCTGACCAGCTTTTGGAAAAAAGAGTAAGATCTCGTTTCTCACATAGAAAGCTATTGTTTCTTCCTCCATCTATTGAAGATCTGCAAAGGTAGTTTTTTTATTTCACCCAATTTAGCGTATTTATAGAAAGTAAGAATGTAAGATAGTAGTTGTATAATTATTTTGTTATGTTTTCTTTTTATGCTCTTGTTAAGCAGATTATTGGAGCACATTTTATCTTTGCCAGTAGACTCAAGCCTTCCTCATGACTACATAGTTGAATTCAATGAAAAGCTTAAAGTATCCTTTTATTGTGATTCTCTTAAATGATTATAATATAATTATGACAGAGTCATTGGAAAGGCATTTTTATTTTTTTTACTTTCTTTAGTGTATTTGTACTTGAACACATACATTGAAATACATGAATCACACAACTGTACTGCATACATTTTATAATTTTGACCTTGCCCCAGTTATGTATTTTAGTGAAAATGTGGTTGATATATAAGATACAAGCTTATTTAATTGATAATTTGCCTTGGACAAACGCAAATGTCAACATCAATAGCATTTTTGAACATTTTTTGCTCCAGAGTGTGCATGCATATTGTTTTTGAATCTGTGTGAGTTAATATGCTTTTATTACATTGACAGCTGTTAACAAGACTTGCCCCATGGGAACTTTTTTGGGTTAAACAGGTTTCAGTTCCTTCAAACCACTGTTTCGTTTTGTTTTGTTTTTCCTTTTTCTTTTTTCCCCTCATTACCAAATGGATCAAATTTTGCTTAACAATACATCTTACTAAGGTTAGTCATTTATGCATTTGTTAATTGAGACAAATACATCTTACAATGTGAAGGTTTGGATCTGTCAGAAATCCTTTACACTTTACAGAATATTTTAGCAGATGAGAGATTCAAAGAAATCATCAATACATATTTAGATTCTGATTCCACTATCGACCGTTTATTGAGGTTTATGTAAGTTTCTCTTCTTGCATCTTAAGTGTAAAATGTTATATGAAATATGGCTGTAAAGCCTTTATTTTGGTTCCCGGCTGAACTTACCATATGCCACTAGATTTCGTGCTGTATCTTATATGGATTTGGAATCTGGCTTCCTATCACTAGAGAACTTCAAAACTGCACTTTCAAGTACCCAGAGACAGCCAAAACAGGAATGCATAAAAGGTCAGAGAATTTTGGTACTCTTTCTGTGATATTGTGTGAATAATGTTACCCACATGCTGATCCAAGTTTTGAATGAGACATCCTAACTTACGTACGCAAGAAAAGAAGTTTAAAATAATTCTTCTGCTAGCATACATGTATTTTGGCAAAGTACAATTGACCAAAAGCATTGGTGCTGTTTGACATTTGATGAAGCAAGCCTTGGTCCTTTTTAGGTATTTATTTTTTCCTATTGAAAACATGATATTTAATGCACTTTCAACCTGTTTAAGCAGACTGCTCCATATTAGAACTATATATTCTGGTGTGCATGAAAAGGTTGGAAGTTAAAGAGCAAAACTCCTACAACTTTAATACTGTTATGAAAGGTAAATCTCAAATATTTGTTGTGCAAGTTCTCCATTGCCACTTTTAAGTTGGTTAATTGTTTTGTGTTTGTCATCTGTTGCAGAGTACAAAAGCATACATGATTCCTCCCAAACATCAGATTATTATTCAAAGAATGTTTGCTTACGGGTGTGTTTTACATTCTCTAAAACTGAATTCTGTATCTGACCAAAAGATGTAATATTTTCTTTGATCTCAAGGTGGTCCATGCACAGTTTTTCTCACAGTATGTTACAATTTTAATCTTTGCTCTATGTTCTGCAGGCATTTGAACACCTTTTACAACGTGAACTAATTTGTTTCACAGACAATAAAGGATACAGTCAATCTATAGAATTTCGTGCAGTGAAGCTTCTAGTTTCTCATGTTGAACTACGTCAGGGGCTGAAATCATATCGTTCTTGTCCTGTAAGTTATTCCCAGATAATTTGTGTTTGTTTGTGCAAAAGCATATGTAATTTCATGCATATATTTGTGGTGAATGTAAGAAAAGAATATTATTCACACTTTGAAATAGAATATAACTCTAGGTTATATACACTAGGTTTTGTAATAGAAAAGGAAAACTATCCTAAACCAAATCTCTATAAATTAGGAATTGTATTGCTAATGATAATTCCTTAGCTATACACTAAGTAAAGAATTAAAATCTCTCAAGATAGGAAACCTCCTAAGAATGGGAATCCTGTGTTTCTCCACAATATTAAGTGTTCCTCATTTTCCAGAATGAACTTATCAACCAGCAGTGGTTCTATTGAGGAAACCTTTTTGGCAGATGCTGCCCAACGTTTTGGTTTATATGATCCTCGAAAATCTTTCTTGGCCTTCGTGCACTTACATTTCATGTATCAGTTAAAGCTGCTGATCATGGCATCATTTTGATTGTTTTGACAGTCCATTCTTCATAAATTAATGGAACGTTAAGAATTACAATGCCTGGAGGAGTAGCATCAGTCAAAGACAACTATCATCATCACATGTATGACCATTTGAAGTGCTTGTTCTACCTCCACTGTTTTCTTTCATCGACCAACTTTTCAAAGAATAAAGGTTGCTCTCTTCACAATGAGTATCTAGCCTTCTAATCCGTTACTTGTAACTCCCTTCTTATGCTCTAATGTGTTTATTTACAAATCGTGCTTCAAATTGATTGTAATAATATTGTTTATTCTTCTTTTCGTGTCAATATTTCTTTAAACAGTGATGTCTTGATAAGAGTCGGTTTGGTAGTATTATTTTAACTTTGCTATTGTACAATACTAGTATAATTATAGTAAAGAGCCTATCAATCTTTCTATTTCCTATATTTTAAATCTTGTTACTTGTTTATACTATAGATATCAGTTCTGATTTAGATGTTGCTGGTGATAGATTTACCTCTGGGCCGCCTTTAGTTTCAGGCTCAGTTAAGTCCTCTTATTGTTGGCTATAACATCATGTGTCTGATGTATACACCAGTTTTAAATTACACTAAATGCAAACTACAGTATCGTTGTGAAATAACAAGGAAGAAATTCTCACATTAGCTTTGGTTGTGTGGATACTCTCTCACTATGGAAGTTGTTATTTTACAATTATGAAAATAAACATTTGATTTGTATAAGGGGTGATTATTTTTGGTGGATTTTGGTAGACTTCCAATCCGTCTGCTGTTGGATTTAAACAAAAATGGGGGAATTTCGCACTTGACTGAACATCATCAACTTGTTTATACTTTTTTTCTTTTGAAATGTCAACTTGTTTATACTTTATATACATTAGGAAAAAAAAAAAAAAGCATCTTATGTTAATGAAATGCTTTACTAAAAACCATTTATAAAATGGTATTGAATGAGTTCTATACCACGTAGAATTTCTAATAAATTTAACAAAAGGTTTTGGTTGAAGGAATTACTAAATTAGGAATGTTTACTCATAATCGTGTTATATCTTTTAGTAAAAACAATAACGAAATAAATGCTAAAATTAAAATTTCAATTTGAAAAAAATTATATATTAGGGTTAAATGTAATAAAATATCATATTCAAATACATTTTATTACTACAGCTGTTCCTGTGAACATTAACTTTTCCTCTCATTTATTAATTAATTTTACAAAGTCGAAATACCCCTATAATTTACTCTAGAAAGTCTTATTTACCCTTTACTTTTAAGATAATCAATTTAAAAATTTTTATAGTTGATAATCAAATAATAAAAATTAATCAATAAACTTAATATTTTATACATATGAGGACACAATTTTGTTCTCAAGAAAAGTTTTGAAAAATTATTAAGAAAAGTCAAAAAAATCAAAGGTTTTTGCAAACTTACCTAATCCAATTTTGGATTGATTGTAAGGATAATTATTAAAAGATTTTATAATCAATTTAAATGTGGTAATTGAAAATTCTTATTGGATAACCTTATCTAATCAGTATGTTAATAAAATAACATAATAGAAAAATATTAAAGAACTTTGAAGAAAACAAAGTTGCATGATACTTTTAAACTTGGAAATCTGGAACTAGAAAAATTTTGAAGTCCAAGGAATAGAAAATGGAGGAAAAGTTGACGAACGAAAGAGAGACAATGAAATCGGTAAAATCTACCATCATCATTGATATAAGGTTTATTATTAGTATGTTATGATATATTTCTTTTTTTTCTTTTTTAATCTTTTTTTTTAACTTAATTTTTTTAATTATTTGTTAATTAAACTATATTTTTAGTTATTCTGAAATGACTGTTTTACCCTCCATCCTCTTGTTGTCGGGTCGGCTGAAATCCGAGGCTTAACGTTTCGCTAAGGAAGAAACCGAGCATCTCACAGGAAGAAAAACCTCTGGCTGCGGCGGCTGGCTCCCTCCAAACCAAAAACCCGGTGGCGTCGTCATCTTGATTCAGTGAAAAGAAGAAAGTGAAATGATACTCTGCGTAAGAGCTTCAAGAGCTTTGTCCACTCATTCCCATAACTGTTGCTCTCGCCAGAAGGTATACTTTTTGTTTCCCTCTTCGTGTTTCTTCTCTCACCACAGCTGTTCCTCCGTCCAGAACAGCCCTGAAACTTACTATAAAGACCTTATTTTCGATACTATTCGAGCAAAGCCCTGGGCTTTTTGTAATACTAGATGGGTTTCAGATAGTTTTCAATCTGTAGTTGCTGACCCCGACTTGCTTGCTCGAGTTCTTCATAGCATTAGACAAAAACCCAGGATTGCTTTGCGGTTTTTTAGATGGGTCGAGAAGCAACCGGGTATCAACCGGTCTGAGTTTTCGTGTAGTATAATTTTGGAGATTCTTGTGGAGAGTGGTTTGTTGAGGTCTGCTTATAGTGTGCTAGAGCAGAATGTGGTTTGTGTTGATATGCATAAGGTTGTGGATGTTTTGGTTGGGGGGCGTGTCAGTTCGCGTTTAGCCGTTAAGATTCTTGATATTTTGTTGTTAATTTATACCAAGAGATCGATGGTGGAGCAATGCTTGATGGTTTTTAATAAGATGGTAAGAAATGGATTGTTGCCTGATGTGAAGAACTGTAATAGGGTTCTTAGGGTACTTAGAGACAATGATTATGTTTTTAAAGCTGGGGAAGTTTTTAGGATGATGGGTGAGTATGGGATTAAGCCGACCATTGTTACGTATAATACTATGTTGCACTCTTATTGTAGGGAAGGTGAACTGCAAGAAGCGTCGTATATCTTATTGGAGTTGGAAAGGAGTGGTTGTTCTCCAAATGATGTTACATTCAATGTGTTGATTAAAGTGTTTTCTAAGTTGGGGGAAATGCAGCAGGCTAGGGGGCTTATTAGAGAGATGTTGAGCTCAGGATTGAAAGTTTCGAAGTATACGTATAACCCTTTAATATGTTGGTATTGTCACAAAGGACTGCTTAATGAGGCATCAAGCCTTGGAGAAGAGATGGTAGCTGGAGGAGCTGTTCTTACGCTGTCGACTCATAATGCATTAATGTATGGCCTTTGCAAGTGGGGAAGAGTAAGCGATGCTAGAGAGAGGTTTTATGATATGTTGAGGAAGAATATTGAACCAGATATTGTTTCATTCAACACTTTATTATATGGCTATTGTAGATTGGGGAACATAGGGCAGGCCTTTCTCTTGTTTGATGACTTAACACATAGGAATCTTGTTCCTACTGTCGTCACATATAATACACTTATTGACGGTCTTTGCCGATTGGGGGATTTGGAGTTTGCTCAACAGCTCAAAGAAGATATGGTCAATCAAGGGATTCTGCCTGATGTTATTACGTATACAGTTCTGGTAAATGGGTCTTGCAAAATGGGAAATCTACCGATGGCTAAGAAATTTTTCAATGAGATGTTGCATAAGGGATTGGAGCCAGATCGCTATGCCTACACGACTCGAATAGTGGGTGAACTGAAACTTGGTGAATCATCTGAGGCATTCCGTCTACATGAAGAAATGAAAATGAAGGGGTTTCCTCCAGATCTGATCACTTATAATGTTTATGTTCATGGGCTTAGTAAACTGGGCAATTTGGAAGAAGCAACTGGGTGGTTACAGAAGATGGCCCAAGAAAGTCTTGTTCCAGACCAGGTAACATACACCAGCATCATTCATGCTCACCTGGAATATGGTTACATGAGTAAAGGCAGAGACTTTTACAATGAGATGTTGAGCAAGGGTTTAACCCCTTCAGTGGTGACTTACACTGTACTGATTCATGCTCTTGCAACTAAGGGAAGGATAGGACGGGCATTTATGTATCTCTCAGAGATGCAAGATAAGGGTGTTCTTCCAAATGTTATCACCTACAATGTAATCATGAATGGTCTTTGTAGAGCGAGGAGAATAGGTGAAGCTTATAAATTTTTTGCTGAGATGGAAGAAAAAGGAATATTTCCTAATAAGTATACCTACACGATATTAATAAGTGAGAACATCAACATAAACAATTGGCAAGAGGCTTTGAGATTGTATAAAGAAATGCTGGATAGAGACATTCAGCCAGATTATCATACACACGGTGCACTGTTTAAAAAACTAGACAAGGACTATAGAGTTCATGCAGTTCAATGCCTTGAGAGTTTAATTCTAGATTCTGTAGAAACATGCAATGCAAAGACTTGAAGCCTTTAACAGAGTTGGTGATTCTTAAGGTGATTAATGAGAGGGTACCATAACTGTTTCTTGAGGGATCCATCTCATCTAACTGTATAGTTGCTCCAACTACCGCCACGTCAATTCCCTTTGAAAATTCAACAAGTAAGAATTATGTTCTTCAATAGCTAAACATAGGATCTTATTCTATTTTTGCTTCATAGATTCTTACGTCTTTGAAATATTGTTTTGTGTAACAGGGTGAAATATTTGGTGACTCACCAGATCAAGAAGCAATAATTATCTCTTTTTTGATTCATAGCTGGCTCTAACCAAGTAATTCCTGAGACAATCCTCAGATTGGGTTGTTGATTAAGCTGCAGGACAAATTACACTGCAAATAATGAATAACAGGTATACAGATAAAATTTAAACCTGTATCAAATGTTCCAAATGAACTTTGGATGTATGTGTAATATTTCTTACTTATTATAAAATTTTGTTGAGGGAGAAGAATGGGATTCTTATTTATATGTTATTTTAACAATTATTCTTTGTATTCAGGTAACAGTTTTGATGTATGGTCCGTTTAATTTTTTTTCTTCGCTATTTACAACAAAACTGTTAGTGAAGGTTTTACATTCAGTTAACACATTTAATTGTTGATCCCCCCGACTGCTTAATTTTATGTGGAGCGAATACAGCGTGCCTGCCTTTTGTTAATTTATATCTTATCCTCGTATGCGGTCAAGGCTGCAGATTTTTATTCTGTATGGTAGAAGGAAACATGTGGGAGCAGCTAGGTGAAAGTCATTCTGTGGGGGATGGGAAAAGTCTATAAACTTCCATTTCTATAGTTTCAAAAAGAGAACATATAAAGAAAGAGACAATGTTGTGTCCAAAATAACCATGAACTATACTATTACCCTTTAATTGTTGAGTTAAATCTTGGGCATATGTTGCGAATTGCTTTGGGATTTATAGAATGCTAATTGGCTTAACCATTGCATGACTATACTTGTTAGTATAGTCATTACTTAGATGAACTGAATATATGCATTTGTATAGGAATTAATCAGCTGAATTGATATTTCTGAACATGTCAACAAGCATGGCCACTGTAGTTTGAATAGTTTGGATTTGACTATCCGGTTTATCCCATCTCCCTGCAAGGATTGAAGAAAAGCATATACAATTTAGTATCTATGACTGATTGAGGTTACATGTCAAGGAATACTGTTGGTGACAAATGGTTGATCATAGAAAGAAAATCGTTCATTCTAGACATCAAATGTAGTCAGCTTTGATCGAAATCAATTAAAGTGTCATTCTTTTCACGACTCCCATGGAAAAGAATATTTTGTTAATATATACACCTAGGAAATAGAACATGTGCGTACATAAATTGGATGAATGGGTAGCTTCATTGTTTCGCATCAACTAAAGTGTCATTCTTGATGTTGTCATAAAGAATACAATTGGGTTTCGATTTCATGTGAAGAGTCTGAATGCAGAGTACAATTTTTTGATCCTTCAAGACATGGAAGCAGAATTCAGGCCTGCGGCTTTCTCTTACAAGATCACGGGTGCAGTTTCTCAGACCCACTTACTTGACAAACATGCCACAATTTTCCTGTTTTTTAAACATTTGTAGGTTTTGGCAATATCCTCATTCTCAAGCTAGAGTTCATGAAGCAGAGTTGGGGGCTTTTTGGGTTATAAAAAAAAGGAAGATGATTAATGGGGGAAAATGTAAAGTTAAAAGGGTTTGGCTTCAAGGTTGGCATAAAGACTAATAATGATAGAATAAAACAGCAAAACGGAATTTCTGTTGTTTGACCATTGGTAAAATGCAAGGTGTTAGCATATTATCATGAACATTGCTTCTGCAGAGAGATGCAATAGAGGGACGAATTTCTTGAACTGTTATCCTTCTATTTGTTATTTAAAGATCAGGCTGCTCTTACACAAGCATAGTTTGATTTCGTGCGCGAGAGTAGGTGTCTTGATTTTATTTTATTCAATAAATCTGTCCCTGTCTTCCTTATTGCTATCATGTAGAAGTCATTACGTATTATGTTTATGTTTTCCTTGAAATTTTCATCTTATCTTCTCTTTTCTATGGGTGACAGAAACATGGCCAGTAAACTCCGCGAATGTGAGTGTTTGTCTCTTAGTGTGTCTATCTCATTGTCCTTACTATTAAAAGTGATCAAGTCAATTCGACAGAGGGCTGGCAAAAGCATTTATTCCAAGTCCCATAAGGTTCTGCCCTCTAGTATATTCATACTCCAGTCCTTTTTCATCTTTTTGTGGTTGCATTTGATTCTTACATTATTTTCTATTAGTCTTGCATGGACAAATGTAACTGTTATATGCATGAAGTAGATTTTCTATGTCAGAATTTCCAGAGTTTCTGTATCCTGGCAAAGTTTGTCATTGGCATTGTTTGTATTGATAAATATGTTATTTGAACTATTCTTGTAAGTTGAAATTATTTTCCCCCTTTTTTTTTAACTTCCCAGATGCTTCATTTGTCTGTGGTTGTCATAGAATATAATGAAGAAGATTTCAAGGTATTCAGTATGTTTGCAGCATACAGAAAAGGATAGAACATGATGGGTACTTGTACAACTCTTAATTCATTTCAGTATAATCGACCCCCGCCCCTTGACCATTATCTTTCCTGCTGGATTGAACCTTATCTTGAATGAGTCGAGTTTGTAATGCTCCTGTGATTTATGTGGGTGTCCATGAACTTGTTTCCAAGCTTGATCAAGTTTTGTTAGTAGATTAGTTGAACATCCATTTTTAGGCAAATCTAGTCTGGCATTGACTATGCAAATGTTGGAATGGATATTGAAATTCCACTTGGTTTACAAGGTTGGTTCATTGTAAAACCAACACCAATGTTGTTAAAGTTTGATCTTGTTTTGCAGCGTCTTCGAAATTTCAGGTGGTGCTTAGTGCAATCCTCAAGAACAAGCTTTGGTTCAATTAGCTCAAAGCAACTTGTTAGATATATCACTCCTATCACGTAGTGTGCTAATGAATGTATTGCAACTTTGGATGGTAGTGTGGTACGTATTATAAAGAATTGAAAGGAAAATTAGTCTTCACTGAGAGTTACATGATCAAGATACTTACTGATTTTATAATTAACAAGAAGCCTCACCAAGATGTGGATTAAACAAATGGTTATTAAAACCTTTTTAATCCTATTCATTTTCAGTTAATTCTCTGACGTTTATATAACAATGGCGTATTAAAGATGAATCTATATAACTCTAGTGAGAAAATTTCCGGAATTTCATTAAACTCAAGGAGAGTGTAATTGATAAATTCCAATTTGTAGGTGCTCGTTAATTAAAAATGAAATTTCTTACTAGTCATGTAAGAGGTCTTAATTTCAAGTCACAACAACATTTGGGATTTTTTTTTCATATAATTAATTATTATTTTAAAGAGATTTCCTATTGCTTCAAATAGATGTCCAAATCATCAAGGAAATGAGCGTCAATCGACTTTAAACATGTCATGTTAAACACATAAAACCGTCAATAACAATAATGCTGCTTAGTGAGCATCGAAATAGCTTAGCAGTTTTAAACGGTAACTGTAATTTTGAGCTAATATCAAGTGTGCTTTGTGTTGTTTGACAATAGAATTAATAATAAAGAAAAAAAAAATGAAATCAGCAGCAGCAGATCTTCTGCTCGTCTCACTAGTGTTAATTTCTAGAGTCATCTAAGTCCCTTTTGGATATTACAGTAATTGCCAAACTTGACTTTGCATATTTGTCTTCTCAAACTTAGGACCTCCCAATGAATTTTTTAGGTTGCATTTGATGATAAGTTACAAGTGTTTTTTTGTAAAGTGCTTGTATTGTAACGTGTTTTAGAAAAAAATACATCCATATAGTTTTACTATAGTTGTAGATTTTAATATTGTGATTGAAAATTTATAGGTTACAATTATTAAAAAAATTATAGTATTAAAATCGTTACTGAATTTTTCTCAAAAAAGAAAAAGAAAAAAATCGTTTCTGAATTTCCAACTCCATGGTATTTCCTTCGAGAAGATTACAAAGATAGCAATGCTGAGTACTTTTACAGTCTAAAATATTTTCTTTTCTATAAGAATCTAGTAATTTAAAATGTTAAACATTAAATTTTCTGTTATCCACTTTTTTTTTGGCTATCTGATAGAGTCAAAGTACTGTCAGGACCAATTAAAATAAGACTCTAAAACACAGTCCGAAATTCTTCTTTCAGAAGACAAGAGAGTACTGTCCATACAAAAGCCGAAAAATTTATCCATGCAAATGGTGGGAGGTGAGTAAAACCCGCCATTTTGAGATGAAAGGCAAGTGGAAAATATTTAACCACCAAGTCAATCCACCTTTCTCAAATTTTTTATCATCCACATTTGCATTTCTAAAATGTTGATTAAATATTTTTTCATATACAGTTATTTAAAACATAAAAAGTGAAGCGAACTTTATATAAATTTATATTTAAAATTTTCATTTTAAAAAAAATGCTAACATTTTCTTTTTATTTTTATGAGGAATTATGCAAATATTAGTTCAAAAATTGTATATCTTCAAACATGAAAAGTGATTACGAGGGAACGGTGGCCTGCACTGATGGTGAGAATTGGCTCGCCCATGTATTGTCTAAGGTCATGGTTCAATCCCATACTCTCTCATTATGGGTAATTTTTTCACATGTTATGGGTAGCTCTCTCCCATTTTTAGGAGGTGATATCCGGACTACACCTTAGAATCATACCTTGATTGGTCCTGGTTGCTATCTGGATATGTACCGGTATTTTAAAGAAAAAAATGCTTAGATGTATCATGCAGAACTTGTCTAGTAATTCTCGGCTTTAGGATCAAAATTCCAAGTTTGACTTATAACACCACTTTGGTTAAGCAATTTTTTCTTTTTTTTAATTATCCAAATCATTTCTAAGTTAGAAGACTATCGAAACCAAACCAATTCAGGTGAAACTTAATAGCACAATTTGAATAACTATTCTCAAACATTAAGAGAGGCCTACTCACACCTTCATAAATATTAACATAAAGGGTGGAACTAGAAAGACTCAAATCCTTTACTTGAAGTAATAAATGGAGGTGGTTAAACCACCGTATCAACCACACTTATCAAAGAATTCTTCTTCCTAGCCAAACAACTTATTAGTAGAAAATAATAAAATATTACCGTGTTCCGGTTCAATTCTACAAATAAGTGTAGCCCTGCCCTGCCGCATTTTTTGACTGGCTGATAAAATGTCTCACATTAAATTACCTTAAACCGTAGTAGAAATGTTCTCATTTATAATAGACAAATATAATCCACCCTAAATTTAATCGGTGCGAGACTATTAAATGTCACTTTCAATAGACAGATTCAATTAAAGCACGAGTAGATCACGTGTTATGTACATTAAATAAAACAATGTAAAAGAAATCATTTTAAAATTTGATAATTTCTTAAGAGATCTTCCATCTTAATATATAATTATTGCATTTAAGCGTAGATTCTAAACCTTTAAAACAACATGCAACATTGATGGGATCGTGTCCATTCTTCTTGGCCCCTACAAATTCTGTATCATAAAAAATGTAGCAGTCTTCAGCAAATTAAACATGGTGATAACTGTTGAAAAATATAATCTTGACAACAAAGTAAAAAGGGAAAAAAATATCTACAAAACACTTTCTTTTCTATTACTCTCACATTTTCTGTTTAATTATAGTATTTTAATATAATTTTTACTAATTTTTAAGCAAGATAGAATGCAATGACTTGAAGTACAAGACATCAGTTACAAATTCAACCTATTCGAAAATTTTCATGCCCAAATTCAAGGAGCATACAAGACAATCAAAAAACCCCATCTCCAAATCTTTGTGCTTTTCACACATCAAAAATTAATGCCAAAAATTGAAGGCTGTTTGTTTCTTGGTCTCTGTGGATAAAATCTAAGATGCATGGAGTCAATTTTGCTGCTGGAAAACATTTGTTTTCTTCAGAGACAAGGCATTCTTGGTATATTCAGTACTAAGAGAAAAAAAGTTCCCAAAATTTGTCCTGAGTATTGTCTTGAACCAACCGCCAAAAGCTTTGAAGCAACTATATAAGCACTTAAATCTCCATTCCAATGTTCCCCACTTTGCTGCCACTTCTAAAAGTAGAAAAAACAAGGTAATGGCTGTTTCTGCTTTCTCTTATATAATTTGCTATCCTGTTAGATGTACTCATACTGGAAACAACCATGATCCTAATAAGCAAAAGCTGAACAATATGAGATATGTCGGGAATTCTACTAAACCTGCCAAGACTGATTTCCTGAGCCAAACTGCTGGGGTGGCAAGCACTGATGTAGCTTCTGTTACTGATCAAAAGTTGTACATGAACAAAGTTCAGATTCGCCAAAATATTCCCACACAGAAGCAGTTTGTGGATCCTTATCGACAGGGGCTGCTTGTTGAAGGAGGAGTTGGATACAGACAGACAGTCGCGATTCGATCCTATGAAGTTGGTCCTGATAAAACTGCAACACTCGAAAGCATCCTCAATCTTTTCCAGGTTTGTATCAACTCAAATAATTATCTTTAATGATCAATTCTTATTAGATAATTGGTTAAAATTGATATTATTTAAACACTTAGACAAACATAGATATTGAATAACACCTACAACTAGTATGAATACAATTACATGGAGGAACTCAGACACTAATAAAAAACTACCCGTTAAGGTCTTAAGGATACAAAATATAGTATGTAATCACTGTAAGTATCCCAAGCTGCTATAAATAATCTTGAAAGAAAGAGATAGATTATTTGTATTTTCAGAAGTCTATATTGGGTATAAATATGTAGGAAACGGCATTAAATCATGTATGGATGTCGGGGCTTCTCAGCAATGGCTTCGGGTCTACACATGGGATGATGAAGAACAATCTCATCTGGGTTGTCTCTAGAATGCAAGTCCAAGTTAATCACTATCCAATCTGGTAATAATAAGTCTTTTATCTTCTATAGCATTTGTACTCTGTGTGTCAAGCGCTTGTTAATAAAAGATGTATATATACTAACACATAAAAGGCATATCTTGCAGGGGAGAGGTTGTTGAAATCGACACATGGGTTGGAGCATCAGGTAAAAATGGCATGAGGAGAGACTGGCTGATCAGAAGCCAAGCTACAGGTCACATCTTTGCTTCTGCAACAAGGTATATATATGATTTAAATTAAATTGCTTCAGCTTTGACACATGCGTGTTAAAAGGATTATGTTAAGGTTATTGTTAATTGACATAAACATAAAATAATTTTACAATTTGTGTATTTGGTATATGTGGGATCTCATTTATTGTAACAAACCATCTTTAAGTTGTACTAAATAAAAATGACCTCCTCCAAGGTAGTAACATTACTCTAAGATATTAATTGATTCGTTTCTTCATTGGTGACCTTTCTCTATGGTATGCAAATGTCTGCACTTGAAAATTGATTTATACCACAATCCTTGTATTAACAGCACATGGGTGATGATGAACGAGCAAACAAGGCGACTCTCAAAGATGCCAGAAGAGGTGAGGGCTGAGATTTCACCGTGGTTTATAGAGAAGCAAGCAATCAAAGAAGATGTTCCAGAGAAAATCAAGAAGTTGGACAATAAAGCCAAGTATTTGATCCCTGACTTGAAGGTAAAGATCCCCATACAACACAATCACCAAACTTCAACAGCTCATGCTATAGCTAAAGAAGCTTATATTGACTGATGCAAAGTTCTACTAATTTGTAGCCTAAAAGGAGTGACTTGGATATGAACCACCATGTCAACAATGTCAAGTATGTAAGATGGATGTTTGAGGTAAACTACATAGTTACCCCATTAGGGGGCTCTCTTTTATTGATGTTAATATTGTATTTGGAAGACAGGAGTTGAAGGAACCTAGTGCTACTACTAAACAATAGTAGCTCAGGCTCATCACATTTTTGTTGTTTTTATTCTCAAGAGTCAAAACAGTTTTCAGGCAGCTGATAGTAATCAGAATCTTTAAAATACAAAATCCAATTTCTGTCCTTCAGTTCCTTTTCACTTTTCTAACTATCATTTGTGTTTCATCTACAGACTATTCCTGACCAAGTTTTGGAGTCTCATCAGCTCTCTGGTATTATCCTGGAATACAGAAGAGAGTGTTCTAGTTCAGATATAGTTCAATCGCTTTGTGAACCCGAAGAGGACGGAATCCTGAAAAATGGAGTGAAACAGGATAGTGGTTTAACCCTCCTCAACGAATTCTCTTTTCCATCCGAAGTAATGGAGGGTGCCGGCCTTATTGGATCCTACGAAAGGAACCTGTAAGATATACACATCTGCTACAGATCCAAGGGGAGTCTGTAAACGAAGAGATTGTTAGAGGAAAAACAACCTGGAAGAAAAAACTCCTTCCTAGCCATTTTCCAACTAGAAACTAATTAAAACTTTAAAAGCTAATAATAAGAACATACAGGGGCTTCAGCAAGTGAATCCTGTCGGAGAAAACCCTGGAAAAATCTGAAATGAAAAATGAAGTCCAGGAGGCTGGAATAATATTGAGAGGGCATTTCTGGAATTTCACTATATCCTGTACCATTTTTTCAGAATTCTGCCATGGAAATTAAGGTGCCTCATGTACAGAACAGTCGGGGAAAATAAGTATAGATTCATGTGTGATGGTGATCAAGAGAAATGCATCTATACTTTGAAATCATTTCTAGTGATTACCTGTAAAGAGTGGTTTTGGTGCTCCTTTCTTTGTATCATAGAAATTATTTGTTAGGATGATAAGAGTGAAGGTAATTGTAACTGTGTTTTATGCAATGACCACTCTTACAAATTTTTTATTCCATACCACCATATATTCGACATTGGTAACATATGTTGTAAATAATCATTGTTGTATTTGTTCCATCATTATATTAATACAAATTTGGGTGATTTTTGAGATAACCTAATGCTAAACCCATCCTATCCCAGTGATTTTTGAGATAACTTAATGATAAACCCATCCTATCTTCAATAAAATAAGTTAAATCACGAACCCCGCTCCAACTCCCAAATTTTAATTGTCCAAAAATGTAACACTTATTAGAAGAAGATGCTCTGATCCATTGCAGCCGCTGCAATTCATATCCAACACAAATTCTTAACATTTCAGCCCAAAGCAATTAATGGCGGACCATTCAACTAGAAAGCCATAAAACTTCAAAGAAAGAGAATCAGCGAAGCAGGCAAGCAGCACTCTATGAGCAAAATATAGGCAGCGTAACAGTATAACCTTATGCACGCTTCCCTAATACTATAACATAAAAACATCACAAAGATGGAAAGAGCACTGGATAAATTAAAAATGAAATAATGGAAGATTGAAAATACATAGCAATTTGCTCGAAATTAGTAAAAAAGTTGCCAATTTTGATGATACTGGCAAACTACACTCGCAGCTGTTAAAAAGCATTTCACAATACCTCACAAGAAAGAATTTATACTCAGCTCATAAAACTGTGATCCGCTAACCTAAAGGAATTAGCCTTTACAACTTATGAGAAAAGTATTTACAACACCGATGAATACCCATAAGACTACTAAGAAATCAAAGAATAATTTACCGCATTGGCAAAATCATCGTCTCTTTCTTCCCAAACTCTTGTAAGACCATACAATCAAGAATGTCACAAGCAAAACTCCAACAGATGTCCAAAAGATTACCAGCCATAAGGGCATTGACTTAGGATACAGACCTAGTAGCAATTACAAAAGACCATTAGTATAGCTGGAACAACTCTGACAAAAAATGACTGAACTTCTTGGATGATTAAGAGAGAGAAATGTACCATGTCCAAACTTAATGCAAATGAGAAGCTCAACTATGCAAATAGCTATGGAAAGCCAACAAAATGCTCCAACCTTTTTCACTGAATTTCTGAAAAATTAACAATGATATTCAATCAATAACAAATTATGTATAAAATCATTTCACTATTAACAGTTTTCTATTCCAATAAATGTATGTAGATATGTAAAAAAAAAAAAAAAAAAAAAAAAAAAGAGAGAGAGAGGGAGAGAGTACCGGTCTTGGAGGTATGAATTGTACTCCCTTATTGTTGGTATGGCAATAAGCCACCACAAGATTAACCTATAAATTATCACAGGGTTCCGAGGAGGAACCCATAGACAAAACTTAAGGAAAAAAGTGTTAAGCTCTACAGTCAAGAAGACAATGCAAAGACTGAGAACTTGAATGAACCGCCATGGACCAAGCAATGGGTGCCACTCATCTTTGTCCCACTGGGCTGGTGTAAATTGTCCTAACGTCCGTTTGAACTGACAACAGTAAACCAAAGTCACAATGATCAACCATCATCTTCATTGAAGACTTCAGTAGTTAACATGAAATAACAATGTGACAATCAACTTCAAGACTATCCACATTAGAATAAGAGTGGTAGTGCGTAAGAAAAAACATTGTCACACAGAACAATATTCAACTTTTGAGGAGACTGGTTCGAAAGACAGTGTGAGAACTAGCCTTCATTTGTTAATCACACCATAAATAACAAAAATAAACATAAAGGGAGAAAATATTCTTCTTAGAAACAAGTCTAAATAATACTGACACTAAGTATAAAGGACACAATTAGTAACAATCAAAATGTGACCAATTCATGAAAACATTATCATAATACTATAATGCTAAGAACCAAAAATTCTAAATATCCCTTGCTCAGCATAAGTTTGTATATATTAAAAGCAATTCAGCTAATAAGAAAGAGTTGCATAAAAAAGGTTCCGAACATAGACGAGTTACATAATTAAGAAGCTCATTACATACTTTCCCAAGAATATTAGGCTGGCGGCTTATACCAACCCACTCGTATGTTTTCCCGTCAAAGTACCTAACTGTGTGCATTCCAGCCCAGATACCTGTAAAATTTTCCAAATAGAACTCGTCATAATTGGCCTCAAACAACAATTGAAACTTGCACAAATATAATTTAGCACTTAACCCATAAAATCATCCTACCTTATCAAAATAGAAATAACAAATGGTAAGAAGGGTAAAAGGTACTAACCAGCAGATAAATAAACATACAACTTATAAAATCAAATAACTGTCAATTAAAATTATATACTCATTATTCTTATTCTTCCTTTTTCTCCAACTAAACTTATAATGAATGTATTACGGCTCAGCACAATTCTCTTTTCAGCTCTATATTCTCTTTTTCTTCCCAATACCTAAAAGTTCATCATTAATTAAAAACCCAAGATGCAACAACTCAACAATGATAATAATTTTCTTGACATGTACAGAGCTACAGCAATCTCACCAAACCAATTGCAGATCAGAATGTCCAGAATTATACTGTCCCACCAGCACTCATTGAAGTTCGGTAACATGTGGCGGAAAGTAAACTGAAAAATGGCAACACATGCTTGAGCTTATACACAGATAGGATAGCACAGGCTTCAAGGACATATAATGCAGATAAGCCATCCCAGGCATTAAGAAAATAACAAAACAAACTATGAGCTTAAGGTGAACAAATTTACCTCCATCAACTCAAATCCAATAGATAGCACCCACAGAAGTGGCTGATTACGTATCAATATAGCTTTGCCCCACCATCCAAAAATATGAGCAAGAACAAATTCATCAAAAAGTGTTTCCTACAGAGAGCTTATCAAATAAGAAATTGTTCTGTCTGTATCTTGAATAAAGCACACCAAACCAACAAAAACAGGCACAAAAGAGAATCGAAATAGACAGGCTATGAAAGAAGAATTCATACATAAACATTCTTAAACCTGCTCGTGGGGTTTTCAGGTACATAAATGCGACAATCAGCACCATATGATCTCTCTGGAAGTTCTGCATACATACAAGCAAATGAACATCAAGAATTTCTTGCAATTAATGACACCTAGCAAAAATGAGAATTACAATTCTGCATTTACAGAAACATATTGAATTGAAATCACTAGAAATATAATGATAAAAGTAAAAAAGAAAAGGAATATGCTATACTAGCAGTCATGTTACAAAGTATTACCAACACCAAGATCAGGATGGAGAAACTTCATGAATTGACGGGCATCATCTCGCTTCTGGAAATGAAGAAAACCTAATATCAATAAACATAGAAGGTCCAGAGAGAAAAGTAGAGCATGACTCAATCAGTGCTCCACAATTTCATTAATATTTCAGTTACGGATTGCTTGCTGTATGTATAAGCGAAAAAAGCATAGGCTTTAGAGCACCTGAGTTCATTTCATTGTTTATAAATTGAGATTTTAAGTCTATCAACCAAAAATAAATATATAAAATAGTGCAGGAAAGACAGAGAAAAAAGTCCTCTGAAAATAAAATAACATATATACTTGTCCAGAGAAAATGCACACAAAAATATAGAAATGTATAATTACTTTTATATGAAAAATAGACAAGTACAATATAAGGCAGCGTTGCATGAAACCAACCTGGAAAAGCAGAAATGTGAGTGCCACGAGGTAAACAACAGCCATTCCATGTACTAAACGCCAAATTGCAGGATGTGGTCTAATAAGAACCCTGTAAAGAAATAATGGCTTTCCAAACTTAAGAGCACACATATTCAGAGTACCTAGCACACATATTGATGCAATCACACCATGAACTCAATCATCTGATAATTCTATATCTAAACCAAGTCCATCAAAATAAGTTCTCCCTACCAGAATTACCACCAAAACATAGTGTAGTCAAAATAAATTTTGCATTGGATTTTAGACACCTAAAAGAGTTAAGAGCAATAGTTCAATTTTGTATGAAAATAAGCAACGATACCAATCAGCATTGTTGAATGCATAACTCAATGAAATTGCTGGGTGGTTGAATGCTAGTGTCCCCCACATCCAAATTTAGAACACACAAGAATCCATCAAGCACTACAGCATCTACACCAGCCATTCTACTGCCGATATCATCAAAATTTTTGTAACTGACAACGCATAGGCATAGCATGTATATCAGCCTTTCTATTAGCAGTAGTATCTTCAAAATTTTTCTGACTCCACATGCATAGATGCTCAATAGTTCAGACCCGTGAGGGCAACAGGAAAAACCTTCAGGCTTACCTATGACCTAAAATGAGTTTCATATGTTTCAAAATCCAGACTTTAATGAACTTTTACATTGACAGCAACATAACACTTTGACCAAAGAAAGTGTCACTGACCTTTTCTAGCGATCTTAGTCCTTCCAATTCATAGATCACACAAGGACAAGTCTAACAAACAATGGAAGACAAGGTAGTCATATTAACATTACTTCTCAACTGTAAACAAGCCTATCATTACAGATCTAAGTAAGCTTGACCAGCAACAAGAAAGAGAAACAAGTTCTCAGCTACCAAAATTTAGAACATGCCATGACTTATTAAATTTAACCAGTACAAATCAAGAAAGCTTGACGAGCAACAAGAAAGAGAAAATTATCAGCCATTAAATTTAGAATAATAAACCATCTTATGACATCTTGCTAAAATACCTTATCACTTAAAAAAGTAATAATAAATCTTAGAGACAAACAAAGACTTTTGCTGTTCAATCAAATAATTCCTACCATGAAATGACAATGGGCAAATAGATTCAATTTCTATAACAACCTTGCTATATGGGCAAATCAATCACCTGGGTTTATTCTATATAACCCGAATAAAGTGCCAACACCCAGAAACAGAAATGTGTCAGTCAAGGTAAATTAAATAGATTCTGAAAAATTATAATATTTCTATTAAATAGATTCTGAAAAATTATAATATTAAGTACAAAAAAATATATATATAGAAAGAAAAGATAAATTCAACAATTAGAGGATTGAACAATTCATCATATAAAACCATCACATTCAGGTCCAAAAACTTACGTAGATGGGGCCTGCAACAAGCAGTAGGCAAGAAAAACTGCAATCATCGCCCATACACCCCTACAAGAAACAATACAGATGAGCCTTCTACAGATTTTACCCACTACAAAATGCATTTAAACGAATAATTATTCAAATAACATCACTCACTCCTACAAACCTTTTCACAGATGTAACGAGATCTCCAGACGCGGAACTTTCAGGATCAAGGGCTCCACTTGCCCAACTGGTTAACACATTCAGACAACAGTAAGAAAATACTTATCAACAAAAGAGAATGCAAGACAATGTTAAAGAGGCCAAGCATTGTGCACCTAGTTGAAAGGTTGACTTTTCTAAAATTTTGTACAGCTACTAACATGCTATGAAATTTTGTACAGAAGTCTTATTAATAGCTATCAATACATCGCTTAACTCTCTATATTTGCTCTTTGCAAATTTTTAAAAAATTGTGTGCCATGTTTAGGTTTTTGTAGTAGTCATCACCAAGATCCCATGCGCATTTTGAGACACGACCCTCATGCCCATGTCAACAAATCACTTATTTTCTAACCTATAGAGGCCCATTAAAAGTGTCTAGTGTATCTCCAGCATATAGAACTGACTGCCAACTGAATAAACTAATGCTATTAAGGAAAAAAATGAATTGTTAAAATCCACAATTGAAATGCTTTCAAGATATGACACTAGCAATAGACTCATTATGAAACTGGGGAATTCTATAAATTACAAACAACCAATCCACTATTAATAAATAAAAAATAAATGAATAACAGGACCAATGTATATATATATGACCAACAACATTTGTCAGCATTAGACTTACATCAGAAAGCATGCACCGATAAGCAAGAATGAAATAGTACGAGGCTTGTACGCCCATGCTGTCCATGGGTCTAATTCACCCACCACAATTCTTAAATTGACATCACCATTTTCTTCACCATTTTCTTCACCATGATGATCCTTTCTCTTCATTCTCCTGTGACCATTAGGCTCCGTGAGCCCCATGTTTATAAGGCAAAGTGATCACTGCATATCAACAAAAGAGAAATCAGAAATTTTTATGGAAGAAAGCGCTTCTAGACTTGCCAGCCCTTATTAACAAAAGGAGGTGCATACATAACAGTAAAACAGTGATAATTAACATTTTCTACAAAAGCAAGGTTTAATATCTTGTTGAATGATGAAACAATATAGGCAGTTCCATGTCAATACAATAGAAGATATATATACAAAATAAATAAAAATTAGCAAACAAACAGATGATGGAAAACTACTCTCATACTGTACGATTGAATGTCAGAAGAATAATATGCCAAATGCGCAAGAGTGTGACTAACAAATAAATCAGTTGACAAGCAAAATATCCAGATGCAGATTGAGACAATCATATATAAATCAACATCGCATGACTCACATTATGGTATCAAAGCAATTTCTCAATTTTTGCAAACAATAATTTAATCTAATGATAAAGTTGCCAAAGCAGTCGCAACACAAGCAAAGCACATCATTCTACAATCAATCCCATTTGTACTCCAATTTTGGAGAGAGCAATAAGCAAAATTTTCTAGTCAAAATACAATGACTTTCCATAGTTGTGCAATACATCATAAAATAATGCCGAAAAACGCCAAGTATTCTGACCAAAAATCAAAGTCACCTGACAATGCAACACACCTTACCAAAAGTATAGGTATCATACTGATCTAGTGGTTGATCAGCAGTATCACCTTACCAAAAGTATAGGTATCATACTGATCTATTGGTTGATCAGCAGTATTTTGATAAAATATGAAACAGTCTAACTCTTGCACCTAATACAAGAAAATTATAGAAACGAAACTAAAGACAAGGCTCAACTCTTGTTAAATACTGGATTAGCCAGATCGCCTCTACTAATAATTATTTTATGCACAAATCTATCAGCACAAACAGGCCCACCACAAAAAGTAACATGTATGAATGTAATAAAAGATATCATTCAACGAAATTCTAAAATTAATCACATGCAGTCACTTGAGCTGTGTAAGGAGCTTAATGTAACCCCACAACACTATTAGAGACTAAGGTTTTCTCCTTCAAAATTATGGATGTTACTTTGAAAACATTAAGCCCCCACAAGACTCAGTAATGCAACCAATATACTTCTAGTTCTATCGGCACGTCTCCGTGGAAATTACGTCTAGTACACCTCAATTATTAATCTTATTAACCACAAAACTGGACCAGCTCATCCAACACAAAGAAATGGACCCTACAAAATGGCCAACAAGTGCGACCGTTACTCCATACTAGTCAGATGACATGACAGTCCACTACCATACTATGTCACCATAATCTATTCACCACAAAAAATTCCTTAACCATGAGTTAGATACATCTATTCTGCAGAACTATTCTTGAAATTAATACAAATGACAACTATCTCTCATTAAACTTGAACAAATTCAACCAACATAGCTAAACATAAAGAACCAACACAATCTCTAATGCAGGTAAATGATAATTTATGTATCCTAACTGTTGAAAGCGTGAAACAGTAAACCAAATTGTATATGTAACCTATAGTAGCATAGAACATAGAACATCTAGAACCTTAAAAATACACAGTGACTAGATAAGACCTACACGAATTTATTGAAACCCCACATGCCCCCTATAGCTTTACCAACCCGGGCTGGAATTGCTAGGGCTTTATAATGACAGAAGCAAACCCACTATAACTTTAAATGTGCGAAACCAACCTTAGAACACACGAGACCACACAACACCTAACTCAAAAACCCCCACACAAATTGCATAGACTCAAATAAATGCATAAAATTCATGTAAAAAAACATGAAACTAAAAAACAACCCAATTCCCTTGTCAACCTAAAATTACTGCAGAGAGTGATACAATCAAAACAAATAAAATCAATCAAACGTCACATGCAGATCACAACAATGGTCAAATCATGTCACCAAAACTTAACAATTAAAACAGTTCTCACAGACGCACGCATCACTAAAGCTAAAATTAAATATAATAAGTACATGAAAAGGCAATTAATATAAAACCTGAATCATAAATCAGCACTTGAATTCAACGAAAAAAATAAAAAAGAGACATTCACTGCATGTATGCAGTACCCAGACAAGAAAAAAGCCTAAATTCCCGGAAAAAACCACCGCAGAAACGTTTTTTTTTTTTTTTCAAATACATATTTAAAAAATTGAAAGGCTAAGCTTCTTGTAAAGCGAAAAAGAAAACGATTACGTACACGGAACCGATTCTGAAACGGAGACGACGACGAAGAAGACGACGGCGACGACAAAAAAGCAAATACATACAAATACGTATAGATACATCATTCAAAATACGAGAACAAAGAAATGATTTTGATAAACAAATAAAAGATAGAGAGAGAGAGAGAGAGAGAGAGAGAGAGGAAAAGGTGGCTTGAAAAGGCAAGTGAAGTATTTCCACTTACGTAGCAGGGAGCCAAAAGGAGTCCGTACGATTGGAAAGACGAGAAGATCGTGGCCGTCGGATCAATCCAAAGCAACCTCCTCGTCGTTGAGAATACTAAATAATAAAAAAAAAAAAAAAAAAAAAAAAAAGGAAAGAAAAAAGAAGAACAAACAGAGAAAGTGAGAGTTAACAAAAAGTTTAAAAAAAGAGAGAGAGGAGAGAGAGAGTGCGTGTGTGTGTGTGTGTCTGGTTTCGGCTATGGTTCTTGGTTAGGGTGCTTGGTCTGGTGGTGCTTTAATGGCGGTTCAAAAAATAAAAACTGAATCGAGAAACACGAAGTGTTTGATTAAATAATAATAATAATAATAGGATAAGTAGAAGAAGAAGAAGTAGTAGTGGTATAGTTTGCAGTTAGTGAACAGACACAACACACCAGAGAGAGACCAACCTTTTTTGTTTTGCGCTTTCTGATTTTTCTCTCTCTCTCACTCCATTTATAAAAAACGCCTTCAAGCCGATGATGCGAGCGAATGTGAGAGAGAGAGAGAAAGTTTTGGTACGACGGTCAAAGAGAGAGATTTGAAGCTGTTTTTTATTTTTATTTTTTTATTTTTTATTTTAATAATGATTTGGATACGTGTGGTTTTTTTTGGAATTCCGGAATTGCCCCTTAGGTGTTCGTTAATTGATGTGTAATATTGGAGACGATGGCGTGATTGTGATTGTGGATTTACTGATCTGTCCTTTCACTCCTTTGGTTGGGGTTGCCTTTTGGATGGATATAAAGGTTTAAAGCTAAAGATTTAGAAAAGATTTCCTACTTTTATTCCTCGTCTATCATTTTTGAATCAAACAGCCCTCACTTTTTTACTTTGTTTCTTTTTGAATTGCTCTAATGATGGTTCAAATATTCGATTGTGATATGATTGAAATAAAATCAAAATGTGGATTGATTCGTTATTCTCAATTGTGATGATGGATTACAGTAAGTAATATTCCTATAAATTTTATTATTCTTATCTTGATGCTCTAAAAGTTTTGGACGATTTCTTTACCCGATGAGAAAAGATAGATCAAACAAGATACGAATGTGTAAAATCATGCAAGTAAATTTGATCTCATTCTTACTTAGCATCTTTTATTCATAACAAATAGACAAATGATTGTCAAGTGATTTTCAAACAAATAGACAAAAGATAGATCATGTAAGTTAATGATTTTCAAGCAAATAGACAAATATTGATACTAGTAATACTATTCAATTCGAGAAAAGTTAAATCAATAAAAATTCATAAAAAAATGATTGTCAAGTGATTTATTACCTCCATATCATCATATTACCATCCCATTGTTTACATGGTAGGGACAAGTCACTTGACCCTTTTTTATATAAAAATTGAACTATAAAATAGTACTCACATGTCATAAAATAGTACTTATATTGATTTTTGTTATAGTTATTGAAATATGGATACTTAAGAATTACCACACACATCTTTTCAAAAAAATAAAGTACCAAACACAGGAAAAAGAGAGGAAAATATCATTTGTATACGCTCAAATTTGACAATTTAATGGAGTTGATTGGGGCAATCATGAGTCAATTTCTCATGTTCCGCATGTTAACTGATAGCCTCTTGATCAAGGTTTTCTAAAACTTAATGTGAATGTTATAACAGGTAATATGACTAGTTTTATAGGAATTTGAGCACTGATTTATGACCATCAGAGAGATGTTATATGTGATCTTTCTATAAAGATGTCTGATTTTTTTTACCCATTTTTTTGGCTAAATGTGTGACTTTCAAATAGGTTTTAAAGTTTGTTTTAGCTCATGATTTCAAACCTTGAGTTATGGAGACAAATACTTGTTTGGTTATCTTGATAATTCATGATAGGAATTTTTATACTTTTAAAGGTCACTTCATTAGAGATACTTCTTTTTTGTTAGCTCAATTGGGCAATGCTCAGTGCCATTTTACTCCCCGAAAGAGTAATAAAATAGCTTATGGATTAGCAACTTTGGTTTTTCGAAGTAATTTTTAGTCAATCTTAGTTTTTATTATTTTTCAGATTGTATCTCAAACATTGTTTTGTCTTATGTTTCTTGAATAAATTCATTTGGATTTCCAAAAAAAATTTTGACCATTTGTATTTAACTGCATAAATTAATAACAATTGGTGTGAATGGTGTCAAATTACTTTATATATATATATATACATATATATATATTGTGTTTTTATAATCAGGATGTCCTAACTTTAAAAGGTAATAATCAACCAATCAAATTCATCAATTGCAGTTTCTCTTTTAAAATAAATTTTCTATTCTGTTTAATTCAAATGCAATGTTTGATTGGTTGATCTTTATTTTTTAAAATTAAGACATCCTGATTATAAAAGTATTATATATAGATATATTCCTAATGAAATTTACTACTCATCTAGTATTTTTTCTTTATAGCTGCAACTCATATGGTATTTGATCATTAATGAGTTTGGCAATAAATTTTCATTCCACAACCGTTACAAATGAAAGCAATAAATACACCACTCGAACAATATTAATATTCTTCCAGTTAAAATTTAAAACGAAAAGGAAGGCCATTAAATTATTTTGTTGTAAGCATAAATGCAAAATAATATAAATATAAAAATGTAAGTATACACAGTCAATGGTTCTATAGTACAAAGAAAGGTCAAAATTCTTTTCTCTTACAAATTGGTCCAAATTGAAAAGGCTAAAAGGGACAACTCGAAAAGGATAGTGGGCGACAGAAGAGAATAAGAGACTCCTAGGGGTAACAAAAAGCTTTTGTTATCATTATTTTCTCATTTTTATATTTAAGAAATCATTAATAAAATAATAATTTTTTAATTAAAAAGGCAAAAAAAAATTGGTAAGTGATAAATGGTGAGGTGGATGGGACCACAAACAGGCCGTCAAGCAACCAGGCCTTAGACCAAGCAGCCCAGGACGACCCGACTCTATTTTTTTTTTCCTAAAAAAAAACGATATTAAATAAAATTTTTGGTCTCTTTAAAGTTTGGTGGGATTGTGTTAGATATTATAATGAAAAGTAATTGATAGAGAAAAAAAAATTATTTTTACTTCTTTCTAAATTAACACCTAAGATCCGAAAATTTAATAGAGATTTATTGGACCTTACCTTGATAAATCATTGGTAATATAATCATAATAACTCTCCCATACATAATAGTAAATACATAACCATGATGAAAGAATGTTATCCTTATATCACAAAAATATATATTTTTCGATTTTATAAAGTAAGTTTTTGAACTGATACACACAAGGATAAAAGATAATTATCCTTATATCATAAAAATATATACTTTTTAATTCTATAAAAATAATTTTTAAACGAACACATAATATTGAATTTTAATAAGTTTGGAGAGTCACTTATATTATTATTAGATCCTTATAATTATTTTTTTCTTTAAAAAAAAAAAGCTATTTACTGTTTAACTAATATTTGAGAATAACCTAGTTGGGAAAATATTCGAAACAAGTCAAGGTAGACCAGAGTCAGGTTTTAAAAAAGCAACAAGTGATGCCCACAAGCCACCCTCACCAACGAAAGTTGGAAAGAGAATTGACGACCAAAGACATACTTACATTAACATAGAGACAAGTTTTGTCGAACTCCATCAAGTCTCTTTCTCCTCTAATAATTTTTGTCTATATAAGCTTATATTAACATGCTACATTTTGTTCAAATATGTTTTTTAAGTGTTGGAAAAAATATATACTTATAAATAAATATTGTATCATGTTTGTTCTATATTATTTATTAGACTTTTTTGTTTTGGGACGTGTGTATATTTTTTAATAGTATCAAATTATTTTCTCAGTGAAAATTCGTGTTGTCCCAACCGTAATATATGAGTATGTGTTAATGTTTACTTGAAAGATAAAAGATCACTTAAATGTAAGTACCTAAATGTGTTATTTTGAATGAAAAAAGGTTTTATTTGAAGAAGATAAACATTTGAACTACTTTTCCAATAACTTTTCACAAATAATTATTTGCCATTGACAGTTTCATCGTGACCACATAACAACTTTTTAAATTTTACTTTTGTTTTATTCAATCATATCTTTATTAATAAGATGACATATTACATAAATGTTAATGAATCTCAATTAAGAATAGCTCTATTACTAGATGCCTTTGAAAAGAGATTTATTCTATTAAAATGCTTTTCATTATTCTTACAGAGTTCAGGTTTTTTTTTCTTTTTTTTTTTAAAAAAAAAACTTTATAAAAAACAATATTCTTTAAACATGCATATATATACATATATATCCCAATTAAGTTGGTATCTTTGATATACCATAGTTAGAATATTAATATGGGTTGGTGGCCTTCCCTCTATCTCTCTAGGGAACAGTACCCACATGGAGTTCTGATTAATGTTTATATGTAGGGTTCCTACCTGAATAAATGAACAAAAAAAAAATCAATAAATTAGAAGCGAAAAAAAAAAAATAAAACCGAAATTGTAGGTTGGTCCAGCTAGAGGAATGAAATGTTGAGTTGTTTGAATGTCCAACAGTAAGCAATAATGATGGCACCAGGGGCTCCACCCCTGCTTCTTCATGGCTGGGTGGCTTTGCCTATGACAGGCTCCACCCGACCTGACCTGGGTCCTGCCTCAGGGCCCTTTGTGTCCAGCTCAGGTTCTCGTTGCTTTGAGACTTTTGCCATGTCACCACACCACTAGTTATTCCATTACCATATATATCATGTTTTTGCATTTGTATGATTTTAATCATCAAATCAATCATTGGGTTTCGGTGTTTATAATACAATCAATTGGTTTTCCTAAGCGGCCTGGACTATATTTTTATTGAAATTATATTTAATTTAGAAACACACTTATAATATTCAATCATATTATTATATATAAAAAAAGGCAAATTTTATTTTTATCTTTATGTTTTAACGTTTGTTTACTTTTGCAGCGGTGAATTCACTTTTGATTCCCATGGACCTCCAATTATGAAAATACACAATTTTAGTAGTCCAACCTAATGCAAACAGCGCAAACACCATTTTGACCTTAGACAACTAAAATTATCGTTTTATCATTTACAAAATGGATTATGAAGATTTAATTATAAAAATAAATTAATTTAAAAAAATAAAATTAAAAAAAATATTTTCATCATTCATCTCACAGATTGATTATAGATTTTTTTTAAAAAAAATAATAATTGAAAAAAAATACCTCCATCATTGGTAATGGAGCCCCATCTCCCCATTGCACAATAGCGTTCGTTAAACTGGTGATAAAATCATATCATCAAAAACCTGGTTGATAATTTAGAACCAAATTATCATTAAAACCAAATATGGTTCCAGATCATCAGCAACAATGACTATCTAAAGGTCTAGAACGAGATCTAGTTTCGACAACAATCTATTTTCAAAATGTCAATGCCCATCAGATCGATTGTTGATCTAGTTCAACCAAATTCATTTTTCTAATCCTTTGTTTTTTTTTTTTTTAATTTTATAGTTTTTTTTAGTTAAGTTTAATTTTTACTGTCAATTTCAGAGATAGATAGTATAAATGTTTCTTCTTTTTTATTTAAGATATTTATCTATTTATCAATTTTTAATTTTATTTTAAATACTTTTGACCTCCACCGCTCAACGCAAAGATGGACGATGGAGAGCCATATATTTATATTTTTTTAATTTTATTTTAGATAAAATTAAAATGATGTTATTAGAATGATGAAACCCTCCATTTATTAAATTGATCAACATTTAACCAATGATAGAGACTAAAATAATTTAACATCAGACTCTAAGGGGGCAGACGAGCTAAAAATAAATTTGCAGTTAAAAAAGTTATAAAACATTAAAACATAGGGACAAAAATGAAATCATCCCTATATTTAAAGGCTAACTTTTTTTTTTTAATCTAAATACCATGCATAGGATACAATTGGAATTATATATATTATAGTTATAAAAAATATTTTCGATTATATATTTTTAAAGTGTGAAATTGTTAGAATTTTAATTTTAAATTCATTCATTTACATAAGGGAAAAAAAAAGTGAATTGTCAAATTATTGCATATTTATTGTCGGCTCTAAAGTTAGGATTTGTTTAAAATCCAATTCAATTTATTTAAATCAATCAAATTCATTATGAACAAAGTGTTTTTGATAATTTTTTTGACGATTTTAATTGATCAGCTTGGAGTTTTGTATTAAAAAAAGCAATGGAATATATATATATATATATATGGTGGGGAAGGGAGGATAAAATTCAAAGAAAACTATCCACACCTTATATTTTAAGGCAATAGTGAAACTTGAACCCTTTACTTCTTATGATCAAGTGAATTGTCAGATTATTGCATATTTATTGTCAGCTCTAAAGTTAGAATTTGTTTAAAATCCAATTCAATTTATTTAAATTAATCAAATTCATTATGAACAAAGTGTTTTTGGTAATTTTTTTGACGGTTTTAATTGATCGGCTTGGAGTTTTGTATTAAAAAAGCAATGGAATATATATACACATATATATATAGTGGAGGAGGAATGATTATATTTAGAGAAAATTATTCACACCTTATGTTTTAAGGTAATGATGAAACGTGAACTCTTAACTTCTTAGAATTAAGGAAAGTGTTCAACCACTTTCATTAAGAGATGTTGTGCTCTAATTGATTATAATTAGTGGCCCATGTAATGCATATATATATATATATATATATATATAACAATTGATGGAAATTTTAATAAAAGTTGAATGCATGGAATCTGAAGCCAGGACAAGCCAAACCCTATTAACAACAAAAACAACAAACAAAACGTCACAATTAGCAAACTCGGGTTCACTAGAGTTAGCTAGGCTAGGTTAACCGACCACGTAAATTTCAATTGTGACAAAAGTACTACAGTCCTCTTTGCTTGAACTGACCAAGCCATTCAATCAAATGACTTTATATCCTACACTACTTCCCTCCCACTAGCCCACTCATGCCCTTCTACACACATGAAATTTCCAACATCAACATGGACTTCTTAACTTTAATTTTTTGGCCTCTTATCAAACTTGTCATGGCACTCGCTATCACAAACTAACTCTATGTGACCCAAATAGGGCCTCCTTCTAAGTCACAACATTGCACATAATCCACACATTAAACCTAAAAAAAAATCTCTCAAGGGTCCCTCCAACCCTAGTGTCCATTCCAAGTGAGAGCATGACAAGCTTACGAATTTAGCGGTCGATTCAATTCAGCCAACCCCCTCCGTGGCCCGACACGCCAGCCATTGGAGCAGCATAACGATGAGGACTGGTCGAATCGTCGTGGCGCGGTCGGGGGTCACAATTTTAGTGTCACTTGGGGCATAAGTCCTAGTCCCATAGTATGTGTAAGATAAGTGAGTTACAACTTACAAACAAGTACATAAGTGAAGTGGACGACGGAAATTCCAGACAGTAACACATAACGGCCATTGATTTCTGACCTCAAATTCCTCTCTAATACCCAGCAAATCTTGAATTAATGAAGCCCAAAATATTTTTCTAGGAAAGAATATGGACAAGAAAGGAGCATACGTTTCCCAGCCTGTCTCTTAGCCATTTGTTTAGATTCCACTCTTTTCAAAATTATTTATTTACTTATTTATTTTAAAATCACTTTTCAAATTTATTTTACCTAATCGATTTGGACTAACCCCCAGCAAGCTCCAAAATCGATGTTACATCAATATGTAAAATATGATATCTCAAATAATACTATTATATAAAATTAAAATGTGGTCACATGACTAGAAACATACGGCCACTAGGGGATTTTTTTTTTGGGTCAGTGTTTTTTTGTGGTTAGATTCAAAGGAGTTATTTTTTAATTTAAGTAGTTCTTTTTTTTGGGGGGGGGGTGGGGCGTAGAGGACAAACAAAGCTCTTGGAAAAGAAATAGACATTAAAAGAAATAAAAAAAAAAAGGCAGTGTAGTTTTATCTACCAATTTAATACTTACATTCACATGTTTCAAAGTCAACTTCAGTCACTCACGGATATGCACTGATCCAACCTTTTATTTTCAATTTTTTTTTTTTTTTTCTATCTCCACTTTTTAAATAAAGCTTTGTCTGCGTGTCTTTCTTTTTTTTTTTTTTAAGATTTGATTTATAGAAGTGATTGATCAGTTTTGAAAATGCACTGTTTTAAATTTTAATAGACCTAACTTTTAAGTTTGAATTAAATTCAAGTCAAGCTATAGCATTAAGTACTAATTACTTCAGGTTGACAAGATTCTTCTTGCTGGTTGTGTAATAACTCTGACTTTAAATCTTATATACCCTTAAAGGTAAATGATTGTGAATCTTTTAATCCAACTTTAGTGGATGGGCTTCAAGTCTCATTAAATATAGTTTACAAATTTTGTATGCATAAAGGGACCCAATGTGGGTCCAGTCGGGGCAAATACCTCACCTTAAAAGGTAAATACTAATGATGATGATGATGATAATAATAATATATTATATTTGCTTTTAAAATTAAGAACCTACTATATAGAATTGTTTTACAATTTTTATAATACTATTTTGTATATATTAATTTTCATTCTTTACTCTGTCCTTATAATAATATATTTATATTTTTTTGAAAAAATTAGTGAATTCTTAATTTTTTATTAAATTATTAGACTCTATTATTATATTTTTTCAAATTTTTTATTTTTGTAAATTATAATTTTTTTTTACTTAACTAACGTCTAATTTATGAACTTTCCTCGTCTAAATTTATAGTATCAAAATTGTCAATGGATTAGAATGTTTCAGTTATTTTTTATCTTTTATTTCTTTTGTTGTAAGATAGTGTTGATTTTATTATTTTATTAATTTATTTCTTAAAAATATTTTAATTACAATATAAATATGATTTTAACCAAGTTCATTAATTAGGTGTGTTATTTTAATTTGATATAAACTTTCTCATTCAATAATTTTCTTATAAAATCATATACTATGCTATCATATTCATCTTCCAATATTATAATTATTACCTGTATTAAATACTAAATCGTAATATTATAGAACTCAATATATGGTAATATAATTTATTCATTCATTTCAAATTCACATCTACTTATAACTCAAATGATTAACGTATTTCTCATTCACACCTATGGCAGGGGTTTAAGTCTCATTATACGTATTTACAAGTATACCTAAAAAGTTTTATCCATTTATTGTGAGAGTCTCATATATAGTGTTTTATTTGTTAATTTTGAGTCATACATATAGTACTGTTTAAACTCAATAGATTTTATGATTAACTTTTATACAGATATGTATTGATATGTTAATTAATAGTATTTATTCATAGTTGGATTTTAGTATTATTGTATATATTATGTTTCATTTTAGTGTTTCATCTTATATAAATCTCTGGTTCGCCACTGTTTGTATGATTAGTTTTTGTCCCTATATAGAGTAATTATTCTCTGTTATTTTTCCATCATAACAATGAAAATCCGAACCATACAAACAGTTATTAATCTTGAAAATTTTTGTATTCCTTTCAATCCTGACAGTTTTGGTATTCCTTTTGATGTCAATAAATTTAAATTTAAATTTTACTCACCAAAATTTTGTAATTGACTTATTTGTTACAACAAATAATATGCTACAACGGTTTCAAATAATAATAATAATAATAATATGCTAACAACAAACAAGTAAACCGTGGTCATAATCGATAGTGTTTGGTCCCATCAAAAGTTTTTATTTAAATAGACAAAAGAAGTTTTTAGAGTCAAATATATTTTTTTAATTACTTTTCTAAAGACAATTTTATTAATTAGATATATTCAATATGAAGAAGAAAATTTAATTGATTTTTATTAAATAATGTTTACTAAAATAGTTGAAAATTAAACAACATGAACTCCACACACAAATTAAAAATTAAGTTCTGCGAATTAAATTTTATTTTCTAATTAAAATAGTTAAATCATACTTTATTCCTAGTGTGCTATCTATCAAAATTTCCACATGATATATTAATAAAGGTATATTTTCTTTCAAGAGGAAAAAAAAAAAGAAAGGAAAAAGAAAAGAAAGGGCATCTTTGTTATCTACTTGTCTCCATTTAAATTCTCAAAAGTTAGTGAATAGTGTAATAAAATTCTTATCCCCTAATTTTGATTACTCTCAATTTTCTTTCATTTATTGCCTCAAATCTTAATGCACTATTGTAGAGTCATAGACACTATTTTATATAGACAAATAAAATGCTGAAATTATGCAAGTGGTTTGACAGTAAGGGTGCATTTGGTGATCGTACTATATTATGAATTGTATTATTTTTAATAGAATCATATATTTAATGATATATCATAATCAATATATTAACTTATACAAATATATAATTATATTGTGCAATATTTTTATTAATTTACAAAGTTATATAAGATATTAAAACAAACAAATCATATACAAAATACTAATTATTTTAAAATATTGTTCGCTTGAATACAAAGAAAATAATCTTTAACGTTTAAAATCTCCATTAAAATTGTTAAGAAAAAAATTATTATCTTAGTTATTTAATTATTAAATAAATTCATATAATTTACTATATAAAAAAAAAAAAAATCCGGCATAACAAGCAAATATTAGAATCCATAAATCAAGTGAAGCATGTCTGGTACACATAATAATAGCATCTATCCTCAGTGTACAGTGAAGCTTTTGTTACATTAAAGCAACTATTTCGTATTAATTAATACAATCCTAAGTAATTGCCAAACAATTGTTTTATTATTGCCCTAATATATGAGATTGATAGCGTCTTACCTCCCTTGCCTTACTTCTCAAAGCAAGTGCATGATTCAAATCTCAGGGGCCACCAAAAAGAGCGGCAATTTTTCCACTAATCATGGGTCGATCTCTCTGATCATAAGAGCAATATTTCAGACCGCTCACTAAACAGACTATATCAACAAATCTTCGGGTAAAAAGAAAAAAGAAGTATTGCTCTAATATATACCTACTTCTTATCCAATGTAATGTATGCTAAATGCGTCCTAAATACACTCCCAAAAGAAAGCCTCAATTTTTCTAAAGTGACCCTTTAAAAAAAAAAAAATACACCTTTTCACTATCTAAAAATGCTTGTAGCAATATCAGATATATTCCTCTTTATAACTTAACATGTTACTGAAAAATCAAAACAGTTTGGGTCTAAGTCATTGGCACCCAACCCAACCAGTATGATTTAGTACCCTTTTGTCTGAAAAATGTCATTCAATATTTATTGGATGCAATTACAGGAGTGTTAAAAAGGCATTGATAAGTTGCCAATACCAAGACCAAAAGTTAACGTCCAAAAAAAAGTTTATATAGATTTAGCATTTAATAATGCATTTCCGTTCTCAGCCAAACCCAACTTGAGCTCAAGGCCCAAACCATAACTTGGACCATTTTCTATCCATATAGACCCAAAAACGGTGGAGAACATTTAACTTGTCACCTTGTACAACTCCCAGTCCATGAAAGCACAAGATGCGTCATATGCTCCCCACTCCATATTAAATAGCATCAATTTTGTTTTATTTGAACCGGAATAGTATCAAATTTTGTTGACTAAATTTTCAAAACTATTTCCAGATCACGAATCAGGTACTAGCTTTGTATTCCTGCAAATAATAGTTCTATATGTACAAGCAGGATCCACTCCAAACCAACACATGCAATCATATGGAACAAGAGAAGAAGCTGTTTTGAGCCAAAAAATTCCATCACAGTACAATGTATATACCCCTCCAGATGATGTACCAGTCACGTTGATATAGAGAGTAAAATTAGATCCCCATGATGTGCTTAAGGCTGAGGTGAAAATTTCAGTCTTGCTCGCTATCATTATGTACAGTGCCAATCACCATTGATCATCTGCCCCTAAGGCAAAAAATGAGGACAAAATACATTAATCCTGGTCCCTTGACTTCTTGTATTTCAAGTCCGGAGGCAGGTGGTCAAATATTATGAAATTGATCCCAAAATCTAGCCTGGACCTGCAACATCAATCTGATTGTTTCTGAACACATGGATATACTGATAGAAGGTCTACCTCCACGTGTGACAGTTCTGGCAACCAGAATTTTTCCTATTCAAGAAGTGTGATGAAAAGGAGTCGGACACACATGGCTATGAGTTCACCTTCCATTCTGATAAGTTTCTTCCAGGTACCATAAGCTATGCTCATGACATTTCAGAAAAAGACCTCATGGGAGACTTGAGCATGCTGATCTAGAAATGATCTTTCTTGCTTTTCTTCAACATCATTGACATGTGATTGATATATTCAAGGCCTGTTTGGGTCCCGCCCATTAGCCACATCAGAGCCTCTGCTGCAGCATCTTTTTCTGCACTCTTCTTGTTGCTACAAGGCTGCCCCATTATTTGCATTCCATTGAATTCCACCATAGCTCGGAATTGGTTGTTCTTCAATTGTTTTGTTTTGTAGGTTGGTGCAGCATATCCTGCCCTGGTGAGCAGTGTCTGGAGCTGACTCTTAGAATTATCACCCCCAGGTCCACTTTCAGTCCTAGAAATCATAGATGGCAACACCTGGTTTTCAGTCCTTGAAATAGGCTGTGTTGCTGTAACTGAGGGCTTGGAGGGCTTAAGCACCTGGCGACCAAACACAAATCTGCCCTCACAACGATCCTCTGAAACCAGCAGTTGTACAGCAGACAGGAGGTCATGATGGGCGTGCATGTCCATTCTGGGATTGTGTAACTGCACATCACCGGTCAATTAAGGAAAATAAACAGCCAAGGATAGAAAATACCCAAAAACATCCAGATAACTTATTTACTAATTAATTTCTATGTGCTCGTTTAACGTATAATAAAGGTTCTGCTTACTTTGTTCTGAATCAAATCATCAAGTTCTCTCCTTATGCATACATACATATCAGCAACAGCAGGTTTCATGAAAAATTCCAAATATCCTCCCATCATTTTCAAGTGGCCATCCTGTTAAGACATCATACCAGCTCACATAGTCATTACAGAACTATATAAACATACCAGTTCACACAGTCATTACAGCACTATGTAAAAAGCAGAGACAGCCTTTGGCAAACAACAAATTAAGTTATTAGACAGAAATGGAAAACTTGCCATATCTCCTTGTGAGAGGCTTCCTCCAAATAGGAGCAGCACTGAATCACAGACAGCTGTTGAATCCCTAAGGAAAACAGAGTTTACTTTTATCTTCTCGTTGAAAACCAGCCATGGATATGGAATTTCAGATTCCCGAGCATTAATTGAATTCTAGGCAAAGATAATGAACACTAAGTTAAAATGAAGCAAAGAAAACAGACCTCAGTAGCTAACATTGAGATGAAAATGAAACAATAACTTGGATGGTGGGGACTTACAGAGTATAGAAGCACCTGGCCATCCTCCATAGTTTTCAGAGAAAATGACTTCAAATTGTGCTGTATATGCATTTACATTAGGACTCACAAAATTAGACGAGTAAACCAATTAACAAATCATTGTCATGAAAAAGGTAAGAAAAGAACAACAAAAAATTAAGCTCCAAATACTGAAACCACCACCAAAGCTATCTATAATTTTCATTTAACATTATGGCTAATCTTAAATCAATTTCCATTCCAACAACTATAAGCAGCCTCCTTTGAGTGTGAAATAACTTCATGAGATGTACAAAGGATGCCAACCATCAATAATATTACATATTAAGTACATTCAAAGAAGAAAAAGAGAGATTCGATCATTTGGGGACATGAAAAAGCAACAAACTCACCACAACAGAGCAAATTCCAGGATAAAGACCATAACAAATAACTGCTCGGACTAGATGTTCAACATGCTTTGATGCATCGAAGATGGTTGTATTGCAATCAATGAGACCAGTATCCTTGAGCAAAGAGAAAAATTCTTTCCGAAGAGAATCAATAGCTTTCATTGATTGTGCTGAAAGAAAATTCTTCCAACAGTATTCGTACCCTGCAAGGTCTCGTTCAGCTTCTTTCCAACCCTCGTATGCCCGAACAAGCGCAAGGTGATCACTATAATCCCAGGAAAACTGAGATTTTGCAGCCTCAGCAAGCTACAATGAAAAGAAAACATAAACTGAATGCTTTATAAGCAATAATTAACATACCCTTTATAATGATTTTCATTATGTAAATAGCCAAAAATACTTGCAACAAAGAAAGTTATAATCATAAACCAACCTTCCCCTCCTCCTTCCCTTTAACAAGCAAAAGATATTTTAAATATATTGATCATGTATACTTTAAGAGCACAAAACAAATTGGAAATGATTTTGCTCAACTGATATACATTACGCACTTAATAAACCCTTATATCTTAGTTGCATGTTTAAGCTGGCTTCTAACAAACTTATACAACTAGATTGTACTACTAAAAGTAGAAGCAAAGATCTTACAAATAAGCCAGTTATTTCAAGATTTTATTTCCCATTGCCATAACAGATATAACTAGGAGCAGAAAATTTGGAATGCAATCATCCGTTATACATAGGCCTTGGGATCTAAATGCGAAACCTTTATGTTTCCACACCATGCTAACAATTTAACTATAAAGTTTCCATTCCAGCAGAATTCAAAAGATTTAATGCAAAATTTAAAGAGCTCCCAAAGGAAAATAATTGTCTGGTTCTAGAACAATGAAGATTGCTAGACAGGATGCAGAAGAGTTTTTGTGAGTCAGGCACACTTGAAACAAAATAGAGTGGAATTACTCCCCCCTGATGCATTTTGGTCAAACATCTGAAAGTAGCAAAGCCTTGAGCATAGCACTTGGTGCACTTTATTTTGTTAAAATGATCTTATATTTTTAGAATAGGATTTCCTAGAAAAACTCAATCCTTTAAGATCAATGATTCATATAAAGTACTTGGTGGGAAATGCCTGAATGAATTTCACGAGCATCTAACAATCCTGTTGGATAGAGAGAACTAGAAAGTAAATGGGGCAGCTGGAGATGAACAGAACAGCTCATCAAGCCATTGCTCACCATAATCCCTTAAAAAAGGAGGGATTACCATAAACTAGGGGGGAACAATTTGCACCCGACATAACATCTAGATGATCCTAACCCTTGATCTAAAAGTATAGATGCGAAGATCACTCACATCCTTCTTGTCCAATGGTGCTAAAAAAGGATCTCTGACGCTAAGGCCAGCAACAATAGTTAACACTGGATCCAGGCAATTGAAGACAGCACCTAATATGAGCATCTTTCCAAGCTTGGGCTCCATTGGAAGCATGGTCAGATATTGTCCTGTCAAATTAAACTCAGGCTTCAGTGACAAAAAGTACAAGTGAAAGAAAAAAGCCATAATGTACTTTTATAATTGCAAACAAAACTAAATAAGGATAAACAATATAATTTTCCCAACCTAGAACAGTCAAATTTTCATTCTGGTCCAAGGCTCCAATGATTTTTAAATATTCAATAGCATTTTGAACCTACAGGCAAACATTAAAAAAAGTGACATGAGGAAGACATCCAAAAAGTTCACTAATTTACTTCTCCAGGTAAAACAAGTTAGAATACGACACATCCATGTAAAATAAAAATACAGAAATATAAATAAATGCTTACTGCTAGTAACTCAGGTGACTGCAGAGCCCTGGATAGAAAATCAGAGATACTGCCAAGTTTTAAGCTTTTGATTTGCAAACACAGAGACTGCAAAGGTGTCCGTAGAATTTCAGGAAGCTGATATTCTGCAAAAGCATCATGTACACATCTAGGATAGAGATGGTAACATTCTCCTGGTTGAACACGGCCAGCCCTTCCTCTTCTCTACATAGTACAAAAACAAGACAGACAAAATCTATTAATGAACTTAACAGATTCAAAACCAAATAGTATATGGGTCAGATCAGAGAAAAATTTCAGGCAGAAAAACACTTCAGAACAATTTAAATTGGAACTGCCAATTGAAAAACACAAGCAAATATACTCACATAGAGATGGACAATGCCCTGGACATTCTATTAAGCACCAAAATTGATCTTACCCTTAACTGCATGTCAAATATATAAACAACAAAATACGACTACTGCACCCCTATCTGATTAGACACTCCTTACTAGTAAGAAATGTATAGGAACACATTGTATATTTCTCCCTCTTCTTTCACTAACTCAATTAAAATTGAAAAGGAAAAGAGGAAATGAACCCAAAGGTCAAGCCACCACCAAATATGAATGCAGCTGTCCATATGAAAACAATTTCAAATAATTTTTTTTTACACTTTTTCATATTTGTTAAATGTAATATATGTCATCATTTCAAAAAAAAAAAAAAAAAGTAATATATGTCATAACCCAACCCATAAATAAAGTTTAGGACAGACTAAAATAAAATTATAAAATTTAAAACCTTCCAGCAATGCACATAGTTGAAGTGGAAATATCAAAAAATTGTTTTCATTAATCCAAATAAATATGATATCAACTTGATACAACAACACTGAAATATATCACATTAAACCTACTCCAATAGCTAAATACAAATGTTTGTCTTAAGATTTATGAACAACACACGTCTGTACTAGCAGAGCATTGTTATGAAGCATCTTCATGATGATTCTGGAACCATATTACTATCTCTTAGGATTCATGGACTTGTAGAGTAAGGAGTGACCTAACAAAGTGCAGTATGAATGTTCACAATTGAATTTATTATAAATTCATCTCAAAGGCACAAGTTACTGCATGCACAAGTACATGCTCGGCTGTATAAATCTCAATTATTCGAAAATTTGTATAGTAATCAGATACAAAACCATGATTCATATAAGAATACTTGAAAAGCATTGAAGTACCATGCGGGATAGAAAAATCCAGTAACAGCCAAAAAACATCTTATCAGCAACACATCCAAATTAAACGTTTCCATAACCATATCACCAAGCAAAAGTTACAAACTATTTTAAATTCAAGTTAGTCACATGCCAGGTAATATTAAACATATGAATGTTTATATATCTATTAGTGATTCCCACTGTCTTATCAGCAAGCTTTCTCATAGCTTTCTCATATTCTCCTCCATATTCTCCTCATTTGTGTAAAGTTCTCAACATGTACGTCTTTGGGTTCATGGAAACAAATAACAACTTGCCAAACATTTAATTTGCAAAAGTGCAAGATATAAATGTTTGCAAAAAACAAAAACAACCGCAATACATTTATTTAACCTACAGAACCACCAGATTAAAAATTAGCAAAGTGAAAAAAGAAAAAAAGAAAAAAAGAAAAAAAAACAACCAGTTATATATTCACAAATGCCAAAATCTACTGCCAAATATTTAATCCCACTGGGTAGAAGTGTTCACAACAGCCAAAATCCATATCCAAACATTGAACCCACAAAACTGCTCAGTAAATGATTGTGAAAGCCAAAATCCACTGACAAACATTTAACTGTCAGATGTAAATGTTTGTGAAAACCAAAATCTACAGCCAAACATTTAATCCGCAAAACAGCCGAATGTAAATGTTCACAAAAACCATCAAAACCAAAGACTATTTCAATCATTGTCTGACTTTTGAAGCAAGCTCATATGTTAAAAAATCACTAAAGCAAGATTATCCTTTATTTTTTATTTTGCTACACTAGAAGTCTGTTGTTCGTTGAGTGTTTTTTCAATTTAGTTTCTTGTTCTTGTGTTTGTTTCTTTTTTTACTGGACTTATGGTTCACGTTTGTATCTCATTTCTTTTATATGAAATAAAGTTGTTTCCTATCAAAAGAAAAAAAAAAAAAAATTGAGCAATCAACTGTTGAACAGAACAAAGACCTTACTTGTTGAGCAGAAACCTTAGAAATCCAGGATGGAAGCAAACAAGATGTGTTATTCAGGGCATCATAGGATGTCTCCTTTGCCTTCCCACAGTCAATGACAAATACAACGTCATTAATGGTGATACTTGTCTCAGCTATATTAGTAGTAAGCACAATTTTCCTTACTCCACCTTCAGGCTCATCAAATATCAACCTCTGCAAGCATTTAAAATATATTTTCTTAGATTCTTTGTCCTTTTTATTTTTTCACCTCAGGAAGCAGGCTGGAAGAGCTAAGAAAGAAAAACTTCTATTCCATTAGAAATGAACAGAAGAATATGTTAAAATGCAACCGATAATAGATTCCGATATCCAATACTCATTCCATTTTCAAATCCGAAATACAGTACATCATGACAAAACAACTCAATTAAAAAATTGAATGAGACAATAAACAGAAGAGTAACAAATTCACCTGCTCTGAACTGGCCATAGAACCATGGCAAGTAAGCAACAAAACTTGCCTTGAATCTCCTAAAATTGGATTAGCTAGTAGCTTATCCTTCAGAGAATTTATATCATCCCACCCAGTCATAAAGACTAGAACAGCACCAGGCCTTTCTTTCTCACATATATGGCACAAAAGATATTCAATGAGATTAAAACCAATACAATCGGGATTCCAACACGACAAAGATTCCCGTGTCTGAGGGCTATATTCCTTGAAGTCGGCTGCTTTAAGTGCATCCTGATTGCATATTTCCCAAAAATTAAAAAAATAAATAAATAAATAAAAAGAAGAATTCTTAGTGCATTGAACACACCAGTAAAAGCTATACAAATCTTTGCATACCTCAACAGCAGAGGCAATTTGGCTCTTCCTCTTTCTTGGAGCTTGTTTGGTCATTTTCCACATTTTTTCTTGACCATAATCATCAATTTGATTGTAAGGGGTCAACCTGTATCCCGTCATTTCCAAAATATTTTCCAGAAAATGGGTCCTAACTGGGTACGTGAAACCCTAATTAGACCAAACAACAAGTAGCCATTAAATAAGATTTGTCAATCTGACAGAAATTAACAAACGAGATATATGCATGTTCATTCTATAAGTATCTCTAATGAACAGACTCAGACTAACTACTATAAGAACCTAATCCAAGATGAGAAAATTGTTGCTTCTGACAAACTTTACCGGGATGCTGATTATTGTAGCCCCACCAAAGTAGTACGAGAAAAGCTCTGCATCTACAGTTGCACTCATCAGTATCAACCTTAATTCTGGCCGATGAGGGAGAAGATCTTTAAGGACAATAAGCAGAAAATCTGGCATATGCACATACCACTGTGAGAAACCAGAATTCATCATCCCCAAAATAAAACCTCAAATTAGTCAACACTTTACCCTCATTCATTCCACGTTCATGAATCTCATCAACGATCACATGAGTTACACCTTTCAGATTTCTGTCAACCAGCAATCTTCTCAACAAGATACCTGTGGTGCAGAAGAGAAGGTGGGTACCCCTCCCTTTCATACCTTCCAGCCGAACTTTGTAACCAACCTTTTAAGAATGCCATAAACATAAAACGAAACAATTTCTCAAAAACCGTAATTAACCCAAAAAAAAATAAAAAATAAAAAGCAAACAGGACAGGTATCCTAGACAACAGTATATTCCAGATATAAACTCACACATTCACCCAGTTTCTCCCCTCTCTCTGAAGCAACTCTCTCAGAAACAGTCATAGCAGATATTCTTCTTGGTTGTGTACATATAATGCTACAAACAGCACCACGAGCAGATTCTATTTCAGATTCCAATATAAATTGAGGAACTTGAGTAGTCTTGCCACAGCCAGTTTCGCCTGATATAATAACAACCTGTGAAACATAAATTCCATACATTGTCAAAGAAATAATTAGAAGCACTGGATCATTTTAAATAAAAGGGTTCCATTGGATCTTGGTGTGAAGCTATTGGCAACAGTATTAAATTTCTGACCCACCTGATTCTGTGAAATGGTTGTCAATAGTGTCTCCTTCTCCTTATAGGCAGGAAGACTTCTTCTAAATTCAAGCATCTTTTTACCATCAGAAGATGCCTACAACAAACAAAACGACTATGGTCAGTTAGGCCATTGATATTCAGTCTTTATAATCAGACAAAACACGCAGAATATTTGCATAATTTAGAAACTTCAAAACATATGTCCACTTTCTTCCCACAAAAAAAAAAAACAAAAAACAAAAAAACAAAACAAAATAGATCTATACTTCTACAGAAACCTCCACTAGTGTTCAAAGTCACCCCTAGGTATAGCCTTTATGTAAGGAAAACAAGTCGCCCTAGAATCAGCAGACAACATAGCTAAATAGATAATAAGCACTGGTAAGTTCCAAACCATATCTACATAAAACAATTGTGCTTTGGTCAGGGTATGGAACTAAGAATAGACAGGTGAATCAGACAGCCAGCCCAACCTAAAAAAATTGTCATGTGAATAAGGTTAAGAATAAATTATACTTATTTAACTAATCTCACTTAATCATAAAACTCCCTGACGGCCTAACCCAACCCATATGTAGCTTATTACCTACAGAACTAGATTAGCTATAACAACAAGTGTCTTCCAAACTGAGTCTGCACGATGCAATTATTTTCAAAAGGAAATTTGAAGAAGCATAAGTTCGTAAGGAATATATGAAACAAGCAAAGGTGCAACCCAGGATCTTAAAAAAAACTTTAAATTTCAATTAGCTAGAAAATATAGATATAATTCCTTACATGTTCAATGGCACATGCATGAACAAATCAATCAGAAGATAGAAAGGCATAAAGGACTTCTGGTGGTTTATAAATTTACATCTTACTTTGACAGAAATCTTCATGTTGTTCTCTCTGTCCACAGGTACACTTAAACATTTTGGACTATAAAACATTTCCATTTTTCATCTAAATTCACATTCCCATTGTCCTAGTTGACCAGACAGCCTGGTAAAAGGCCATTTTTACGGCTGAAAATAAAATACTAAACAGTGTTTTTTCCTCAAGTATGAGTGCTGACAAACTTCCCTTCAGAGTAAGCATTAAGCAAAAAGATGCTTTAAAGGTAGAGCCCAGGGAGACTTGCTAAAGGTCCAAGGTCCTTAATGGTTCAATCCTCAAAATTCATTTGACATTTATATCTCTCTTAATTATGTTAAAACGTTAATAAGAGTCATACAATCTGATAACAAAAATATCAAAGAGATGGACCACCAAAACCATTTTCTATTTTTGGTAATGTATTTCCGGCAGAAATGCACCCCTTCAGCTCTATCTCTCTCTTTCTTCTTTTTCTGATATGAAAGAAGATCCACCAAGCTTTCTCTCCTAATTTTTGACCAACATATCTCCATAGATCCACCTAAAACCATACCCAAAAATCCACTAATTATATAACAAATTCCAGCTCAATCACCCCCAAACACCATAGCCTCTCTTCAATTATGTTCTTCCATTCCAAAAACACTGATCCTTTTTTATAAAAATAGACCTAATTTTTAATAATTTACTATATACTCTCTGCAGGGATATTGTCTGGAGGTGCCAAAGTTCCACGATTAGGAGTATATATTTGCCACACCACATCCAAGCCTACATTTACCGAAATAGGTAAAATTAAATTGCATTTGCCCTATCAGAAAAGATTTAAATAAAAAGTGGTTTTCAAAGAACTAGCATAGGACCAAAATGGGTGTAACAACTTACATATTTGGCTGCTGAACTAAGAAGTAAAATTGAGGTAGAAAACAGTTTGAGGATAGATAAGAACTTTTTTTCACACAATGTTTTGGTAGGCCAATGAAAATTAGCTCAAAAGTATTAAATAAGTATTTTGAAAAGGCACAAAAATACAACCACATCCTCACCAGCAGTTGTTTCAAAACATCTCATACATGCTTTACAAAAGCTGTTCAAAATACGAAACACAAGAAAATAAAACGGATGCATAATGCCAAGGCCCTACCTCATGCTTATTGATTGGCTAGGCATGTCGACCAACCCCAAATACAAACACATAACCAATTTAAATATCAATACCAAATTCAAATACAATCATACAGAGGAATCAAACCTAGGACTCCTAGTACAAACGAAACCCTGCCTTATGCTTACTGATTGGCTTCGCATGTTGACCAAGCCCAAGTACAAACACAACAAATTTAAAAATCAAATATTAAATTCAAATATAATCACAATGGGGAATCAAACCCAGGACTCCCAGGACAAACTAAATCATGATACCGTGTAGGTGACTATCAAACTCATAAACTTAAGCTCATAGGAACGGGCCCAATAATGATGAATTTGGATAAGATTCAAATAATGATTGATATGCGAAAGCCATTAGAAACAAACAATGCTAGCATCCAACATTGTAGACAGTGGCTCAAATGATTATCAATGGTGGACCCATATCCCATAGGTCCAACAATTAGAACCTAGCCCAAATACCATGTAAAGTGATAAAAGATAAAACTAAATTGAATTATTGTGAACATAATTTCTGTTACAATAGAACCTATTTATAGGCATAGCATAATACATTAAATTAGAAATATAAAACAATACGGAAACAATTCAAATTCAAATAAGAAAAAGGTAACCATACAAAATCTTTCATACATAGTATATAATAAACGGGATTAAATGTTTAACACATTGAATCTAGTTGTCGATCACTATAATTAAGTTGTTAACCAATTACAATTAAGTTGTCAATCGGTCATATATTGATGTAGTTAGCTATGACATTGTTTAAGTAATCAATGTAATATGATTCTACTTTCTTTTCTCTTCTAGGCCTAGCACCATAAATTCATATACATCGGCTAAACAATAAAAAAATCTCATCCTCTATTCTCATCTTTCTCTCGTTTTTTTATTGTGTATGTTTCTTATGCTCTTTATGAACACGATATTAGAGCAAAAAATCCTTTTTATAAACAAAACCCTAAGAAATATATCCTTTTTGTCATCCTTAGCAATGTTTGCCATTGTAGACAGTGGCAACATAAAAACTCTACATTGGCTGATTAACCTATCATTTAGAACAATTAATATGTTAGATCTTTTTCAAACTCCCCAATCAAACTGTTTCATCGACACCACTATCAAGTTGTTTTTTTGACCACTCTATCAAGTTCTTTCATCTGTTTATCTATCAAGTTATTTTATCAGCTTATCTATCAAGTTGTTTAGTCAACATCTTTGTCAAGCCGTTTCGTCAACACTTGGTCAAGCCATTTAGTAGGCACATATCAAGTTGTTTAGTCACCACTCTATCAAGTTGTTTAGTTGCCATTTTGTCAAGTCATTTCATCAATAACTCTATCTATCATATTGCTGACATCTCTATCAAATTGGCCTGTCAACCATTACATGAACTAATTATTACGTCATCAGAACTTTGCAAACTCAAACTATTTCCTCTCCCCATCTTGAATTTGAATGGGTATGTTAAATAATCTTGAAATTATTATGCATATTATATGCTTCCATTTTTTATTTTATTTCAAGTTGGAGACATCTTCACAAAAGTCATGTATAAGTGAATTTTTCTTTATCTATGTTCCATGCTAGACATTTGAAATATCTATCCACTAGCTTGAGGAGTGTTAAATTTAGTTGTGAATCACTATAATTACGTTTTCAATCAATTACAACTAAGTTAACAATCAACTACAATTAAGTTATCAATCAGCTATATATTGATATAGCTAGCTTGGTGATTGATTGAGTAATTAATGTAATATGATTCTACTTCTCTTCTAGGCCTAGTAGGCTAGCACTATAAATTCATGTAGCTTCATTGCATAATAAAAAACATCCCCTTTTTTATTCCAATCTTTCTTTCATTTTCTAACTGTGTACTTTTCTTATGCTCTTTGTGAACAGTCCACTAAGACAATGACCAAACTTCATACTCCAAGCATACGACAATGCAGGCATAATGCCTAGTCTGGCCTCATTCTGTTTTTACCCCTAAGACAATTTGGTAAAATTAAAAATTTGTGACAATCCTAAGCAAATAGCAATCCAAAAAAATTGCGTAATCTACTTCTATCTCTCATTAACCATGTTTCTAATGATGAACAACCTCACCCCAATCATCTTTTGAATAAATAAACATCCCAACAGGAAAAAAATAAAAACAATATTCTATTAACCATTCTGAGATCCATATATCACACAACAACAATTGGCCCAATATCTCTTACTATCTTGGTAACATGCAAAGACAAAGACAAAAGCCGAAAGGAAAAAACAAGAAGAGTAACCTACGAGTAACTAAAGAGTATTCTAATGTAGGTCATAAGCAATAATTTCTCAAAAGTAACCGAAGAGTAATACAAGTCTCCAAATAAATCTAAATTTTGAATTACGAAACTAAAACCAAAGTAAATGCATCCAGATAACAGTAGAAAATAAAAAACAGCTCCAGATTTGTACAGGTAAGATGAACCTGCCAAGCCTGTTGCTGGTCATGCATTTGCAAACTTCTCCGCCACAAAATTTTCTCCATGACAGACCTACTTGATGCCATTGGCTCTGGTTGATCAAAGAGACCTTCCTCAGTAGCAAGACTACCATTACTGCTCGTCCTTGAGAAGGCAGAATCCGGAAAGCTTCGCTTACTTCTCAACTTTTGTGAACGGTAATCGCCAAGATACAAATCAACTTGTCTTAGCAAACCAGGAGGCAAAGTCACCTGTGAATGTTTGAATGCTTCAAGAGTGCCTTAGCAGCATGCATATAAGAAAACTAAACACTTCAACATTTCCATTCAAAATATATTTGGGGCTGTCCTCTGGTAAAATTTTATTTAAAAACAAAGAAAATATACCTCCCTCTGAGGACGCCTATCATCTAGATCAAATCTGTAATTTGGCAACGGAACCTTACTAAAGACAACAACTTTCGCATACAAATGGCTGCAGAAACCAATACAGATCATAAAAACCAATCCAATTCATAGAGAAAGCAAAGCTGGTTAATTGAATCAAGGTATCTACTCTATGAAAACAAACCTATACAAACCCATGCTGGCAGCCAGAGCTGCTATTTGCTCGTAATCGCGTCGATCCCTTTTCTCCCTCGAGATCAACTCATGCTTGTCCTTGTTGCGTACAAACATAATCAACTTCAGTCTCCAATCCTCTATGTATTGCAATGACGACGTGTCCAGCTCCCGATCAGAGCCTTCCTCGGAGACACCATCGTCGTACGCTGAATTGTACTGCAAATTCTTCTTGTTATTAAAACTGTCATTGCTTTTATAAGTAACGTTGTAGTTGTTGTTGTTGTTGTAATTATCGAGTTTGCGGTTGTGAGAGTGAGGAAGAGAGGACACTCTAGGGTTTAAAACTGAATTCTGGCTGTCATTGGAGGAGGCGCGATTGGGCGCAGTGACGACGGAGCGGAGGCGGTGGTGAGGAGGGATGTAGACGGCGCCGTACGAGGACGGTGGCCGATCCTTCATGATGGCTGCGTAGGAGAGAGAGAGTTCAGGTTTTGGGTTCGGAATTAGGGTTTTTGAGTGAGAATTTGGAGAGAGATGGAAGCGCGAATGTGAAGAGAGGAAGAGGAGAGAGAGAGAATGAGAAGAGAGCATACAAGTTTGCGTTTGATGCAACGCGTTTTGATGGAATTGCCGATTTCTGGAAATGGTATGTTACGGTGGTTTTTACAGATTTTTTTTTTCTGTTACTGAGTTTTCAGTTTAACTGGGTTCGAGTTAAACGAATTGCGTCATCATCACGCGCGTAGCTGCATGTTGTTCAAATAAATACTTTTCTTATTCTTTCGGGATAATCCCAATATTACCCCTGTAGTTTGATGAATAGCCAAAATCCCCTTACTTTAAGAAATCGCTAATATCTCCCCTTGATTTACAAAATAGATAAAAAGTCTCCTATAGTTAAATAAAATATCCAAAAAACTTTCTACCATCAATTTAAACGTTAAAAGTCAACGTTAATGTGAAAGAGCAAAACTATCAAAACAAAATAAAATATAAAAAATTAATATTTAATAAAATAATAATTTAATATTTAAAAAAACTAAAAAAAAAACTCTATCGTTTATTTATAAAATGAACGGTAGTGATCAAAATCACTAAAAAATTTATAATTTTAAAAAAAAGATTAATAATTATGTCCGTCATCCATCAATATGATGGACGGTGGACATAATTCAAAAAAATAATTAAAAAACAAAAAAACTTAAAAGTTCAAAACATTCTCTCTCTCTACTTCTCATTCTCTGTCTTCTTCTTATTCTTCTTCTTCTTCTTCTTATTTGTCGTCTTCTCTTTCTCATCGAGACTACTGACAAAACCCAAATTGGGTTTCAGTCGTGGAAACCTAAAATCTCTAGATTTCTGATGCTAAAAATCTAGAGATTTTGGATTTTTGTGTCGAAAACCTAAAGATCTATAGGTTTGCAGCACAAAAACCTATAAATCTCTAGGTTTTCAACATCGAAAATCTAAGAATTTCTGGATTTTTTTGGGTTTTTGGCTTGAGAAACCTAGAGATGTTTTAGTTTTTAGCGTAGGAAACTTAAACATCTCTAGGTTTTCGAGCCTCTAGATTTTCGCATCAGAAACCTAAGGATTTTTAAGTTTCCAACACTAAGTTTTTGTCACAAAAACTCAAAGATTTCTAAGTTTTAAATGATGAAAACTCAGAAAGTTGTGTTGTTTTTTATTTATTTATTTTTTTGTGTCTCTATTGTATTTAATATTATTGTTACAATGCTAGGCGGTTTGATAATGATGGTGTTTGTTGTTAATGATGGTTTGGTTGAATGAATGGTTGAATGGAGATGAGTGAAGATGTCGAAATTAGTTGAATAGATAATAATGATGTTCTCATGTTGGAGTGAAAATCCAATCTTCATTTTTTTAATATATTTTTTGATTTTATTGCATAAAAAATTTTAATTATTTTTATTTCTAATTGAGAGGCAGTTTGGTTAGAATCCATCTTTCACTAACAAGGTTAATATAAGGGGTAAAATGAGGTTTTTGAAAACTATGAGGGGTAATTAATGATTACTTCAAATTATAGGGGGAAACTGGGATTATTCGTATTCTTTTCTTTTGTTTTTTAAGTATATAAACAATGGTTTTAATATTTATGAAAGGGGAACCTGTATTTTCAAATATTCATATAGCTTGTGAGCGGTAATTAAACATACAACAAAATATTTATCACACTGTATTTTAATTTATCAATGGTTCCCGACAATCCTTTGACTTCATAAGTGTCAGTATTTAAAAAATAAATAAATAACATAAGTAATTTTTTTGTAAGAGGAATAATTTTTCATTTAATTGAACATCAACCAATATAACAGTTTCAAATATATTAAGTACAAATTATTCATCACAAATGCAACCATAAAAACACTAAATTATAGGAAGAAAAATGTGCATAAGAAAAACCATCACATGAGTATTTCTATCACAAGCACTCCTCTTTTTAGAGTTCTATCAAGAACTTTCCTTGACTTGTTCATCAAACTCTCCACCACCGCAATAGATGTTTCTAATTGATACATCAATTATTCTTCTATAAAGCATCTGCTATAAGCCATAGACTTTCAGAATTGGTCCCTGGGAGAGTCAAATATATAGTATGACCACATTAAAAAAACAAAAACAAAGACAAAATAAACAACCCTAACCACCACAGATCGATCTAGGTGGACTCTTACCCCTATAAATCTAAATCTAGGTGGACTAAAAACCGCCACAAATCTATATTTAAGTATAACAAAGATTATCATAATCTAGATCCGATAAAACTACATGTATACGAGATGATTATTGGAATCAAAATAATATATATAAAAGGAAAAAGGTCTACTGATGAAGAGGAGAATCCCCTCCCAGGTAGAGGAGGAGATGTTGGTGTAGAACTAAATTAAAAAGAAAAGATGGAAGAAATAAAATAATAATACTAATAATAAATATCAATCATATTATTTTATAATTTACATGATAATTATTAAAAAAACATTATAAAACTACGTTATTTGAATATAAATTTTAAAAAATAATTTATTCAATCCAACATTACTTTACCCTATAAATGTGAAAACCAATGTTTCAAGAAAAAAACAGAAAGAAAAAAAGTGAAAACGAGGAGCTTTATTACCGACATTAAAAGTGAAAACGAGGAGCTTTATTACCGACATTTACAATACTTCTAAGTTCTAAGACCTTCTATTGAGTATTGACCATGAAAATACATCAACAATTATTAACAAAAGACGCTACATGAAAACCGTGGTGAATTATGTTGTTAATTTAGAAAATACATTTACATTGAAATCTATACAAACGCTGTATTGAATCCAACTGATTAGAACATAACAATGGCCTACAACCTGATATGCACATGTAAATTTCAAGTCCCTCAATCTGACTCGACTACACGACCATCTGGAATGAAGAAAAAAGTCAAAAACCATAGTTTACAAAAATTCCCGGTATCAGCATCAATGTCATCAAACACCACAGACATTTCATCAAATCAAATTTTCTTTTCCTTTTTCTTCTCAGTCTGCAAACTCAATAGACAGGAAGAAATGGCTGTTATTTCAGCAAATTCAGAACTCAGAATTTTCAAGTACAATAACTAAAGGACATAGAAATACATATAGATTCTTGCCTTCAATAACCTGGCCTCTTTCAGGTTATGGTTCATGAACACTTTACTATTTCACAAGTATTATTCAAGCACTCTACCGCAATGGTGGTGGGGAATACCAAATCGAAAAAAAGCTTATCTAATATTTTATAGTCTTCTGAGCACTAAGTAGCTAATAAAAATAATTGAAATAAGAAAAGTACACATCCACGGCAGCCCAAAAGGTACAAATTGTATCGAGCTTTGGCTTGGTTTAGTAGGTGTAACCCTTGACAAACATTCCTTTCTTGGCATCTTCGCTTTCACCTTCAGCAGAGTATTTTCCAAGCTGTGCCAAGGAATTTGCCTTTGCACGTACCAAAAGCGCCTTCTGTGCAGCTACAATGTTCTCAGGGCGACCTTGCCATGTCTTGAGCACGGTGTTCTGGAGAGCACGTGCATATGAGAAGGACACGTGCCATGGGTTGGGGGCCTGGTTCATTGCATTTAAATTGAGAGTTGCTTCCATTTCAGATTGTCCTCCAGACAAAAACTGAGAAGAAAACAGAACACATTAACATTACCAACAAGATTTTGCTACAGATCACACATAACTATGAATCACATGGATGTGGACAAGTAAACAAATCAATCACATTAAACAGCAAAATTAATAACGTTGATTGAACACAAGCTTGCTGAATCCAGTAACTAGAACTCAAAGCTTCGAACTTTTCATCCAAAATCAAATGCTAAATCATTAAGATCCTAGTGACTTTGTGAATATCAAGGTGAAAACATAAAAAACACTTTTGTGAGGTTCAGTCCAATCACAAACTTATAAAAATATGACATTATTTTAGAGCTTAAATTCACCATCTTAAGTTCATCAAATAAGGTCCAGGTGTCCATACCATGATTCCTGGAACTGCAGGAGGCACTCTCCTCTTAAGCATAGTTAGTGTATATTTAGCAATGGTCTCCGGTGAAGCCTTCTCCTTGTGTTCAGCTCCTGGTGTTACCATGCTGGGCTTAAGTAGGATTCCCTCGAAAACAACATTGTTCTCAGCCAAGTAGAAAAAGACTTCAGACCAAACTTTCTCTGCAACAGCAAGGGTCCTCTCTATTGGGTGGTCACCATCGAGAAGAATCTCAGGTTCTACTATAGGCACAAGACCGTTATCCTGCATAACAAATAAAGAAAACATACAATATATTGATAAGTACATGGATGACGTTATGATTAGGAATCTATATGCATTAGTTGTTTCAACACCTTAAGACCGGTATCAGCATAAATCATTACTGCCAGTCTTTCCAATAAACTCATTTTATGGGAGCAATAGAGGAAAAAGAGTAGGCTAACTTCAATTTTACACATCAAACCAACCACTCTCATCTTATAATGATGATATGTGTAAGTAATTATAACTAAAATAACCTCAAGACTTGAAAAAAGAAAATAAAGGCAAAAAAATAAATTGTCTTGCAATAATCTTAACAGGGAAATTTTAATAGAAGTTAAACTCATTCATGCCTTGAGAAATTTTTAGTCTCCATAAAGGTTGAGTTTAAAGTCAAACGTAATTCATTTGCATCTGATACAAACAAACAGCAAAGCTTGTGCCAAAACCTTACATTTATTGCCTGACAAAACAAGTTGCCTTTACATGGTGCCAACAATTACTTGGAAAAAAGGAAAGACCCTAAGTTTGTTATTTCACTAACAATTCAGTGAAAGAACGACGAACAGGTCTTCAAGATTAATTGTTACCTGAGAAATGGCAGCATAACGTGCAAGTCCCCATGCAGCTTCCTTAACAGCTAGAGCAGAAGGACCACAAGGAATGCTAACAACTGTCCTCCTATAAAATTTCCAATAATTAGAGGCCATAACCCATAAGATAATCAACAACATAAATGGCTAACCAAATACAAAATTCCAGGTAAGTTTTGCAAGGCAGACAATAACAAAGATTACAAATGACTTACCACTTGGCAAACCGAGCACCTTGCTTATAATACTCAGCAGACCTTGAAGCCAATCCATCCAAACCTTGGCACCAAGATTCATTGTTCGACCCCGGTAGGGGAACCAAACCCTGAAACATAACAAAACAGAAATCAACAAACACCCACAAAAGAGAACTCTTGATTAACAAAACTAACATTAGTCTAAAAACTTAGAATTTCTCAGATTCCATTGGCAACAACATATTATACCTTGTCAACCTTAATACCAGGCACGATATTCTCATCGCGCAAGCAGTCCACGAACTTCTTCCCATCAGTAGTTGACTGGTAAAGTGTCTCCTCGAAAAGAATGGCACCGGAAATATACTCACCAAGGCCGGGAGTGGTGAGCAAAAGTTGCCTGTAAGCCTGTCTATTGGTCTCAGTGTTGTCCAATCCAATAGATGCCAACCTCTTCCCGCAAGTGGCATTCGATTCATCGATCGCAAGAATACCCCGACCCGGTGATGCAATAGTTTTCTACACCCACACAACACAACCTCAAATTGGTTTACCACTTGAATTACCAATCACCACATCTAATCATAATGACATTCAATCAAGCTAATATGTGACGTGTCGTATCGAAAATAATCGACAAATATCAAAATTTTGGCAATAGAAAGTTAAGATTTCATTTATTTTCAGTAGAAAAAAAATTAAAAAGCGAGTAATCGGAGGGAGAGAACTGACGGCGGTTTTGACGAGTTCGTCGGTGTAGGAGGCGGCCCGGATCGGGAGGGAGACACGGCGAGGGACGGAGCGGATTGAGGAGGATCCGGTGCGTTGACCGAAGGAGTGGTGTCCGATCCACTGTGATGAAGTGGCATCGAGCTTGGCGAAGCTGGTACAGGCCATGGCTGCTGCTACTTCCGGCTTCTGGTGATAATTACGAGGAGACGATGAAACGACGCTTGGTTAGGGTAGTGGAGGTCTGGTGAGAGCAGTAGTTTACGTTTCGTGTTCTGTCACGATTTATTTATTTATTTTTTTTTATATCTGCAAGTGAAAGTGCAATAAGACATTGTTTTTCTTGAAGAGTCCGCGCCGAGTTATTTTAGTGAGAATGGGACAACCAACATGCGCGACTACTAAACAGTCCGTAGTGTCTCTAGTGTCATTACCAGATTGCCCTCTACAAATTGACCCTTTTGTCCTTTTCAAGACTAGATTTTTTAAAATATATATATATTTTTGACCTTGTTGTAATTCTACATTGCTTAGCATATAAAATTATTTATAATAAATTAATTTATGGTCATTTTTAAGTTGTTGAATTTTAGGCTCAAATTATTGATATAAAGGTATAAGTTAGAGGTGTATGAATTTTAGGTGGAATTTGGTTGTTGAAAGGTTTAAAATTAGCTCTTTTTGTTTTTACTTTCTAAAAATTGAAGGGATGTAAAAATTATAAAAATTAGTTTTTATATGTTAACTAAAAATATATGTCTAATATTATATTTCAAAATGTTAAAATTTCAATTTTTAAAAGATTATATTATAAACCAAGAAAAAACTAAAATGTTTTTGTGTTTTTGAAATAATATAACTTGATTTTAAACATTTTTACTATGTTTTTAAAATATTAAATGCAAAAAGCTATTAAGGGAGTATCCAATTTAAGGTTTATTAGAATTTGATGGACATTTTTTAATATGATTCGGTTTTATGGAATACATAGATTCTATGTTAAAATTCCTTATGAAATTTAATGGAATCTATGAGAAAATGATATTATTTGTTATAAACTTTTTTATTTATAAATTTTACTTTAAAAATATACATATATATATCTAAATCCCAATGAATTTTGATTGAATATACCCCATGAAGATAGAATAGTTTTACCTGGATTATTCCAAAAATAATTGTTTGACCATATAAATAACTTGTTTTTTCTTTTAAGAAAAATAACTTGTCTTTTGATTTCATATAAAAGGATATTATATTCAACGATGGTGTCAAATATATTTAAATTGAAAAAATAAACTAAGTAACCATACTAAGTAGGTCTCACATACTAAAATATAATCCACAAATTTAAAAGGTGTGAATATACAAATTATCCAAGAACCTAAAAGGACCAAATGTTGATTAATTTCTCACAAGTGAAGAAGCAACCCACTCATATTAGGGGTTAATTTGGTCATTATGTGAAATGGTTGATGGTACCCATTCAGCTGAGAGAGCATGGCGAGAAAAGGGTACAGAGGGGGTAGTAGGTTGTCTCTTGGGCCGTCTCTCTCACATGATCACATCGCACCTAACAATTGACAACCACCTTTGCGATCCACTCCACTTTCAACGAATCACTTTTGTGCTATTGCATAATAAACATATTTTATTGTCGTAGTGTCAATTTGGTCAATTTTCCCTAAGCCCAACATGCAAATTATCTTTTTCTTTTGGGCACATCTGAATGTCAGTTATAACTTACATTTGTGAACGTTTGTACTTCATTTCTTAGGGATCTAAAATGTAAAATTAATTATTCAAGTTTTAGTAATCATTTAAGCTATTAAACCATTTATTTTATTCAACTATTTAATTATCTAGGTCACAACACCAATTATTTAGGTCGGGGCAAAATGTAAATCATCATTTCGCATTTCATAATTTCTACTCTTATAAGAGCCCATAATATGTTCAAAATTTATATAATTCTTGTTATATTTGAGATTTAAAATAATGAAATTTTTATTTTTATTCAAACTATCAAAGTAATCAATTAATTTTAATGCGTAACATTAATATTTTTAAAAAAATTCAATGGAAATTCACTTAAATTATATAATAATTCGTCTGTACTAAGGGAGAATGAAAAAAAAAAGAATCCTCTAAGGTTTGGTCCAAATTTAAAAATAATGGTATTATTTTGAATTTAGATAAAAACTTAATGTACGGAATTAAGGAGTTTTAAACCAAATATTAAGAATTGAATATAATTTTGATAAACAACAAAAAAGTTTTAATCCAAACTTAGAAGTTAGAATGTTATTTTTATAAAATAATCATAACATTAAGGTAGTTTTTATAAACCTTTTTCTATAATAATTATCTAAATTATAAAATAATGTCACGAAGGATATGGCCATTACAATTAATGACAACAATTTTTTGTGGTTAGAAATTTATAACGGCTTCAACCTATATAATTTTCCGGTCAAATGTACCCTTAATATTCATTATTTTTTTCAAGGAACTTATAACCGAAGCTCTCAATAACAAGTTTGGAAAAGGAACCCACCTTAAGAATATTCGCCATCTCGTATTTTTGCCGCCCCAAGCCCATTATTCCATTAAATTTTTCAATTTTGATATGTACGACCAAATACTCTATTGAGGTTTAAATTAAAAAGAGAATACACCCCCTTAATTTGATTTGGTCTAAAAAAAAAAGTTATTTTGAGACACGATAATATTCACACTGTTTAATTAAGATACAACTTATAATTTATAATTTGAATTTAATACCAATACAATATTAGAAAAAAAAATTGATATTTTAAACCCTCTTAATTAATTCTTAAAATTGTATCAGAGTATAGGGAGTATAAAACTAGCAAATGGTTCTAGGCAGGAGACAACCAAAACTCTACGCAATTTTGCCAAATGATAAGTTGCACTAGCATAGCAAGCAAGGTTGTTGACTTGTTAGGATTGTGACAAAAATTTCTAAGACAAACTTTAATTGATTTGAAAGTGGTCTAAATGATGTTCGATTTGGATGAATAAGATATTTTTGGAAAGCTTAACTCAAGAAGAATCCAACACTGTAAACAGCATGACAATCAGAGGTTGGATGCGCCTTCACGTGCCCCAACAAGATGAACATGTCAGATTTGAATAGAAATAAGTAGATTGTTGGATTTCTTGTTTTGACAATATTTTGATTGCTTTGAGAGCAAGAAGAAGTATTTCCTAAAGGGTTTTGGACTACTTTGTTTAGAATATGATATCAAGATGTAGCGAGATGCGTAGAGGGTGAGCTCAAGTATGAGCTTAGGGCTCAATATGCTCAATTATGAGTTTAGAACTCGGTTGTAATTAGGGTTTGGGATTAGAGAGAGTATTAAGTATGTAGTTTTAATAATTTTCTATATGGTGATATTTTTCTCTTGTTATCCTAATAACGTTTTTTCCCCTAGCTTAAGTTTTTCATGTAAATTTTTGTATTACATAATTAGATTTATCTTTTTTTATTTTATTTTATATATTTTTAGTTTATGGTGGATATTAAGCACGCTTTCGTATATGTTCTGCCGATAAGTGGCATCACAGCTTAATGGGGAAATGTCACATTAGTTGTCAATTAGAAGAGGAGAAAATACAATCTCTAGTACGTATGAGCCATTAATTTCATGCAAACTTATTGAAGCAAAATTTGTCATTTGTGACAATTTTATGAATAAAAAAAAAAAAAAATGAGTTATTCACATGTCCCTTGCCACAAGTGGTTTGACACCTTCTTATTCATTCAACTATTGGGGGTTAAATTATTATAAAGTGGATTTTATGGCTCAGATTCAATCTAAATGTTCATTTTTTTATTAATTTTTTATTTTTTAATTTTGTATGTTGATCTCCACCATCCATTTTGTAGATGGACGGTGAAAATCAATTTTTATTAATATTTATTTTTTATTTTAAAATATTAGTTAGTTATTTTTCCTATTTTCATCAAATTTTTTTTATTATTTTGTGCTTCGATCTCCACCTTCCACTTCAGATGGATGGTGGAGATAAGTTTTTAATAATTAATAAATTTTTAATTATAAAATAATAGTTTATAATTATTATATTTGTTAATAAAAATTTTAGGGTTTAATTTGTTTTTTTACCATTTTGTCTACCATTTTTGTTAATTAACTAAAGTTTGTGGTATTTCAAATAAAAATGAAATAGTCATTGTTAAAATGAGATTGTTTTATAAGTCATGTGATTGTTTAGGATTTTCTCTAAATTAAGGGATCAAGGTGCACACCGAAGAAGACTATAAAGTTTAGAGTATCAATAAACCCTTAAAAATTTTGTAAACACCCTTTTATAGTTGATATATCTCATCAAATATTTAAAAATAAATTATAATTATATCAAAATAGATTTGATGACACCTACATATAAATATATAGCACAATATATTTAAAGAGAAAATATTTTTCATATTAAGTGATTATAATTACACATTATGTTTTTTTTTTAAACAATCTTTAATGAAATAAAATTATAAAAGAGTGATGATAGATTTTATACGTCTCTATCCCACCTTGATTCATGATGCGACAATGAACGAATAGAAACACTGTTTAGGTGAAATAAATAATCATGAATGAATATCTTTTTATCAATTATCATATCATAAGTTGGGATCAAAATGTAATATAAAAGATTGAATATATAGTGTTACTCTTTATAAAATTGGCATAAATACAATGTTTAATGAGTATTGCCCTAATATATCTATCATGCATAACTCTCTAAGTTAGCTTATATCTTGAAGGAGGAATAAAAACAATCCAAATATGTCTTGCCTGATGAAGGTGGGGATGCAATAGAGCCAAAGAAGTATAAGCACCAGCAGTGGTCATTCTTCTATTCATAGCAAGAGTCTAAACTCTTGAATAAGAAGAAGTATCAATAGCCACTTGCTTTATGTCATCAACTAGATCCGGATAAGACATACAGACCGAATGAGGAAAATGTCAACTATCATCATAGTATGCACTTCTAATACGAGTCGAAAAAGGAAACTCCAAAAGAGGCAAGTCAGAAGTCCTGTCCATAAAGTGGCCCATTCATTCAGTTGTCTAATCATAGACGTGCTTTTGAATAATGACCCATCAACCATATGGAATTGAACACTAAAAAAAGATGATGACTTTTCATACCAGGCCAAATAGAGAAAGAAACATATTTCACCCTATAAAAAAGCGCAGAAGAAAGACATCTAACATAGAAAATTTTGAAAACTATAGAATATTCAGTCATGAACCTCCACATAAATTTCTTATAGAAAACTTCATTAAGAACACACAACTCACCACCTAAAAACCAAACAAATACAGCCTAATGTTTGCATTTTGTGAGAAAAATAGACCCTTGGAATGTTTCATTTGTGCTTCCCCTCATAAAAATAAAATTGTGACATTTTGGACTAGAGATTTTTTCTTTTTTTAATGACCAAAAATTTTTATTTTCAACTTTAACAACAGAGAATACTATCAACATCTAAATGCAACTTTAGATGATTAAAAAATGTCATTTTCACTTATTTCGTAATGCTTAAGTAAAATAGATAACCGCTGTTCTTTTTTTTTTGTTAAATACATTTGTGAGGACAACTTAAACTTGAAATATTATTAGACTGAATGAGAGCCTTCATCATCAAATCACATTATATTAGGATAACAAATAAATGTTGTTGGAAGGTAAAATATCATATAATATTAAAAAAAGCTTTTTAAGAAACTATCTAGATAAAAATTAAAAAAAAAAACCCTAGCAGTAAGTTAAAATGGTTTTAGTTATAATATTATTAAATTCCAACCTCCAACATTATTGTCTATCCAAAAATATGATTTTTTTTTTTTAAATATAATATTGAAAGATCTATATTATCAATTCATTATTTTTTTTCAATTTTTAATCGTAAACAATTTAATGCTTTGAAGTGTTGGATTGAATCCAATCAATATTAAAGAAGTAGCATGCAAAAAAATTTCAACTTAAATCAAAATGTGACATAAAAGTCTCATTCAACTACGTATAATGAGTATAAAAATATAACAATAAATCAATTGAATAAAATACACGTGTGACATTCTCTTTTATTCTTTTTAAAACATTTTATTATTCAACAACTAATAATTTGATTATTTATACTTATTTTATTAATATTTTCATTCACTACTTTGATAATTACCATATATTTCACTCTTTATAAATCATTTACACTTTACAAAATACAATTATATTACACGGTGTAAAATACAACTATTTGACATAATATGACATAACTATTGTACACATTTTAAAACACAACATTTTATAAGTTTATTGTAAAAAATATTTATATTTCACACTATGAAAAATATTAATATTTTACATTGTATAAAATATTTGTATTTCACATTGTGTAACACATGTGTGAAATACGGGTGGATAAATACCCATCTTAAGTTTTCCAAAATTTTTTAATGTCTCAAGCTTTTATCTTATCAATATTTTACACTTTGTTAATGATTTATACAATATAAAATATAATTATTTTACATATTATAAAAAATAACTATATAAAGATAAATATTTGGGGCTTTTTAAATCTAATGTAAACATAAATAATTAAATTATTAGTTGTTGAAATAAAAAATATTCGGTAAAAAAGGTAATATTTAGTAATTAATTTTTAATTATTATATTTATCCCTCAAAATGGCAGCAACTAATTTCCACACCAAATACCTTATAAAAGGAAAATAATTAAAGAATAAGCACGAATTAAATCTCCAGATAAGGAACCAAATCCCGATACACGCATGCAAATATGCAATTCAAGCAACCCAAAAAAAAAAAATCTGGCAAAGATGAAGAGCTTTGGACTTTACTTGAGAGCAGCATAGACCCACCAAATCCAAAAAGTATACCCACAAAACATTAAACAAATCAAAAGACCAAATAAAAAAGGGCAACTTGCACAAACTCCCTAAAGTTTGATAAAATTACATAAACATTATAATATTTAGACAATTAGTACGAACACTATCTGAGGTTTTAAAAATTCTGCACAAATCTCCCCTATCGTTAGCCAACCATTAGTTAACTATGGCTAAATCAAAATTTTGAAAGGTAAAATGATCAATTCACAGCAAATAAGTATTTTAACTAAAAATAATATTTTTAATTATATTTAATATTAAAAAAAAAACCATCATTTTCTTCTACCTCCATCATCATCATCCCCTTCATCTCCATCTTCTACATCTATAAAAATCATCAAATCATTTATCATCATCAAACCAACTAAATCAATTATCATCATCAAACACTTAAATCAAATAAAAATATATCAAATAATGAAAATTAAAAATATTAAACAAAAATAATAAAAAAAAAATTTGGTCTCCATCGCTAGAGAAGATGGCATCTCCAGCGATGGAGATGCTCGGCGTCTCCAGCGATAGAGACTGTCGGTCTCCATGGGAGACCATATCTGATCTCCTATTGAGACTAGTATTTTTTTTTTCTTAATTTATTTTTTATGTTTTATTTTTAAATTAAATTAAAAATGTATAATATATTAATTTTAAATTTATTGAAGAGTATTTTAGTCTTTTTATACTTTTAACTATTAACTATAAGGATTTAACCGTTATTGACTGACGATAAGGGAGGTTGGTGTAGAGTTTTTGAAACCTCGGATAGTGTTTATGCGAATTATCTAAATATCGTCATATTTATATAATTTCATCAAACTTAAGGGCTTTGTTCAAGTTGCCCAGTAAAAAAAACACAAACCTTCTCTCTCTTGTTGAAATTCTCAGTCGAAGCCTTTAAAAAACATGCCCAAAAGAGGCAAAAACCCCCAGGTCGCTCCCAGTAAATTACTCTAAAAATGAGGGCCATATTTGGGAAAACGACACTACGTGTTTAGTAGTGTTGTTCATGGGCGGAAGTTGGCAGCCTATAAAACAGGGACCCCCCAGTCACACCACCCACACAACGTATTTTCAACTTCAGACAGTTTGCTTTTCTTTCTCGGAGATTCCTTTTTAAGTGACTGAGTCAGAGAGACGCGAAATGGGTGTGTCGTTTAAGGTTGCAAGGACTGGTACGAGGTACAGGCCAAAGCCTGGTCTCGAGGACAACCTAGAGAGCGAAGATGGCAGCCCGGTTGCCGATACCCAGCAGAGGCTTCATCAGGTATATATATATATATATGTATTTGCGTGTGTGTGTGTGTGTGTGTGTTTGATTGATGTGGGTTTTGGGTGCAAGTATGTAAGTGGGGAAGGAGGGGGGGGGAAGGAGGTGGGGTGGTGGTGTTTCGTTGTGTTTTCGTTGTTTTGGTTGATGGGTTTTTTGATCTTGTGTATTGGATGTGAGAGATTGCTTGTGTTTATTGTTAGTGTTTGAGTGGTGGAAGTTTAATGGTTTATTGGGGTTTTTATTTTGTATCAGGTTGACCAAAATGTGCTGTTAGTTTATATATTTGTGTGTGTTTGATTGATGGGGGTTTTGGTGTTTTTTGGGGGTTGTTTATAGTGCAAGTTTGTAAATGGAGTTTTGGTTTCTTGGTTGTAATGGTCGATGGGTTTTTATTTTTGTGAAATAGTTGTTTGAGAGATTGCTTTTGTTTGTTGTTTGTGTTTTTTGGGGATTTTTTTTTTATTTTTATTTTTTATTTTGTGTTATCATGGACAAATTGTAGTATCAGTTGTATACATTTTCAGGAGAGATGCTTTTATGTTGGGGGAAATGGGTTGTTGGTTTCCAATTTGATCTTGAATGAATGAAACAAGTTAACCATGCAAAGTCCTTGTTTTTTATTGTCGTTGTTTTTGTTGAATTCATGATTCGTTTGATGAAAAGTCGGTTTCAAGTAGATTAATGATGTCTTATACTATATTTACACAAGCTTGGACTGCTCTTGTATTTTTATTCTGATCTTAAGTGTCTTTAAAGAGTGATGTTTGAGAATGACATTCATGTCTTCATTATCAATTATCATAATGTCCTGCCTCTTGGTCCTTGTTGCATGATTGTGCAAATCCTACAATTGAAGTTCATCCGTTCATTAGATTTGTAGTTGAATTGGTCTTCCACTCTGGTTTCATCCTTTGAAAAGTCTGAAATAATTGGTTCATTGAATGGAAACCTCACCATTTGATCCTTTCCTGAGCTTTGTCAAGCTTGTTTATTCTTAACTGACGGGAATGGTTATTGGCTCATTAAGAGTACTCATTATAAACTTATTGTGATTAGAAATTGTCTTTTTGATATTTCTGATGCTATCATGCTATACCGTGTTGTGTGCATCTTCTTGTAATTTGAATTCCATTTGGTGTCTGTAATTTTGACATTATCTCATATGCTTTCTGTTAAGTTGATGGTGACCATGTAACAAATTTTCTTTTCCTTCAAGATACTTTTGTTCATTATTGAAAAACCAAGCTTCCATGTCCCTTCCATATTCTCCATAAAAAATTTATAGGTATTAGTTTTGTGGTTTCCTAAGAACTCTATTATGAGTATATAGTTTATACATTATGAGGTCCAGCAGATTGTTCTCTGTCATAAGTCTTGATGTTTGATTGCAGATCATAGTTAAATATCTTATCCTTTTCTTCTAATTTTTCTGATTATGAATATTGTACTGTTTTTAACCTAAAATAGTAAAAATTAAAGAAATAAAAATGGGAGAACTTTTGGCACATAATTTTTGTGTTTCTAGAATTGAATTTTAAGCGTAATGGTTTTGATGAAGGGCAATTACAGCGGGAAAGGAGATAAGGTTGCTGATCAAGCAAGTGTGTCAGTCAAGTCTGGAGTACACTTAGATTCAGAAGGTAATGTGATCCACTTCTATCGTGTAATAATGTGCTGCGAAACCTTCATGTTCGACAGTTTGCTTTAGTGCAGATCTGGAGGTCTCCTTTTCGCTAAATTTATTCCCAAATGGCTTTTCTGTTGGAAAAACCACTGAGGTTAGCATTCAAATGAAAGAAGCTTCATTTTTTTCCTTTCATGTGTTATACAACTGTTTTATATATATTTTTCCCTCCATGTGTTATATGACTGTTGTATATATTCTCTCCTGTTAACAACTATTTTATTTTCAAAACCAATTTGCAGCTTTTGACTGACGTACCAAAGCAATTGCATCCTTATGACAGAGCATCTCAGACTCTTTTTACTGTAAGTTTGTTCATTGAACTCAGTGAGTTTCGCAGTTGTGTTTGTAAGCTAGAATTCAACTTTTTTTTTCCTCCATCTTCATGTTTCACCCAAAACAAGAATTCCATTGACCTATATTTATTTTTCTTTTCTTTAAAGAAATAACGAATGATTAACAGCTATTTATGCTCTTACTGTATTTTTATATTTTCCATTGTATATAATTGTGCAAAGTCGTTATAGTGCATTGACTGTCACTAACTTCATAAATGTGTTTTAATTGCTGATTGACTGGTTGCGTATAAATACTTTAACATATATATAAGTATGCTGGTGTCAAATATTACATATATTAGTTGCTTATCATACTACTTGTTAAAAGCGTATGAAAGTGGATTTATTTAAGACTATAATTACTTCAAACCAAGTAATTGGTGAAGAGGATAATGGTGTTGCCTCTGCCAAGAACTCACCCTAGAAGTGATTTTTTAATTCTTTTAAAGCTGAAAGATATGAAGTAGTAGAAGACAAGCTCTTTTGTATGTTTGAACTTAATTTTATCGTCTCTTGGCTATAGATGTGAGTAACTGAGTTAATTTTGTGCTATTTTCTTCCATTATGGGACAACTACAAGCTGCAGAATTTTGATGACATATCTGTTTTTCTGCCTCTTTATTCCTTACAATTTATTTGCAATAGGCAATTGAGTATGGCTGGTTGCCTGGAGATGTTTTTGACGGCTTATCCTGCAAATACGTCAATGGAGCTCTTCTGTGTGAGGTGAGGTGAAAACTGTAGATATCCTAGGTGAAGTGGTGCAAATTTATTTCTGTAGCTGTCTTACGTCTCTGTTTCCATGTTAGATGCTGACTGAGATTTGATCTTTTTAATCTAATCATCTTACATTTGGACAGCAACTTCATATGGGCTAGTTCTGAATTTTGTTGGTATATAAATGTCTTGATGGTTCTTTGCAGATTCGAGATTATCGAAATTGTTATTACAAAAGAGCGCATACTGCTTCTGCAGTTAATTCTCCAATTGTCCATAAGGTCTCTTTACAAATGTGCATGGAAAATGTCATCAAGGACATCATATCACTATCAAATGATTCTTGGACTTACAAAGATTTACTGGTCAGAGAAATCCTTGTAATTTAAGCATGTCACTCCTTACATGAGCCAGAGTTCATTGCTTTTTTCTGATTTCAGGAAGTTGAGTCCTGCATTTTAAAGGCTTTGCAACCTGTTCTTCATCTGAACCCAGAACCATTAGTTGAGAGGTTTGGTAGGGGGCCACTGACAAAGAAGGTAGTGAGGCATGCTGAATTCTGATTTTGTGATTTAATGCTTAATAGTCCTTCTCATGTTATCATATGTATTGTACTTTTAATTGTTGTGAATATAATACAGAACTGACAAAGCTATTTGCTGAGTTTTTGAGTTCCTTTGAACTTTTCGGAATGACAAAGTTTAATTTCACTTAACAAGCTTGTTTACTAATTTATAACCAGTGTGTTTCTTGTTTAGATTTCTTAATATTTTCTTCCTAATATCCAATTCTGAATTACTCCTAATATGAAATGATTTGAGATGTAAATTGTTAACTGAAGTTTTTTACAAGAAGGTGGATTCTTACTTTAAGCATACATGATGAGGCATCCCTTAGGATGTTTTCTAAATTTTTGCACTTGTTGCAGCTTGATTTGGGTATAAACTGGAGCTGGAAAAGGAAAAAGATAAATGATGCAACTACTAGCAACCCAAGGTTCAGCAAGCAATGTAATAGAGGTGTTCCAAGTTCACAGCTGACTATTTCAAGCTCTATTCCCGATTTACAAAAGAATAATATTGTGCTGGAGTCTGCATCACAGCCCAATATTTTGACAACGGAACCAGGCTACCAATTAGCAGAAAGGTGCAGGCAATCTATTCCAACAGATTCAAGGTTGTTCAATCTTAGTTCTGTTCCTAAACAACATTTCAGTGAATGTAATCATGATCCAAGAGAGTCCAGTTCGTTGGTTCTTCCTGAGAAGGGCACATGTGAAACACAAGCCAATAACAGGCCTATTCTTAAGATGCCCAAGGAGGAACCTATGGACTTCTCTCAGCAGCAAGCTGCTGTGAGTCAATCTGACAACATTCTTGCAGCTGAACTACTGAAGATGAACACTTTATTACATCAAAAAGCAGAAAAAAGTCAACATGAAATATTTCGTGAAAAAAGAGGCTTCTCAGTGGTCCGAAACAATGGTCAACAGGCAATTTTTGAAGGTAACCGAAAGCTGCAGGCTGGAATGCTTGCTTCTGCTGTGAAACAAGAACCTGTCGAAACAAGCGACTGCCTCAGCTTCAGCTTGAATGTTAATAATGTCAGGGATAAATACTTCATGAAAGATGTGAGAAGTAGTCAAACCAATCTTCAGCAATTACACCTGCAGCAATCATCATCAACTTTAGGAACAAGTATCGCTTCTACCAACACACGACGGGATCGGATGGTTTATGACAAAAATGCAAGAAAGCAAGTTGGTGGTCAGAAGAGGAAAGCTCTGCAGAATCCTCAGGTTACTGCTGGCATGGGTATTGCAGTCATAAGTTCTCACCAGAATGATTCTTTGCCAAGTGAATTCTCTGTACCCACAGAGCAGAAAAAGCGTTCTCACCTCAAAGTCTCAAGTAGTACATCGGAAGATTTACTTCCTGTAACCAGCGATGGAAACACAATCAACTACTTTCAATTGCAGAATTCTGACTTGCCTCAGACTTCAGAAGTTAAAACTGACCCCTTATTGGAGAGGTTTCTGAAGGTTGAAGCAGTAGTTCAAAGGTTCAATCCAAACTATAGTCACATCTATTATGCAGAAACTTTTCATTGTGTCTTTGTCCATGGTTTTTATGAATTAATCTGCCATTTTGTGCATTCAGGTATGGGCTGAGTAATAGGAAGTGCAAATTGGACAAGACTTTGTCAGAGAAATTAGATTTTTCTAATACCGCATGGGTTGAATGCCACCTCTTGGATCCTGTAGAGAATTGGAAGTCAAAAGATGCTACTACAGCGAGGATTCCTCTGTCAGAGTGCTTTGTAGACAGGAAGCTTAATGAATTCAAGACAAGGACATTGATATATGTTCACCAATCTCATCTCAACCGAGGTAAAGAATTGTTTCCCATTTACTTTGTTTTCTTTTTAATTTGTTCCAAGCAACTACCTTCATGATTAATTTGCTGCCATCAGGACTTCAGAATCCTATGGTTGATAGCAATGCCCATGTGAAATTGGTCATGTCAGAGATACTCAACGAGGGACTGGTGGAAGCAAGTGTTCTTTATGGACATAAACAAGGGATTGCTTCCAGTAGATTCCATACCCTACCCATTTTTGGTAGCACTGTGAGTATTGCATTTCTAATCTCCAAAAGAGATGCTTTATATGATTTTTTGGTCATTCCATTTTCTTGTTGAGTGATTGAGAAACCAGGTGCCATTCCTCTCTTATAATTTATTCTCAATAATATGAAATAGACTCTTAGATTGTGATCATTCTGTGCTTTCACCATTCTCGTCTAATTCATATTTCTGTCCTTATGATTCCTTGGTTTAGATCAGAATTCTCTTTGAAATTATGTTGATGAAGTTTCATTTGGCATCCTGTCATCTCATCACATATGTATCATTGGAAAAAGGAGTTTAAGGAAGGTTTAAAGGATACTGATTAATGTTTGTTTGAGGATCAGTTCGATTTTGGAATATTTTGCAATTAAAGTAGTTTGTTCTTTTGGTCTAAATTGCTCAGAGTAATTCAAGAATCTGGGATGTTATCTTCTTCTGTTTGCTGATTATCGATGTGATTTTTTTCTGCATTAGTCAAGCATTAGTCATTGAGGCAGTAAATTTTTTTATCTGAAATAGTACTAGTACATAATTATCAGTTGCATTTAAGTTAAAATTATAAAACTTTTCTCTTAGGATTTCTCTTTATCATGGCATCAAGCTGACATTTGTGCCATTGCATTTGCAGTATTCTGCGGACCGCTTTGCTGCTCAGTTCACTTCATTGGTAGGGGCATTGCATTAGGATTTTTATGTGATTCTGCTTGTCTACTGCATTTAATGACATTTCTTTTGTATAGATTGTGCGGGAAGGATATTGCTTAGTCCATGAGAGGATAGAATCTACACCTTTCCATGGCGATGGTTGCTCAAGCACTCAAGTAGTTACTGTTGCCGGTAGATTTCCTGCAGCAGCTGGAGCAATTGAGCTGCCTTCGTCCACTCCGACACCAGGGCCATCAACTTCCATCTTTACTCCAAAGACTGAAAGCACTCGAGCCATTAACTGCAGAAAGTTAACCTCATGGAATCTTCTCTCTGAAGACCATTCACTCCTCTCTGGAAATATTCAGTCAAGCCAACTCTCTGGAAGTAATTTACCGAAAAATGCAGCTTGGCATCGCTACCCAATCGAGTCCTGTGCAGCACTTGCAGCAGAGTTTGAATAAACATGCTCATTTACAGTTCCAAATGATGCAAAGACAGAGCCAAACTATGCAAAGGATGACAATGGTGGGGGGTTTAGGTGCAGCTGCTGGAGGCCCAGGTATGGTGCATTATGGTGGAGGAATCCGGGGCCATGGAAATATCGGTCATGGTTCCTTAAGTGATCTTATGAACGTTGGAGGCTCCGTTCAAGTTCCAAGGGGAGGACAATTCCCTTGGAGTCACAATGTGAGTCAATCTAACAAAACTGGCAGCAATATACCAAGTTCAAGCGGTAGTAAGCAGTCTTTTAGTGGCATTACTGATGACGCATTCCAAGTTTTGGCAATGAGGACAGCAAACAGCCAAGGGAGGGCTTTGATGGGTGGGTATCCCTTTCAGAGAAATGCAAGCACACTGCCAATGCAGACACCAAGTATTCAAGACATGGCATATCTCCTGACTAACCAACAGATTATGCCTCAGAATCAGCATATTCAGGGAATGAGACCAGTGCTCCAGCCAAAAGTCGAAAACAGCGTACTGAATGAGTACATTGGCAATACCAGCATAATGTCAATGAACTGTTCACCTCCTCCAGGTCAAGTTAACTCCGAACTACTCAATCGTCACCTTCAAATGAACCAACGGCAAGCAAGCTCTGGATCAGTTATTCCGCATAGGAACAACACGAATGTTGTCTTCAGTCCTGGAAGCCCCCGGGAGAGTTCTCGAACTCGTGGGTCAGTAGGTGGCAGCAATGTGAGCTCTTCAAGGACTTTGTCTGCTTTTTCAAAGAACAAGGGTGCTGTTAAAACTGAAAGAGAGTAATGGGAACGAAGTTCGTAGCAGGTGTTGAGTGCTGTAAATACCCAAAGACAGTAGAAATATACACAGAAGAAGTCAGTTTCAAGGTTCCTCCTCTTGGTTTTTATTGTTGTTGCATCAAGTCATTTTGATGTAATACGAACTAAACATGTGTGGTGTGTTTTTGTTACCTTGTTTCAACTGTAATACAAGGTTATTTCTAATGAAATGACTGTCTTTCAATATCTTTTGAGAGTACTTTGGCATTTTCAAAGTTACTTTAAGATAATTAAATGTGTTTTTGTGTTTATTTTATAAAGTTGGATTCAAATAAATAATATTAAGATGATAAAAACGTATTTGATATTTAATTTTCTTAAAATTATTTATAATTATATTGATATTTTTGTTAAATTTGGATGTTTGCATCTTAAAATTTTTGACAAATTCTTTAGCAAAAAATTATTAAATTTAAAAAAGAGTGATATTAAGCTTGTCGAAAATTTAGAAAAGAGAACTGTTGAAATTACTATCACCATTTTCCTGAATTTCTTAAAAAAAAAAATTCAACTTTCAAATCCGATTGTCCACGTCATCACGGGCCCCACAGCTCCGACAAAGCTGTCTCCCAGTGTCCACTGTCCAACTCAGCCCCAAAACGCTACCAGCTTTCTAACACGCACACACACTCCGATTCTATAACACGGAAAACTCTCTCCATCTCACAAATGACTCTAGAAGCTTCCATGGACCGACGACACCACCAGAAGCAGCAGCAACCTCCGCCGGCCGCAAACGGCACCGTCGTGGTCGTGCCTTCTGGTGGATTTCCGTCGGCGACGAGGCTGAGACTGAACCCGACCGTCGAACACAATCCGGACAGCTACGAGGACCTGCAATTGGAGTTCAGTCCTGAGCTCTTTAGCTCGCTGGAGCGCTACCTCCCTCCCGCCATGCTCTCCGCCTCACGTGACGCCAAGCTCCACTACATGCGCGATCTCTTGCTCCGCTACTCCCCTGACGGCGAACGGACACGTGTACGCTCCCTCTTTCACCTTTTTCCCTTATTTACGATTTCGCCCCAACTTTTCCTCAATATATCGAATCATTTTCCTGTTTGTGTTGTATGAGAAATACAGATGTTGTGTGATATCAATGATTGAAAAAATCGATAGTATCCTGATATTTCCGTACACGTACTTGAATATGTGATATTTCAATAGAATGTCGATATCTGTTTCATGATATAAAGTGAGAAATTGATGATTTTATTTTTCTACTATTTGTTAATTTTTTTTTTAATTAAACAAATTAAGCAGTCACATTTTGGTTTTGATTATTTGTGTTGCTGCTAATGGATTTCGAACATACCATATATCAATCTATAAGTAGAATCTCGTCCATTTTTTCGAACAAGAATGTTATATTCGTAATTATTTTGAAAACTATTCAAATTCTATGTCTAGTATCATCATTACGTTTGAACCACATAGATCTTCCTTTTAGTATTGAAATTTCTATGATTTGTATGATGTAAACTATTAAAGAATGAAGTTTTAATGGAAGATTTTTAATTTTATATTAGCTTGTATGTGCGGTTTATTCATGTTTATAGTTTATACCGTATGATTGTTAGATATTATATGCTTTTGAATTTTTTTTTTTGGTGGATTATTTAGCCTTTTTTAAAGTTTCATTCAAAAGTTTTATGTTTTAGTCAAATTTTCTAGTTTCTGTAAATTTTGTGTTGATTGTTGTCGATATCAGTTTTTCTGTCAATATTTCCACAAAATTGTTGTATTGATATTTTCATCAATGTCAATGTGTTTGCCCTTGGTACTATGTTGTGTGTGTTTTTGTGAAGTGAAACTTTCTTCTTTTGTATGGTTTGTGAGATGGTGATGCCATGTTATCGAGGTTTCTTGTTAGTTAGGTTTTGTTTGGTTGCTGAGAACATGTGGAGAGAGAAGAGTTTGAAGTGCTTTTATTATGTGTTTGGTGATTGAAGCCTCACATTGGATTAAAAATAAGTTTGTTTGGGATGACAAGAATAGTCACTTAATGCTAAAATTTAAAATTAATGGAATGTTGAATGTTTCAGATGGTGTGGATTTTGGTGTGTGAGGAGGATTGGGTTTCTGTATAGTCGAATTAGGTTAAAAATACTTACTTCTGAAGAATTATGTGAATGTTTATCATCGTTTTCTTATTACGTGGAAAAGATTGTACTGATTATTGCATTTGTGGTGTTTCTTTTGTTTGGCCAAATTATTGTTTACTTGATTCTACTTTTGTTTCTCTGAATAGCTGCAAAAGCATAGGGAGTACAGGCAGAAGATCATGTTAAACTATCAGGTATGCAACATATTTATTGTGAATGTTTGAGTTGGTCTTGTACTAAGCAGTAATGTATTAACATGTAGATGGACAGGTAAAGGCGTGCCTTTCTTGTGTTTGGGTTGAATCTGCCAAATTAGGATCAGATCCCATGACTTTTTCCTTTAGTTGAAAACGGCATATAAATGTCAGTTATATGCAGCTTCTACATGTCTTCTTTTCATTTTGTTCCCTAACTGTTCCCATCTCCTTGCAGCCTCTTTGCAGGGAGTTGTATACAATGCATGCTGCAAACTTCTTTGTCCCCTCTTTTCTTGAAGCAATTAATGAAAATACAGTGGAGAGTTTTAAGAGAATAATGACTGAACTCTCTCCAGGAATTTATACATTTGAAATGCTTCAGCCACATTTCTGTGAAATGTTGTTATCTGAGGTAGATTCTCTCTTTCTTTTTTTTTTTTAAAATATATATATTTTTTAATTTTTCATTTTTATATAATTCTTTTTCTAATTGGCCTGTAATATTATACCTTTTTCCTTGTATTTTAGTTTCTATATTGTCTTATCAGGTTCTGATTGCTTAGGTAGATAACTTTGAAAGATGGGTTCACGATACAAAATTCAGAATCATGCGACCAAACACGATGAATAAATTTGGAGCTGTTCTTGATGATTTTGGACTTGAAAGTATGCTTGACAGGTTGATGAATGATCTAATACGTCCTATATCCAGAGGTAAATATCTCATTCTTATTGATATAGTAATAGGACATCAAAACATAAGTTGGAAGAATGAAATTAACAGTTATTACATAAACTCATTTTTATGGTTTCTGCTGCTTTATAGTTTTCTTTCCTGATGTTGGTGGATCCACACTGGATTCTCATCATGGTTTTGTTGTTGAATATGGAATGGACCGGGATGTCGAACTTGGTAGGTGCTTACCACTTAAACTTTTTGTTTTGCATTGATATTTTGTAAGTTACTATATTGTTATTTTCCCCTGACTAGTCTTTTCGGAGAGAATGCACGAAATAATTTCATTTGTTCTTTAAACTTGTGTATACCTCATTGCACTTTTTTTTTTGTGCAATGGAATCCTGACTCCTTGTAACAGTCATTTGCTTTTTCACAATCATTTTCTGGATTTTCTCCTATCTGATGTGCTTTTTCCGTGTTAATGTTTTATAAATGCCCTTTGATTTTTACTACAAAGTGTTATTGATAATAACTGTTTACCCTGCTTTATTAATTCCAATTAATATGTTTACCTAATATCTTACCTCGTTTGACTTTTCTCATAAAACTTTGGGTACTGCATTTTAATCTTCAGAAGCTTTAGTAAAATCTCAATAGGTTTGCCTTTACAGGTTTTCATGTGGATGATTCTGAAGTGACCTTAAACGTTTGCTTGGGTAAGGAATTTTCTGGTGGGGAGTTGTTCTTTCGCGGCGTCAGATGTGATAATCATGTGAATTCAGAAACCAAATCAGATGTATGTTAATCTTTAATAAGATCACTGCTTTTTGACTGTATTAGACCTCATGAATTTTTTGGTTTACAATCTCTTTGATTGCCCAATAGTGATTTTAGAAAAATGTCTTTCTTTGTTTATATTCACTTCAAGGTATTGAATATCTGTCAACTGTTGTTTAGGCTAACAGAGTGTATCTTAATTGAGAACCTTAAATAACAAGGAGTGTACTGATGAATCTTGAGTGTCCAGTTTTTACATGATGTCAAGCTTTATAGAGTTGATATTTACCTTGGATTGGAGCCAGTAAAGAGAGAAGATTGTTGCATTGGCATTTTATATATACTATCGTTGTGTAGTCAAAGATTTCTCTAATAATGTCTTTTTTTCTCTGTAGGAAATTTTAGATTATTCCCATGTTCCAGGACATGCAGTTATTCACCGTGGTCGCCATCGGCATGGTGCTAGAGCCACAACATCTGGCTGCCGGGTCAACTTACTGTTGTGGTGCAGAAGGTATCTTGATGCCCCACTTTCCCCTCCCTTTTGTCGTTGTTGTTGTTGTCGTTGTTCTTCTTGTTGCTTCTTTTTTTTTTTTTCCTAAAGAAAGGGTATCTAGCCTAGGATTACTGAAGGCATCACTTGCTCTTGGCAAAGAAAAACCTTGTTCAAAACAGTTGCAGATTTGTTAAATTGCACATGCCAATATTAGTTCTCTAATATTACTTGTAAGCTCTAAGATAATTAGTGGAATAATCGAAATGGAATCTGGAAGAGGTTTATTTAAGATATTTAGTTGAACTAGGGTTTTATGAATTTGTTAGTGCTTTCTTATGTGAAATAAAAACAATCAACTAAAGAAATTAAGAAATTTTCAATTTGCTTTTGATTTCTGTCAGTGTAGGGTTTGGCCACACCAGTTGTCTTGCTTCCTTTCCATCAAGCAAGCTATTGGACAGTATGAGCATGTTTTGTCTCATCATCTTACACTAAATAAATATTATTTTACTGTAAAAATTATCTGAAAACTATATTTGCCTGTACTATTTTGGAGTCTTGTATATATGATGTATATTTGATGAAATTAATCTATTGGGGTAGATTTACAACAGCAGATGAAATAAATTAATCATGTTATTTAAAAAAAAAAAATCATGAACTTTTAGAATGACTATTATTTTTTTTTGAAACAATGTAATAAAATAATTTGATTAAAAATAATAAAATGTTTAGGCAGTTTGGGACCATCCTTTTTTTTCCTTTTCTCAGAACTACTTTTCATGGATTGTCAGTTCTGTTATTAACATTATAGCATCCCTTCTGTATTTTTACGGTATTTTATTGTTTAGAGCTTCTGTGGAGTCTCATGCAGTTCCTCATGGTCCGATGCATTTGGTATCATGCTCTTTTTCCTTTTAAAACAAATATAAAGGAATGAAAGAGAGTTTAGTGATCAGTCACCCTCCATATATCTGACTAGGAGAATGAATAGTATATACATATATATTTGTTTGTTTACTACGTGAGATTCTGCTTCAGGTTATAAAATTGTTTAGCTGGTACTGTAATATATATGGTCAAATTGGTGATGCTTTCCTATGTCCTGTTGTAAGGGATGGCAGCTTGACTTGAATAGTTTGCTTTCTTTGTTTGTGTTTGTATTTTGATGCACGTTTCTTGGTTGTAAATTTGTAATAAAACTAAAAGGAATCAAAATTATTTATTTAATGCTGTTTTTGGTTTGCTCAAATTGCATTCACAATTTTCTCAGTTCAGTCTTCCGTGAGCTGAAAAAATATCAGAAAGATTGCTCAAGCTGGTGTGCGGAATGTCAACGCGAGAAGAAAGAAAGGCTGCGTCTCGCAGTTGCCGCTATCAAACAGGTATAGTATGCATTTTGTGAAAAAGAGAAAACTTGACGAAGTTTTAATTTTTGGTCTATATATAATATGGCTATGTCTGCTCCTTCAGGAGCTACTGAAGAGGGAAGTAAACTCAGCTTCGTGAACAATATAACCTACAAGTATTAATTGCGAAGCTGTAAAATAGTGGTCATCATCAATATATAGAAAGCAAATTTTTTGTTGGTAGATCTTCTTTGGTAGGACTTTGGTAGTCGTGGATCAAAATGTTGTATATTATGAACTTGTCAAGTGTTGCCCTGTGTATCTATTTAAATCAATTATGGTTCTGGCTTTGGCACCATTATCATAGTCTTTGTACTTCATGTAAAACATGCTTTGGGCTAGTGAAAGTCATTCTCCTGTGCTACATTTCATTTCTCAAGGCAATCAAATTATGTTTTGCATGGCTTTTCCTTTTCCTACTTTTGTTTAATTGTTTATTTTCAGGTTGCATTTAGATGGCTGTTTTTGAAAAAAAAATGGTTGGGCCTTTTGTTCTCATGGACTTGGTTGGAATGTAAACATACCCAGAGCTTGTATGCATATATATTACAAGGCACACTTCATGAATACAGTAACATTAGAGGTTTTCTTTGAAGACATAATAATTAAATCACAACAGCGAAAGGGATTTGTTGAAATTTGTCGATATTGATTTGAAAATCTATTCATGTATATCAGGAATATTTATTTTTATAAGGAGAGAAGATTCTTTATGTAGGTGGATAAATACGTAGGGTGGAAATGATAAGTATGTGTAAGGATTACAAAAAGTAGTTTATATATATATATGAGAAATTATTAATGTTTTTTTGAAAAAGTAACTCTGCAGTGAAAGCAGCGAAAAGAAACGTGATTTAAAGAGCCGCCTGGGCTTCTTGATGATGATTTTCTCATTGGTTTATGATTGAATATTATCATAAAGTAGGTCATTATTATTCTTATACGAAACTTGAATATAACATAAACATCATAATGGTCCTAACGGTTAGGTGATTTGAGTGCGTGAACCTGTCAATTTTGCTTCTGGAATTTTCATGCCCTTTCCCATCACGCCATAACCAAACAAACATGATTCAATCAACCGATCACTCTCTCTCTCTCTCTTTCTCTCTTTCTCTCTCTCCCTTTTTTGCTTTGTTGTGTGTAAATGTTGCCATGGCCCATCACAAACATCAGGACCAAGAAGGCCTTTTTCAGGCCAATTTTTAACTTCGTTTTTTCAGTGCCTAAGAGATAACCATGCAAATGTAACAACAAAATAGTACTACTATCTTGACAGGTGGTCACCTAGTTGACGATAAGGGTCCCTCCTGCTAACCTTCTATACTAATTCAAGTAATTTCTAGATTAAATTTATTACTTTTACATCCACAATTACGCCCGTCTCAATAATTATTTTTTTTCAGTGAATAGATGTAGTAAAAATATGTCAAGTAGTAATATTTTAAAATAATATATTTGAAGCATTCTATTTTTAAGTTCTTTACACTTACATTAATAAAAACATAAGTTTAAGTCATATCTTTCTCCTCTAACTCATAATTTAAATGTGTAATTGATGATTGTGTTAAGTAGTCAAAATTTTTGACAAATTATTTATAATTATCATATAGATAATAAGATGATATATTCTGTAATTTGATGTTATAAAAAAAATAAATAAATAAACGACTTCTATTGTAATTTGACCATTATAAAACTCAAAAGAAATTACGTGATGCATCCAAATAGACCAACTAGCTAGTACTTGTATTGTTCACTTTTCACTATCAACCAAAAACTTAGAAGTCTATCCTTTTCCTCGAATTCTTTTCAAATTTTGTTTAATTTTTAAATTCAAAGATTGATTTTGAAATATCATAATAAAATTGCTGGCAGTAGGGTAGCCTAGCCACTAGTTTTGGTTCGGTTATTCTTCATGTAGCTGACTGATGTAATCAACTGTTAGATGTTCAAGGAAGCAACCATAAGATGTGTATATGACTATCTTATCTTGAATTGGTGGCCAAATCATATTTGTGCAATGAAATGAGGAAATTTTTACTTTTACCTAGGAAAGCAACACTACCATCTCTGTAATTAGATCGAGCAAATTTTCTACTCTTCTTTTTCCACCTTTTCAAGTAGACAAGACGACTCAAGAGTGATCCTTCCATAAAAGTATAGTTGGTGTTTAAATTTCTTTCAGACAGATTCTTCCATTTCTTCTCTGAAAATCATTTCACAAAGTTGATGAATTTATAATTTGAATTTCTGGGACAAAACTACGTATTTTAGTCTAACTGGATTGGACAACTCGGTCTCTGTTAATGTCAAGTTCGGTAGTTTAGGTGTCAAAAGAAAAAGATTTTCTATGGGATTTTTTATTTTTCGGTTCTTGAAAACTTTAGTAATTAGGTTGAGTCAATCTTAAGAGTTAATTGATCTCCTTTAAGTATTATCTAAATATAAATAAATCCCAACAATTTCAAAACTTATTTAAGATAACATGGATTCCTGAAATTCTTCAAAACAACTCTTTCACTGAAAAATTTGTTACTTACAATAAATCAACAAATATTACTTTATAAGTTTTAGTGCAATAAGTTTTCACTCGTCCTCTTTCAAACCCAAAATCTTTCATCTAGCTAAAACTTTAACATCTATTTGTAGGAAAAAATATGAAAAAAAACTTCTAAAATGGAAAAAAAAAAATCACTTGATCCCATTTTAAAAAAAAATAATTTCATATTAATTTTATTTTTAAAGGTTATTTTGATAATATCCCATATTTATATTACTGACATAGATAATTTTTTTTTTCTTTTCGGAATAATGTTAAAAGTTATCTTTCACAAAAGAAAAATTCTTCATTTTTTCTTTTTTGAAAATATTTACAAAAGAAAAGTTTCTATAACATCTATACATTGATAGCATACTTTGTAGTATGAATAACTATTCAAATGTATTTTTCACACTACATTACGTAATTTTAAAATGCCGATGTATTGCATTTAATATATTAAAAATCTTCTTTTTTAAAGAGAATTTGTTTTTCAATTTTTTTCGTAATTATATTTTGAACTCTTTTTTTTCGTCTTTGGGAAGTAACTATCAACTACAATCTAAGGATTGCTACAACATCAATTATTAATATCATGTTTTCAACCCAGCTGTAGATGTTACCTACATAATCATCATTTTTTAAATTTCTAATATTTCTTGATCCAAGAGAGAGGCAAGAATTGTGTCACTATTAAGGTCGCTTTTAGGTACGCAAATCTAAATCTTAATTTAGTAACTCTTCCCTCTTTCGTGGCCTCCACCTAGTACAATGAATGTGCATCATATTTTTATAGTTTTTTCTTCCTTTCCTATTTCTTTAAGAATCTTCTAGATATATATGCACATACAATGATTTCAATTCTTTAACCACACACACCTGGAAAAGAGTTTGCCAATTTAAACCTCTGCTTTGACCTGCCTACCTATGTAGGTGTGATATATGACTTTTTAATTTAATATTAATCTATGATTAATCTCTTAACTCAGTTGTGACAATATGATGATACAATATTTTGATTTATAAATAATCTGTATAATTAATAAAAAATTCATTAATCTTTTCTTTTAAAAAAAAAAAATTATCTTATGTAAATCAGCACTCATCATAGAAATATCTAACCTTATTTTGATTTATGTAGTCTTAAAATTTGTAAAATTGTTCTAAGGTTTGTGACAATTGTTTAAATGAATCTTTGATAAATTCCATGAAAACTTATAGATGAATTTCATCAATGAAGAGTATTATGATAAATTTTTTACAGAATTTCGAATGAGTTTAATAATTAAGGATAGATTGATCGCTACTTAAATCATTTTATATCTGATTAACATATAAAATGAGGGATGTTAACAAAATTTTACTTTCATATATCCTAGTTATGAATATGATTGTCCTGGTCACGTCTCAATTATAATGGATAAAAAATCTTTCCACACTCTTCCAAGAATATTATTATATTTTTTTTTGCACATTTCTATCATGTATTATTGGTGTCTTGGAAAGCAAACCAAAATATGAAATGGTGATAGTGACTTAAAATCAAATATATAGTAAAAAAAAATACATTGAGAGTAAAGGATTGGACCACTTGGTTCCACATTTTCTCACAACATTCTTATCTTTCAATGTCGGGGCGTGAGAGCTTGCCTTTCTGAGTGTTTTTGTAATTTTATAATAATTCTTTTGCTTATCTTTTAAGAAGCCTACCTTGCTATAATAGTTTCTTTCTACTTTCTGGAGTTTTTAGTCAAGCTAAGAGAAAAATAAATTAAAAATTAGATAAAGCAATGGTTGTTGTACCTAATTAGGATTTGCTGTTCCTTTATTGTGATTAACTTGGTGGGAAGATCTTGATGTTTTTTTGGATGGTTGAGAATAACTCACTAAAACAAATGAAGTTTTGCGTCTTGTTTGAAGATCACATCCAATTTTATAAAGCACAATTATATTTAAACATGTTTCTAAGATGATTAAAGTGTGGGTTCTCTAATAATAAAAAAGAAAATTTTGTCCAGATGCAACCCAATTAATGGGATTCTGATGCTTAAAAATGTCTTCTGATTATATCAAAAGTCATTAAAAAAATATGGTTGATAGAGACTCAAAATGGAAGAGTTATAAGCCAAAAAACAAAAAAAAAAAGTTATTGGACATTAAACTATAATTAAAACATTTTTAGTGGATGTCTGTTTTCGTCTTCTGGATCAATTTTCACTTTGAAAATTGCTAAAAGGGCCATGTTTCAATGAAAAAAAAATTATTTTTAGTCCCAAATAAAATTTAAATTATTTTTAACCCACAAACAACACTATTTACCATGGGTATCCCAAAATTACCAATAATTCCTCCAAATTCAAGAAAAAAAAACTCAACTCAAACACTCACTTACCAGCCAACAAACTGACGAGTCCTTTAGAGAGAGATTTTGTAGATGAAGAAAGCCAACGAACCATCCTAGAAATGCCAGTGACCTCTGTCAACATCGAAAGACCATGTACCACTAGGAAACAGCCTTGCGACAATGACATTAGAAGGGTATGTATGCATATATATAAATGGATGCCACCGTTGAATTGACTAGCTTTTTAGATTGAATGGTTTTCCATCAATATATGTACCTCTTTAAATTGGAGACTATCTTATAATACGTTAAAGTATATTTCATTTTATATTCAACTTCATATATCTAACATTGTGTTTCAAATGATGATATGCAAATTCATAAAACATAAAATTCATACAAAATCATATATGGAAATTGATTTGGGTATCACGATTAAAGTTAAAGTTAAACCACAATACTTACGTTAAAGTACATATACTTTTCTATTCAAATTTACATATTTAATGTTGTATTTCAAAGGTTGATGTGCAAGTTTGTAGAGCACAAAATTCACATAGAATCATATATGAAGGTTGCCTTTGGTGTCACACTTAAAGGTCTAATCTCATAAATTTAATATAAAAATTATTACAATCACAGAATTATGCTGTGAACTTAAAAAAACACTGAGATATAGTTTATAAACAATTATAAATCACAAGACTTGTGTTTAACATTCAACAACATACGTTCTGTATTATATTTTACAAATTTAGTGTTATATGTCATATTTAGCAAGTTTGTATAGTATAGAACTCAAGTCAGACTATAGAAGTTTTGTCTTTGGTGTCATGTTAAGCGGTTTAATTTCATGATTTAACTTAAAAATTGTTATGGTCACAACATTGTGGTGTAAACTTGAAAAATTGAGTAAGGATTGTCTATAAATTAATAAGTATAAATCACAAGACTTGTGATAAAGTATGTGAATTTTTCATTCTACTTAACAAAATTAACATCCTATTTCATAAGCATGAAACTCGTATTACAATATGGAGGTTTTATTTTTGGTATCATGTTAAAAGGTTTAGTTTCATAAATTGAATCCGGAGACCACTGCAGTCATCAATTCGTGGTGTCAACTTAAAAGATTGAAAATGAGAAAGTTCATTGTATATATCAAAAACTCGTATTAAAATATTACATAACTTGTATCATTTATGGTTAAAAAACTTGAAGTCCAATCTCACATATTTAAGAGAAAAAAAAATTATAGTTTCAGTCAAATTGATTATGACCAAAAATTAAGTAGAAGAAATTGCATAAAAACACTAACAATAATTGTAAAAGCGAAGACAGAGAGACCATATTCCAAATTGAGTCATAAATCAATTAAAAAATTCTGTCAATCTAAACAAACGAGTTAAACTAAAACCAAAGCTTTGTAGATTGTTACTATAATCACAACTTGTGTTTAATTTAGCATGGTCGGTGGATACGCGGATCTTCGTGAACGGTTGAGATGGAATCAAAGTCATGTAATTTCATGTTAATTTGTTTTAAAAAATTAATAGCTTAATTAGAAGATAATTAGAAATAGAACAAAAGTCACCGGAGATCGTGGAAAATCTCTGAGAAGTCACGGTTGGTCGCTGTCTAATTAATTAAATTAAATTAAACTATGTCTTAATCTAATTCTAAATTTCTAATCTTCCACCGCCCAAGCCTCCCATACATCACTTCTGCTTGTCATTTACTCACTTTTCTCTTTTAATTAAATCACTCGTCTGCTGGATAATCTGCTCACAATATCTTTCTCTCTTCAATTTCATTTCTTGGGGACTCCCTTCCAATCATGAGCCATGTTATAAGGATTTCAGTTAAAATTAAGAAAGAGAATAAAATTATATATATATATTAATGAATTTAATTACTAATATATTTATTTATTTTAAAAAACTTAATATTCAAAATTTGTTTAAATAGGGAGAGGAGTTTAATTTGTTTATGATAATAAAAAATTATGTTTGTTAATTAAAGATATAAATGGGCAATTTTTTATTTGGCATTTTTGATTACTAATAAGTAACTTTAGAGTAATGTTAATAAACCCTTTGGATCATTTATAGGCATTTCGCTTAAACAGAATTTAAATACTTCATTTTTTTTTTTTTTTAATTTTGAAAAAGTAAGTGATGTTGGAAATGAATTTAAATAGCAATTTAAAACAAAAATTTTAAATAATAAAAGGTTAATTTTTTTTTTTGAAAAAAAATACCAGTAAACTTTTTACTGCAATGAAATACGTACGGTACTATATAATAATAATAAAAAAAAAATGAATGGAGTTTCATCTTCTTGTTTTGTAAAAAAGATTAGTTCGTTTCAAAACTAGGAGTGCTCAAATCAATAGATGATTTCATATCAATTATGCTTATAAATTAATTATTGTAAGATGAAGAATGTAACTTATACCTGCATATTAATTTAAAAACCATTACCACCTATGATGCAGCATCCCTACGAAACATAATGTGCTTTTATAAAAGAAAAATAAATAAATAATAAGGCAAGTGGTTTAAGCAAAGTATTAGAGTTGAAGAAATTAAACAAGTTGAAGAAGGGGAAGCACAAGAATCAGCTTGGTATCTTCTATTTTTGCAAGTCGCTCCATCAAGAACTCTTCCAACTTTCTAGTAGTTTATATATATATATATATTAATATAACACACAAACACAGACACAGACACAGACACAGACACAATTTTTGATGCATGAGAAGAGGGTTTTGAATTCTTATGAAAAGAAAAGTGGGAAAAGGAACTAAAGAAGAATAGTCAGTTTAAAGCTATTAAGATACACTTGAGAAATGGTTCCATGAAAAGATTTTCCAATAGCAACATTTCTCCAAGTACTTAAAAGAAAATTTGAAATACACTCAAATGTTATTTGTTTTTTAATTTACAGAGACATTTAAAACTACACTAATAGCTGTAACTGAAATTAGAATATATTGACGATTCCACCCTTAAAAGGTCTTTTTTTCTAACATAATAAATTTAAAAAAAATAAAATTGAATTTCACTTATATCGAAAATATAAATCTTACTTAATGTTTAATTGTCGTACCGGAAAATCTTTTGCAAAGAAAGAGAGAACTGAATTTTTTTCTTTTTTTATAAAAATGTTCATTTAACACAGTTTTAATGTAATTGATAGTTGGGTATGGTGACTAAAGGAGTTTCAAAAAAAGGGTATGGTGACCTAATGAAAGTGAGGCGACTAGCCCTCCACGAGTAGAACGAATAGGTGACCTTTGTCGTTTCATGGCACAAAAGCAATTGCATCAAAAGACCTGCTTGACCGATCCTTTTAAGCATATTCTCTAAAGGAAACAATTGCACGACACTCCCCATGACCCCTCAAGGTATATCTGGAAAAACAACGAAAACACATTTATTATTTTATTATATCAAATTCTCACATCATTAACCAATTTTTATTAAAATAACTCAAACACATTAAATTTAAGAGTAATTTCACTTTTAATTTTTTAAAATTTTGTTTTGAAATTTAAAATAATAGGAAATAAAAGAATTAAAAACTAATAAAAAATAAAAATAAAAATAAAAATAAATCGTCACCACCCATCACATAGGTGATGAATGATAGGGATTAATTTAAAAGTAAAAATAAAAATTTGTTTTTTTAAAAAAAAGAGAGAGAGAGATTGAAGATCCGGAGCCCTAATATTCAAAAAATTTTAAAAAACAAATGGTGAGATTGAAGATTTGGGTTCCAAATCATTTTTTTTTTTTTTTTAATGAAGATTTGGTCCATATCTTAACCAGATCTGCCAAATAAACCTATATCTTTTTTTTTTAAAAAAAAAAAGATATTGAAGAATTGGGTTCTAAATCTTAAATAATAATAATAATAATAATAATAATAAATAGAGATTGAAAATTTGTAACCTAGATCTTCCAAAAAAAAAAGGAAAAAGAAAAAAGAGATTGAAGGTTTGGACTAGATCTTCAAGTTAAAAATTGGAACTCAGATTTTTTGAAAAAATAATAATAAATAAATAAAGGAGATTGAAGATCTAGAACTTACATCTTAAAAAAATAAAAAATATATATATGTAAAGAAAATTGAAAGATCTATAACCCAAATCTTCAAAGAAAAAAAAAAAAGATGAACATAACCATCATCTCAATATCAACCCACCATCATCAACAAAAACAAAAAACAAAAACGAAACAAAACGAAACGAAAACAAAAAAAGATTAAAAGAAAAGAATTAGAGAGAAGTCTTCATAAACCCAGATGAACAATCTAGTCTCTTCTGTTGATTCAAACCAAATAAACCTAGATGAGCCCTTCTGGATTCGATTCGAACAAGATCGAAATCGACGTGGTTGATCCATTTAACTTTTGAATCTCCATCACATTTATTTTTATTTTATTTTTTATCTTATTAATGGATAAAATGATCATTTGATTAAAAACCTTAGTAAATAGTTAGATTTTACGAAAATTAATCAACAACGTGTAGGTTTAATATAATAAAATGATAAATATGTTTTCGCTTCTTTTTAGGCATACCCTAGTGGTGTGCAATTTGTTATCTTTATAATCAACCAAACTCCACATGTTTGTCTATATGTTATGGGGTATGTGACCTACAAACCTTTCTTCAACTTGGGCACTTGCTAGTGACCGCCACTTGCATCACACCCATTACAAATTACAATTTAAACCTATTCGACATATGAGGTCATGCTGTATAGTTTATAATTAATAATGGTGAATGTGAATTTCATGACCCTTTTTGGTGGTTTGACCCAATTACAGGTAAACTCATCTAATTTGAAAAGTAGGATTAGACCACTTTTATAGGAGGATTTTCTTAAAATTTTATAAAATCGAGAGAGATATTTGATGATTATTTGTTTATGATTTTTGTTTTTTTGGAATCTTATGAATATTTAAACGAATTTAAAATTATTATTTTTTTGAAATTTTTAAGTTTAATTATTAGTTGTTTATAAAAGTGTCTATAATTCAACATATTCAACTAAGAATAAATTGAATATAGTTTATAATTTAGAATATATATATATATATATATATGAATTAAACACCACTTCATCATATGTGAAATCTAACACTAATTAGGTTAGAGATCTATTTGGATTTAGTAAAATAAACCAATAGAAGTATGAACTGGAATATAACTCATACTACTGAGGAGAGAAATCTTCTTACATTTTTGTGATTTATTTTGTAAATAGGAGATTTAAACCTCTATTACAAAAGCAAAAAGAATATTAAATCACCATAGTAAAAGTGAATATATTAAATAAGATTATATTAAGATTAACAATAATAGGGACATATGTTGACTCATGTATAGTTCTTATGGACTTGGCTATTCTAAAACTTTTATTTTTCGACTAATTTCGTATTATAAGCATTTGGTTAATAGTTTGACAATTAATTCCACATAATCTAATTATATAAAACTTATGGTTTCATTAGCTAATTTTCCATCATTTCATAGATTATTTTGCTTATGCAAGCTAATAGACCATGCCACCTACATTTAGGCCCCGTCTGATATTATTATCTTGGAGAAGTTAAAATCTGATAATATTATAATTTTTTATTTAAAAAAATTGGTTGGTAAAATTTTCAAAATAGATAATTTAAGAAGCATGTGTGATTACTTTTTATAAAATGATTACAAAGGTACCTGCTGTGAGATTTAATTATTTTTTTAAATGACTAAATCATCCTTATTAATTTTATATCTCAACCTAAATTATGTAGAATTATATTTATACTAAATATAAATTAAAATACATTATATAAATTCATAGCTGTTAACATAAAATTTACCAAATATATGTATACAACTTTTGATGTTTATAAAAGTTCTACTGTAGAACTAACCAAAACACTAACCTAATTAAATTTACAATATATTATTCCTATAGCATAATTAACGTTGACTATTATTAAACCTAAAACAATACCAAACTGTACGTTTAATATCAAAATCTAACGTTGAAATAAATGAAATTCACTTGTTCAATATAACCTAGTGGTATATTGTGCTCGTTGAGCTTGTCAATAATTTATATTTAAGTAACTATATCATAAGTTGATATTAAAAAAAAAAAAATGAATGAAATTAAACTAATTCAAATGTCCAAATTTCTTCAAAATGCAAACATTTTGACCAAGGAAACTTCATTTGAATATAATCTATTTTTTTTTTTGCCTTGAAATCGAATCTAATCTATCTTAGTAAACACAAAGATGAATAAAAAAGATTAGCATAGAAACCATACTGATAAGATGCTTCAATAATAATAATAAATCAATCATTTGAGTTTCAAAACCGTGTCGCCATGCTTAGGTCGCTAAGTGTGAACTTACATTATATTAAAAGAAAAAAAAGAAAACCCAGAAGCCTTATCTTTCAATATTTCACTATTCATGTTGGCCAATTACAATCTCATAATTTCAATAATAAACAAATCATTTCGTCGTGGCCCCACCACACATGGCCTCATCAGTCCTATCCTTTATAACCCCTAACCCCCGAAGTCCATCTTTGTACACATATGCAAAGGACCCAGAAACCCAGATTGAGGAAGCTGAAATACAACACAAAACAAAGAAGTAAATAAGCAGACCAGACCAGACACAACACAACCGATTGGATTACAATAGATGGGTTTACAAGGGCAGCTAAACGACGTGTCATCCGACTCGATCCCGCTTTTGTTGTTGGCTCTCGTCGCCAACTGCATCGCCAACCTCCGCTCTTTCCTCTTCAGTTTTTTTCACTTTATGGGTCTGGCCCGGTTCGACCTGGATCACATCGACCCGGCCGGTCTTGTTGGTCACCAAGTGGGTTCGGGTCTAGCCGGTCTTATTGTCCTTGCCGAGCAGCTCAACCTTAATCGCATGTTCTCGTACAGGTATTCTTCCTCCGCCTCCTCCGCCTCGTCCTGCGGCGGCGGCGGCGATTGCGTGGTGTGCTTGTGCACGCTTAGAGATGGGGACCGGGTGAGGAGGCTGGCGTGCCGCCACGTCTTCCACAAGGAGTGCTTCGATGGATGGCTCGATCATCTCAACTTCAATTGCCCTCTATGCAGATCGTCGCTCGTCTCCGATGAGCGCGTGCTCTGCACGCGGCGGCGCGTCGGTGGAGATTTGGTCCAGTGGTTCTCTTTGCATTGATGCGCGCGTGAAGTGAATCAACTTGCTATCATGATGATGACCATGGATGGCGCCACATCATGATCATGATGATTGATGGTGGTGAATGTTTTATCCTTTTTTCTTTTGTTTAAATAATTTTTAGAGGGTTGATGGTATTTTTCACCTAGAGTTTCTTTTTTCTTTTTAATTTTTCTATTTTAGATCTTTTTTTTTAAGGAATTTTAAGTTTTCATTACCTTTGGGGTTTTTTGGAGGAGCTCTTTGGGGTTCTTTTTTACTGGTGTAAAATTTTCTTCTCTTGTATAAACAACATTTTTAATTTTTACCCTTATGATTTGTCTTTATAAGACAAAATAGTAATTATATGAAAATAATCAAGTCACCCCAAATTTTTGTTGGTCTACTTTCAATAATTACAAGCTCTCTTCTATATAATTAAATAGACATATTATCAAATAAAACAATTGTTATTTATAAAAAAATAAAACAGTAAAACATGTTTGAGTTTAGGAATAAATTTTAAAATTACAATGGAAAACAAAAGAAAGAATAGTTAGTAGTAACCATACCATCTGTACAAGTGAGGAGGATGGATAATGATAGATAATTGGTGATGAATTTGTTCAAAATGTAAAAAGAGTGGATTGTAATTTATCTAGGATTTATTTTATAATATTAAAGGTTTTTTTCTTTCTTTTCAAAAAACAAAAAAAGAAAAGGAAAAAGAAAAAAAAGTGATAGTTTATGCTTGTAAATTCCGATGGGAGTGTATGGAACAAATTGACCTCATGAGTCATGACAAGCGATCATTTTAAATATTGCAATATTAAAACCATTTTTCTACCGTATCTCAAGAGTAAACATTTTGTCATTTTTTTGGGGGTAAGATTTAACTTAATTATAAATTTATAAGCAAATCTATTGCGTTTGTAAAATTACTTTCCATGTACAATAAGTTTTTGATAAATTTTATGCAATGATGTTTTTTGATATATTATGGGTTAATTTTTTTTTTTTTTAAATGAATAGGTAACAAATTTCCAACAAATCCCCAACTTTTGCATTAAAAAAAACACACCCCGATCTTTCGAAAATATACGTTTTGCACCCAACCGTTAAAATTTTCGTTTGAAAAATTGACTTTAAACACTAAATGACTTCTTTGTCCTAACTTAAATTTAATTAAATCAAATAAAAAAATTATTCATCATACCTCTACCATCAATCTTAAGATGGACAGTAGAGATTAATTTGAAAAAAATAAAAAAAATAAACAAAAATTAAAAAATATATGACAAATTTGTTCATCAGATCTTCACTGTTTATCTTAAAATGGACAGTAGAGATTAATTTGAAAAAAAAAATTCATCTTAACATTAAAAAAAAAAAAATTGAAAAAAAAAGGTGGAGATTGAATCTTCACTTCCAAACATCAAGAGACCAAGCATCATCATCATCGACAATCAAACCTACCCACCTCCAATCAAACCCATCTAGACATAATCTTCAAACACATCTAGACCCAACACAATCAATCATCTACATTAACCCAAGCACATCATCAATCAATCCTTTACTCCAAACATCTTCAAACATACAAAAAAAAAAAAAAAAAAATCATCAAACCGAGATTAAAAATCATCAAAAAAATAATCAAACCCAAACCTAAAATTTGGGTTCGAATCAAACCCAGATGGGTTCCATGAACCTAGACATCAGGGTTTGAATCGCACTCAGTAATCTAGGTTCCATGAACGAGAAGAAGAAGAAGAGAAGAAGAAAAAGAGAAAAAGAAGAAAATAAGAAGACATGAAAGAGAGTGGGTCGGTGTGAGGTTTTAGTGAAGAGGGTGGTGGTGGAGGTTTGATAGAGGATGGTAAGGAGAGAAAGAGAGAGAGAGTTTGGTGGTCAATTTTAAAGTTTTTAAATTTTTTATATAAATTTTTAATCTTAATTTAATTATATATATTACTTATATATATATTTTGTTTTTTTATTATTTTCTTATTTACTCATTTAATTAATAAATGATTCATTTATCATCTTACCCTTAACTCACTAATGACAATCAACTTTTCAAATAGAAATTTTAAGGGTTAGGTGCAACAGGTGTATTTTCGAAAAGTTGTGATGTGTGTGTGTTTTTTTTTAATAATGTAAAAGTTGGGGGCATTTTTTAGAATTCACCCTAAATTTTACACAGCTATACGAGATTAAGAAAATTCACTTAAGATCTTGACAATAAAAATATTTGCATATATATATATATTTGGTGTGTAAAATATAAAAAAAATTAATTTATTGAATGTTTTATGCATTTAAAAATTAGAATTTAGAATTTATGTATTTTAATAATATAAGAAGACGAAGGAAGAGTGATACTGGTCATCATCACAATCACTATTTTTAATTACAATAATTCTCTGTAGTGTCGTATGCAATCATGCACTATATTTCATTTTTATATTTCTATTGTTTTCACTTTCTTCTCCTTTCGGCTATTTTTTCTCTTCTAGATGTAACTAATATTTAATATAATAAGTTCCTTTTTAGTTTTGGTCAAAATTCTTACCACTGTAATGTATTTTAAAATTTATAAAAAATTTCTATTGGAGGATCATCCAATTTGGACAAAAAATTAATTTAAAATTTATTTTATATTGAACGGTATGATTGCATGTGAAGAACACTTTCTTAATGTCAACCTCGGCGTCCTTTTCATTTTTTAATTTACAAAATTAAAAATTAATTAGCGTACACATTTTTGTCTAGACATCTCTATATTAATTAGTATAATAGTTTTGAAAAATTAATAATTTTATAACTCAATTATACATATACAAAGCTTATATGATCAATATATCATAATTTTTAAATTATATAATCATTAATCTCAGTAATGAATTGTATTATTCTTTCTAAAAACTTTTCTCTCTCCGACATAATTAAAATATAATAAATAATTGATATTAGTGGTTTTAATAATTTAAAAGTTAAAATATACTGACATAGAAGCTATAAATATGAATATATATACACATACATATATTGATTTAATTAATATTCATTTATATTCAATCAATGACTCACAAAATCATGTATTGGGTTAATTAACTTTTATGTAATGGATGAATTTGATAAGTGGTTTTAACAATTTTAAAAATAGAACACACTGATCATAGAAGCTATATATATATAATAGTTCACAAACTTGAAATTGATATAATTAAATCATCTCTTGACCTAAAGTTTTTGTAAATTAATGTCTCATTTTATTTATCATTACAGTCTATTTTGATATAGTGAATATTTTATTCAATAATTTTATTTTTGAGGTATTATTCAATTTTTTTTTAAAAAAAAAAGGTTTTTTAAACGTTTTTAGTGTTGATGGGACCCAAGAGAAGAAAAGGTCATGTCTTGGCGTAATGTTGATTGCTACTTGCACATGTTGTATGGGAAGTTGCACATGTTGTAAGGGAAGGGAGTGTATGGAGTAGGCTTGCTCATCTATCTGGCCTTTAATTTTGTTGCAGGTAACACTGTCCTCACTCGTGCTGATTTTCAGTTGCTTTCATGACAGTTTTGAAGCTCCTCATTAATATCTAGCCGTAGCAATTTGGATTCTTTATAGATAGCAATTTTAGTCGGAAATATTTATTGTTTGTGATTAGTTGTCGATGGAAAAGTCAACAAAAAAAGGTATATTAACAAGATCTTTAAAAGTTTTAAAAAAATTCAAGTGAAGGATGATGATTTACAATGTGCATTATACAAAGCGATTTAGCCACTATGAAATAAAGAAAAAACAAACAAACTGTTTAATTAATTATTAGTTAAGAAAGAGCTTGTACATACTAAAATTTTTTAGTTTGTACTTTCAAAGATATCAACTTTTGTATCTAAGCGGTGGCTTCACTTGTTAAAGTACCTGTCCATGTGTAAGTAATGCACGATTCTACACCGAAATAAAACATTCTCCACCATTAAATGTCTGGGTTTCACCCCCACGATGTATGACCTTTTCCCCCCACTTATGTGTGAGATGTTTCTTTCTGTATGGGAGTTGCTCTCGAAATTACGATTCAAAGTCAAATCTCACATGGTCTTGACTAATCCTTGAACTTATACCAGTCATTAATTAAAAAAAAAAAAAAAGATATCAAATTTTTGCATGCCAAGTTGATAACAGTTCAAACATGAATTGTTGCGCTGTAAGATATTTGTATTTTTGAGATAGCGTGCACCACTATTTGCACGTGTATGCCATCAAAATTAAAACATTATAGTTCGTAAGTATATTCCCTACATATTATCAAAATTATTATTTCTTTTTTCTTTTAATTTGTTTTGAAATTTCTTTTTTCTTTTAATTAAGTCGCACAAATTAATAAATTATAAAATAATTAAAAATAAAACAAAGTAAAATAAAAAGCTTGGGAGAACAACACACCATTTTATTTTTATTTGAGGAGTATAAAACCGATTAATTTACAAGGTTAGTTCAGGGAAGAGGTCTAAAGGAAGGACAAGCTTGAGGGGCAAGCTCAATGGAGCAGCCTAGGGTTAGTCCATCAGAGAAACCTAAAGGGGAAGTTTTAGGGATAAATTTAGAATCGACCCTGTAAGAGAAACTCAGAGGGGGAGCTCAAAGGGAAAGCTTGATCAAAGTCATAATCACTAACCCAATCACTTTGAGTGAATATGGAAGAAAGGTTTGAAATACCCCTTGACATGTGATGGGAAAATGAGCCACAGAGAGACTCACTTTGAAATTCAAACACAAGCTCTCATGTTATTCAATAGCCCTTTACACTGTTAGAGTGGTAGGGGGTTTAAGTCTGATAGCATGCCTAAACAAGACAGATATTTAGGGGTGTTAGCCACCAAGGGGCAGATGCCTATTTATAGGAGATGAATTGGGTGGACTTGTAATTTTTCCAAGGATTAAACATGAAATTCATTATCTACCATCAATACAAAGAATCTATGCATTAAATGTGTCGCAACTTCAGAACTCGTGACACTATCACAACTTCAATTTGCAGGTTCGAACATGCGACACAAACCTGTCACCTTGTTGCTACTTGTTGTGGTGACTTCAAACTCGCGACCAGAAGTTGTGATTAATCTACATGGTTTCTGCACTTAATTTCTAAACTGATTTTACACCTTTCTTTATATGCACTCTTGCCTAATTTTTACTGAATTTGCTTCCAAAATTCTTCAGATCTTTTGCTTGCTACCGAAGTCTTCTTGTTCTGGTTTGAATCTTTCCAGAATGTTTCAATTCTTCCAAGAATTACTATTTTGCCCCTAATTAATAATTTTGCACATAATTCTCAATTATTATTAAAAATACCAAAATTTACTCGATTTTTCATCACAGAAGCCTAATTTAAAAGGATGAAATAACAGTATATTTTTTTGTTGTCAGTGTCAGCCATCAAGGGGCAAATGTCAAGCACCATGTTGTGGAAAAAAAAAAGGAAGGGACCAGTATTGCCCACATGGTCCTATGTTAAAAGGGATAACAAAAGAAGTTGCCCACTAGTTATCTATAAGAGAGATATTTCCACGATACTCATCCATATGAGGGACCAAAGGCTACAAAAATGACTAAACATTTCCTCACTAAAGAAGCCTCATCATGCCCTAAGAAATTAAGGTGCACTAAATTTGCTTTTTAAGCTACTAAGGGGTTCATATCGCCTAAGTCAAGCCCTGGTGTCTTTTCTGGTTGAAGGGAGTTAGAGAGGCTATAAGTCAATCCCTCGTTATGATCCACATCAAACGTTAAAAAGAAGTATACCTTAATCTTCACTATTATTATATACTTCATATTTACTTTTCCTAAGAGTTTGTCTTCGTTTAACCATCTGACTTGAGCATTGGAGGATTTTCACTGACAAACTCATTGGCAAGCCCTTAACTGTTTTCTTTGTCTCGCATATGTTTGCAAACCTAGAACTTATCATGTTCAAATGCTAACCCTTATGATTCACCTCATCCCTTACTAAGGGCAAGAACAAAGGCGGACCTAATCTGCTTTTGAGAACATTCTTGTTTGATAGCTATTCAATGAAGAGGAGTCAAAAGACCAATGTCCCCTGGTCCTAATGTCCTTAATGCTATTAAAGATGTCATCTACCATCATAAAAGGGATTAAAGGCCTTTTTTCACTCGTTGGTGCAAAAGCAAATTTTTTGCTTCAACAACTTTAATCATTTATTTATTCTAAGTTTTTAAAGTTAAATTTAATGGTTTTATATTTTTACAACTTTTTAAAAATAGTTATTTGATATTTTAATAAATAGTTAATATTTTGATAAAAAAGCATTATGCATGTTCAAAGTATTAAATATTACAATGAAGTACAGGGTGCATTTATAAAGATTTAATCCTTATTATAGTTTTATTTAAGGGTATTATTGAAATTTTGATAAAAATTCTAATTAAGATGGAATATACACACGAATTTGGAGGATTGTTAATCTCACCACTAAGGATGTAGTCAGGATTTTATATCAGGGAGAGTTAGAGTAAATTTTTTTAAATAAACTCTGACGATATGAAACTATTTTATAAATTAAAAAATAAAGACATACGTAGATAAATAAAATATTATAAGTTTTATCTTTCAAAATTCATATTATAGATAAATATGTTAACAGAAATAAAAATAAAAAGACTAAACAAAATATTTAAATAATAAAATTTATCAAATATGAATTATAAGTAATGCTATGATATCAACAATATTTCTTAAAATATAGAAAATTTACATTTTGACAACCATAATTCATAATTATTACAATATTTTAAATTAAAGAGTATATTAGGAGAAACATCAAAGATATTAAATTTAAATAATATATTATATAATTTATGACAAAAAAAGGTAAAATATAGAAAATTTAAATAAATTTTCACATTTAGTTAATATATGAAATAAAGTTATTATGTTTGCAATATTTGAGTAGAAATATAAATATAAATAAGAAAATACCTACAAAAGGTTTGAAATAATTATGTAATCTTTTATATCACAAGAATTAATAAAAAAATATATATTTATTTATAAAATTTAAAATAAATATAATATAAAATATTTTTGGGTGGGCTTGTGTAGACTTGAGCCTACCCTAGCCCCCACTACCCTCCATCCCTGCTCACCGCTCTATACCGATTTAATGTAGTAACATGGCCAAAAAAGAATTATTGCTAATCATGCTAGCATATCATTTGAAGTACATTACAGAAACAATATCAAATGATAAATTATTATTATTATTATTTTTTAAAGTAATGGTGAATTATTTCATAGTTAATTAAAATATATAGGAAAAACAATGTAACCCTTCATTGGTATGGTTGTGATACTAATTCATATTAAAATTTTAATATGAATGTTAGAATATTGAAGTCACAAATTTACATTGCATATTAAAATTAATGTGATTTGATAATAAAGTGCTCTTATTGTGTTGTAGAAATTAAAGTCACTTGGGCAACAACACAGTAGATAAGAGCATTGCTGCCGATCAGTGAGACCGTGGTTTAATACTCTCCCACCTCCAAATTAGTGTATCTCCCATTTACGTGTGGGCCATGCGCCCACCCTCGTGTAAATTGTTCCTCCACCTATGTATGGATCGCTTCTTTCCGTATAGAAGTCAATCCCCGGATCTTGTTGCTAGTATCCGATTTCGTTTGGTCTCTGTTGTTCATTGGGTCGGTCCCGATTGTTCGTTGTGCTAGCCCAAATAATTTAAAAAAATATATATATATATATAAAGTCACATATCTAAATTAAAATTTTAAATGCATATAGGTTGACCCTGATAATATTATACTACATTACTACTGGAATAAGACATGAATTTCGTGGGTCCATGTTTTTATAATGAATTTACAGTACTTCTATTGTCAAATTCACTGTAAGTTTTTTACTTAAAACACTTTAGTATCTCAAAATTCGTTAATTTACATCATTTTGATTTTAAAGATACAAGTAATGCTACTATATTAGTTTAATATAATTATTGGAGCAATTGATATTTACTCTATTGAATGCTAAATAAATTAAAAAATTCGTTAAACTGTCTCATACCGTCTAATAACTATATCAATAGGGTATAATAGCAGAATCATAAAATATGTTATATGATAAATTGAAATTCCAAATTCTAGCGATCGAATGGATGAATTTCTGAATAACTGAGTCCTGAGCTACTACTGTTGAAATCATTTATGTAAATTTCGGAATTATTTTGAATAATTCTGCTTCTGATGTGAACTTTTCACAGCCTAATTTGGCCCATATTTTCTTGGGTTGGGTTAATTTAAAGCCAGCCGCTTGCTTTCAAGCCCAGGTCTAACGCATTATATGGTTATAAATGCAATGGTTGCATAAGAAACTTATTAACGGTGATACACAGTCCTCTCTCTCTCTTTTTTTTTTTTTTTTGGATAAATATATGGACGTAACACTGTTTAAAAATTTCATGAAAAATCTCTCTTGATACTTATGAATTTTTCATAAACACTTCTTAGAAATTCATAAAAAATCTTGTATGCAATGGAGGTCAAGATAAAATTGGAAAGAATCATCAAATTTCGTAGGTGTATCTTGTTGGTATAATCTTCTCCGTTTCTTTTTGAATGTCCCAAAATCTTAACTGCAACATGAATTCCGTTAGAAAGTTTTCCTTTATAGACACTTTGGCCTAGTTTGTGCTTGAATTTGTCTGTTATTTTCTTTAGATCACTGTAAGTGTATCTTGTTGGACTGAGGGTCTTGTAGTCTTCCAGGAAATTATCTACTTTTTGTTGGAAGGAACTCCTTGTTTCAAATATTGTATTTATAAAATAAATACATTAGATTGTTCTTTTTATAGAGGCACAGAAAACGTATTCTGCCACGTACTTTAATTAGAAGCAATGCTATACTTATTTCTTTTTCCTTAGAAAAGTGTGACTTGTTCATGTTATGTTGTTGGACGTAAGTTTTTATTCATCAAATCACCATTTAACTAAAGACTAAATGAAGATCTAATTAGTATATAAATCATGCTATCTTTTATTTTGTTTTAGATGTGGCTACAAAATCTCACATGATTTCCGATATAAATTAATAGAATTGTGTTGATCCATGTTACTAGGGCAAAAATTGAAAGATAGAAAAATTAAAGGCTAAAAGAAATGGTCTAAAATATTAGAGTTAACATTTTTGTTTAATTGAATTAAGTGTATATGCCTAAACATCTTAAGGTTCCACCCATCAAATGAGCATATACTCAGTGAAGCATAGGAATGGAGACCTTCCCAAGAATGCTCCCAACTAAGACAGCTTCCCTCAGACTGCATGTCCGTAACTGTACATCAAGTAAAAACCAAAATATATATATGTATACACTATAACTATACTGCAAACAAAATTATTTAACATAATCACAATACTTCATAGACTTTTCTTGTAGTTTTATCTTTCTGTATGTGCACTTATAATAGACTAAACCCTAGACAGCACAGGAAGATGTATACCTTATACAAAGGGAACAATATTCCCCTGTTGAATGCAGCAGATTTATAGAGAGATTTCTTCAATGCTTGAAACAGTGCAAAATGCAACCTCTTATTCTTTCTGATTTCATCTCTGATCCGTGGGAGCAAAACAAGCTTGTAAAAACGTTCTGCCTTCTTTGCACTCAGATTTGAAGCAAATATTCTAGTGGCTTGAGACATTGCATTAGGCGACCACCTCGCAGGTTCAGTGAGGTACAGGACATCCCATATCTGCGTTGAAGGGATGTGTTTAAATGCTTTGGGCATCTTCCCCGCTGTGTACTTGCTGAGAATCTCGCCAACGCTGCGTCTGTTGTTAGAACCACCATTAATCACTATGAGGAAAAACTAACGACTCCTTTATTCATCACAAATCAGAAGTAGAGACCATTTTCTTTATGGAAAAAGTAAACTCAATACAAGATATAAAATGGTGAAGTTACAAGAAAAAATCATACTAGGGTAATTGGGTCACAAAATTACCTTTATAACAACTTCATGAGGGATTAATCCAATTTAGGTAGGGCGCGCTTCTGACAAGTCCAAAACAAACAGATAATTTAGTGAATTATAACAATAACCATACTGAAAGTGAAAACACACCAATATGACCTTAGAAAATAAAGAAAATTAAACCTGAAGAAAGGTTTGCATCATTTTCGTTGATTTTCTTGATGATGAGATCAGTAAGTGTTTGTTGTGGACCAGCATCCTTGAATAAGAATGCCTCCTACAATCTCTCATCATCCTCATCGATCTCTTCCTGGGGTACATAAACAACAAATCAACCAATATTTTCCAATGAAAGTAATTGCACATGTGAATGCAAGACTCCTTAAACAACAAATTGTTTTATTAGTTTCCAATGGAAGTAGCACTTCTATATACAGGATTTGTACTATACATTTCTATCTAATTGTTAAAATGAATTTAGGTAATTTAAAACAAAAACTGAAAAATGAAACAAATTAACAGACTGAAACAATCAGGATCTGTCGACAAACAGAAGGAAAGTAAGGCAAACAGACATAAGGAACAAGTGAAAAAGCAAAACCTACCGCAATTTACCAACAAATGTACACTGCTGGCGCGAGAAATATCATCAGCAACCAGAGATATCACGAAGTCTGTGCACGTTGCCCTTGACACTTTACTGGCTGCTAACAACAACTTTTCCTTTACGTCCTCGGCTGTCAAAAAATCAACATCACCACCAATGAATATCTATTACTAATGAAATTTCCATGTTAACAATGTATCTGGTCAAGCTGTTTGCATCGCCGTTTCTTTCATGATAAAAGGATTCATAATGGTGCAACATTACACTACTGTTACATTATCCTATATATGTTAAGTCATAGATTAATCACACCCGATTGAAAAAAAAAGTTTGTAAACAGATTACTCTTAAATTAAGTATACATAGCAAGAGAACAATAGACATAAAAAAGACAAAAAAAAAAAAGTTTGTACGCAGATCAATCTTACTATATACCCCATGAGGATGAGATGTATTTTATTTGCTTGAATGACCCAAAAATCCTCCAGGCCTGCTTGGCAAACTTAAATAGGAAACTAATAAGAGGTTGGGAAGAGGAAGGAAGAGCTGGAAATCAACGGTATGGGAGGTGCTAGAAAGAACTATATCCCCCTTTAAAAAAAACAAAGGTGTTTGTTCTGTCTAATCCTCCCACACCCCTAACTTCCAGCAACTCTCACCTTTTCCCTCTCTCTGTCTCTCTCTCCTACTCAGAAACTCTCGTGTATTTGCACTCCACACACATCACACAAAATGTAGCCCGAACTCTCTTATTTATGCATGGATGTTGAGAACTGTAGGACAGTGGTTTACCGGAATCCACTTGGCTAACTGGAACTGGAAAAGTAAATAAGAGGTTGGGAAGAGGATGGAGTAGCTGGAAATCAATGGTATGGGAGGTGTTGGGAACAACTGAACCTTTTCTGATCAAAGGGTCGTCCTGCACCCAATCCTTCCATACCCAAAATTTCCAACTGCCCTCTCTCCTCTTCAGGCTTCACTGCCTCTTTCTCATAAAATGACTCTCTTGTGTGTTTGCCTCGGCCTCCTCAGAGGCTCTTAGTTATATAGACAACGTGTGGGAGGGTTTGTGGTATTTGGAAACGAAAGCGGTAGTGGTAATTTCTCTGCTCGTGAGAGGAGAAGGCGGTATTCTAAATGGAGCTAAAGGACGAAGCAACGACAGAGGCTTGAAGATATTTCAGCATTGAACTTTAAAGGAAAAAGACAGATGCGGAGGAGACGTATCTCTCCTCTGATTGGTTACTTTTTTGACCTTGAGAACACGTGGGGCCCGTCTATTTGTGGAACTACACGCCTTATAAAAAATAATGGAGGTTTTGCGGGGTTTTGATTGGTTGTGGGGCCACCGAGAGGACGGGGAGACGAATCTTCGTTGATTGGTTGTGTTGACGCGTGTAAAGAGAGTGGGGTTGTGGAGACCACTCTATGTTAAGAAAAAGTCCAAACCCAACCCTCTTGCACTCTCTCTCGTATTAACAAAGGTTGTGTTGTGTTGAAAAGTGCTTTACAGTATGAGGAGTGGCACGTGGTACCGACCCTGTGGAACTCGCTTGCTTGCCTACCTGCAGCATTTAGCCATTTAGTACCTTATGCGTCCTTCACTTTACAACCCCTATTCCATTCCACACATCAAAATTTTGAAGATAGTCTACCATTTTTCTAAGTTATATCAATTATCTTATGCTTTCTATATACGTCTGTTTCTTTAACTTCTCCAACTTCTCTATAGTTTCTGATGATATTTTCTTCATCAGGTATGAGGTGTAAGTGTGTGTGATTTAGAGAGTGAGAGGTGGGTGGTGTTTATGAAAATGTGGGAAGGGGTTTGGTGGGTAGTGGAAAGGAGGAGTAGATAGTGGGGGTGGTGGACCTGGTGTTGATGGTGGTGGGCCACAAACGCAATGACTCTGTTCTATTTATGGAAATGTGATGGTGATCTTGTGGACCTGGTGATTCCGTTTATGGAAATGTGAGAAGGGGTTTGATGGGTAGGGGAATAGTGGGGGTGGGGTGATGGTGATCTTGATGGCATTATTTGTCGAAAACTTTTCACATTTGAAGGGGATGAAGCAATTGGGACAGGTGACAAGCCGACTCAAAATTGGTAGCCATTACAAATGAGAAATCTTCATCATTGAACTCTACTGTAGGCTTTTTCACATTTGTCCCAACACTCTTTATCTAGGGTGGGGTCACACAGCTAAATTATTATAATGAAGAGTAATTGCCAACAACCTATTTATTCTATCCTAGTTTAAGCGGCATTGGATCCTGTAGCCACCAACACAACAAGCGAAAGATTTCACTGATAAGATTTCACTAATTAAGGTAATTGGTATCTATTACAATCAACAGTTAGCATATAGAAGGTTGAGTTTAAAAGTCCTTTTACAAAAATAAAATGCTTTTTAAGTAAAAGCCTCTAATGTAAAAGCACTTAAAAATACTTTTTGAACAAATTAAATTAATCAAATATATTAAAAAACAATAACTTTTCAAATATTTTTGTAATTTAATCTCGTAACCATATGCTGAAGTTGTATCTATGTTATGAATCTCAAATTTACATATTTATACAAAATACTTATTTAATTCAAAACTCATTTGCTAAGTACTTTTAGAAGCACTTTAAGTAATTTTTCATGTTAAAAAGGGTAAATCAAAATGTTCTTGCTCGCATAAAAGGAAAAAGTAAAATAAAATAAAACAAGATCAAAAGCACTTCTTAATAAATATATATACATCCAGGGATGTTAAGTTTATCACTGAACAGAGAGGAGACTTTGTTCGGCAATTTTTCCCTCGCTACTCTCGATGATGTATCACAAATTGAACCAAAGATTTTGAAACTTTTTTCTATTTTTTTGTCATTCATGGATGCTTTTATTAAGTTCTGGTTCGTTCCTAGAACATGTATGCACAGTGGCACCTAGTTCTGCCAATTCCTTCACAACAGCATATATGCTTGTGATGGTAGCACTATTTCCATAGTTCATAATTATTTAACAAATAAGAGGTAAAATAGAGAAAAAAAAAATTAACAAAGAAAGAAGATTACAACCCAAGTCCTTTGGTTCCACCAGTGACTAGAGCGGTCATGCCCTCGTGACTCCATCTGTGTTCTTGATCCCACCATTGCTATCTGCCGAGCCATTCTCTCAGCTCTTTCTTTCTGATCTCAAGTATATTGATATCACTTCAAGTAGCTTTAGAAGGTATTTAAATTGATTAATGTCAGTTGGGTGGGGTTGGTGGATGGTCTTCGGGTATGATTGAACATACAGCAAGGCTTTCAGGATGCAAGTGAAACGGCTGATCTTCATTAATGATTGTGCTTTCTGCTTTTTGCCATAAAATCTAAAAGCTAGTGGGTCGACTTGACACTTCCTATTCAATCCTGACGGGCAAATATGAATAGATATTATATAAGTTGGTCTACCACATGTAACCATTTGAATTTTCTCCGCCAAACTTGAAAATAGTTAAACTTAATACAATAAAGATTTGGTGGTAATCTAATTAAGAGCCGAGTCTATTAGTTGGGTTTTTATTAATTTAGGGCCAAATCTTGTGTACGGGCTAGGTTGGTGAACCCAATAGTTCTGTTAGCCATTATGTATTACAAGGGATTTGTGTACATGTTTTTGGGTTTGAATTGTCCTCTATACTGATATTTTTCGATGAGCTAACCATCCATTCACAACACTAATAATAAACTGTTCCAGAGAATCTCCTGTCTGTTCTAATTTTATAAAACTGCAGAGATTCTAGCATTGAATGCTACAAGTTACTATGTTCAAAAGAATTGTAGAAATGTACCTTGCATCAAGTGAAAGCACTTTCAGCCCATGTGTTTAAAGAAAAGCATTTTGTTGCCCATTGAAAAAAATGCGCTCATCAAAACGGTCTCCTGAAGCGACACCGTTTTTAATTTTGAAGTCACTTTCACTTTGAATTTATTTATTTTTGTTTATTTATTTATTTTTATCTTGATGATAGCTAATATGCCACATTTTGAGAACTTGATCATAAGGAAAATATATAGGCAAAGCTATATTAGGAAACAATCTTCACCGATCTCTTAAGTTACAGTCGATCTCTATTAATCTTTTAATCTTTCATCAATCTCTTAAGTCAACACTCAATCTTTATCAATCGCTCATGTCAACATTTTTTATTCATCTCCCTAAATCATCTCTTGTACATCATCTTGTATATTTCTCATTACTATTATAGTTAATTACTTATCATATGTAGCTTGTATTTTTCTATATAAAAAATATTGTAATACTCATGAATGAATTGACTTGGTTTCAATACTTTTCTCTCTTTAATCTTTCATGTTATCTAAGCCGCTGTAAAACCTCCAAAGTTCTACAACGAATCCTCTCAAAATGGTCAATACTTCTTCAACGCCAAGCGATACTCAAAATGAGTCCAATCCTCTGCTTTATCTCCACCCCAACCATCAATCGTCAATCCTTTTGAAAATACTTATTCTCTCTACTCTATCAATACTACCACTCAAATAACTCCTCCTCTCTACTCTATCAAAACTGTCTACTCTATCAATACTGCCACTCAAATAACTCCTCCTCTCTACTCTATCAAAACTACCACTCATATATCCATTAAGCTTACGCCTTCTAACTACACATCATGGCGTTTCCAATTTCATGCCATTCTCCTGGGTTAAGATCTTATGGGCTTCATTGATGTCTCACGACCATGTCCGCCACCTACCGTCACGCCAGGCCATGCTCTCTGGATTCGTCAAGATCAACTGATCTTAAGTGCAATTTCTGGTTCCATCTCTCCTAATATTGTTCCTTTCATTGCATCTGCCAACACATCACGTGGGGCTTGGACAATTTTGGCTAGCACATATGCCAAACCAACCTGCGGTCGCCTGAATCAACTCAAGGAGGATCTTCGTCTTCTCCAGAAAGGAACGCAGTCAGTTACGGAGCATTTGCAATAAATCGCGCGAGGTCATCGCCGACGAGCTTGTCTTGTTCAACGCACCGATCGGCAACGAGGACCTTGTGTTAAAAATTCTAGCCAGCCTTGACGACGACTACAAAGATCTATGCTCGGCCTTGCGTGTACGAGAAACTCCGGTTACGTTTGATGAACTGCATGAAAAACTCATAAATCATGAAGCGTAGTCTCTCTAACATGCTGGTCTCCGCCAATCCTGCTAAAAATTCCAACCCCTCATCCTTTAGAAATAACTACCAACAACGTCCAAGTCAGCCCTCTCCTCACAACCAAAATCGCCAATTCTTCCACAAAAACACTGCCACCCTCAACCCTAATAATATTATACTATATTATTACTGGAATGAGACTTGATTTTCGTGGGTCCATGTTTTTATAATGAATTTACAGTCCTTCTAATGTCAAATGTTTTGCTTAAAGCTCTTTAGTATCTAAAAATTCGTTAATTCACATCATTTTAATCTTAAAGTTTCAAGTAATGCTAATATTAGTTTAATATAATTATTGGAGCAATTGATATTTACTCAATTGAATATTAAATAAATTAAAAAAATTCGTTAATTTGTCTCATCCCGTCTAATAACTATATCAATAGAGTATAATAGCAAAATCATAAAATATGTTATATGATAAATTGAAATTTCAAATTCTTGCGAATGGATGAATTTCTGAATAATCGAGTACTAATTGAGTACTGAGCTACTACTGTTGAAATTTTTTATGTAAATTTTGGAATTATTTTGAATAATTCTGCTTCTGATGTGAACTTTTCAAAGCCTAATTTGGCCCATATTTTTCTTAGTTGGGTTAATTTAAAAGCAGCCGCCTGCTTTCAAACTCAGGTCTAAGGCGTTATATGGTTATAAATATAAACTTTGCATGAGATACTTATTAATGGTGATACTCAGCTGTCATTGTTTTTTTTTTTTTTTGGTGGGGGGGTGGGGGGGCGTTGGGGCGACGGCGGGGTAAATATATTGACGTAACACTGTATACAAATATCATGAAAAATCTCTCTTGAAACTCTGGAATTTGTCAAAAACACTTCTTAGAAATTCACAAAAAATCTTGTATGCAATTAAGGTCATGATAAGATTAGAAGCAAACAAGCCAATTATTTTTATTACTTTTTTGGGTTTCAGTAGCCTTTGTTAACATATGGGCTGATGGAAACAATAATCACCCATGAGACAGCCCAAGCAAACCTAGAGCCACTCTTTACAAAACTCATCAATTCTGTTCTAGAAAGAAGCCCAATTTATACCAATATTTAAGAACAATACAGACCCCTTTCTTATTGCTCTCTCAAAGTTAGATAAGATTTTTTTTTCTTCTGATTAGTGTGAAAATGAGATGATGTGATACCTTTTGATTAAAATCTTGTGATTCTATCACCACCTCAATAATTTGAGTTTCAATATCACTAAACTATGTGTATTGACAAAAATGCCCTTAATGAGATAGAAACCCTTCTCTTTTTCCTTTCATCTTTTCTCTCACTATTTTTATATACCGATTCTTATATTTTCTCTCTATAATATCATTTTTCATAGAAGAAAATCATTAGTTTGGTGTTCATAAAAGTGATTTGATTCTCTTTATTTTTTCTCTCACCATTTATATATATCGATTCTTACATTCTCTCTCTATATTATCATTTTTCATGAAAAAAAATATATTTTTTGGTGTTCATAATAGTTATTCGACTTGTCTATGATGAAAAGATGATTGTAATTGCTTGAATTTATAAACTTCTCGAAACAAGAAGAAAACTTGAATTTGGAAGTATAATTCGAAGATATGAAAAATGAAAAAAGTAGAAAGAGAAGAAAAATAAAAATATATCTCTCAAAAGACTTATCTTTTGAAGGAATAATTTATATCTTGAATGAATGACTTATCTCTTGAAATAAGGAAATATCTCTTGAGGGAAGGACTTATCGCTTGAAAGAAGGACTTATGTCTTGAATGTATGCAGGAAAAAATTATCTCTCGAAAGAAAGAAATATCTCTCAAAAGAAAGAAATATCTCTCAAAGAAAGGAAATATCTCTCGAATAATGACATAATTCTAAAGGAAGCAGATATCTCTCAAAGGAAGAAAATATCTCTTAAAGGAATAACTTATCTCTCAAATGAAATAATTATCTCTTGAATGAAACATAACTCTCACTCGAAAATCAAGTTTGGTGTAAGGGTATTTTTTCTTGTACACATACTTCAGTACCATTGAAACCAAAAAAAAAAAAAAAGGTGAAAAAGTGTTAAAATAATAACAGAGGTCCCAAGTTTATAACTATTCTAAAATATTTAACACCAACTATAGAGAAAATAATAGACATTTGTTTTCCAAAAACTAAAAAAAAAAAAAACGATGGATTTTTGAAATGAACTAATTAAGTTGAAGTTTGGTATTAGAAGATCAGTATGATAACACTTGGATATTGAACCTGGACTCGGTTTTTTTTTTTTTTTTTTTTTATAATTTATTTTTAAGATGTCACATGCGGTGGGGCAATTCAAATCTAGGGTATTACCAAGCTGAGTAAAAGCCTTTTACTTCCAAATCACATTGGACAAGTGATATTTAGACCAGAGAGTTGAGAGGCATGAGATGTCAACAGGAAATAAAGAGCACAAAGAATTGAAATGCATATTTGCTTCATGGTATTTCATCTATGTGCTCTCTATCTTTTGTCAATAAGTTTATGTAGTGAGTCCAATTCAATATCATTCAATTTAAATTTATTTAAAACATTCATAACCGATTCTAAATTTAAGAAACTAAGTTTTAGTTTTCACAATAGAAGTAATCTTGATTGCAATATTTTTTACCAGCATGGGGTTTGATTGCCCATGAGATGGTTGCGGGCTTGATGCATAGTACATGTAGTAGGGTTGGGCATGGTCTGGTTCAATCCTATTTCAACTAAAACCAAACCAAACCAAAAATTTGGGTATTGATAAAACTAGGACCAACTTTTTTCCTAGACCAGACCAAACCAAACTAAATTGGTTCGGTCTAACAAATATGAATATAATACGGGCTTGATGTTTTATTATATTCATTTTAACCACATTTTTAATGAGAATGATTATTGTTTCCATCAGTGGCGGTGCCAAAAATTCTTATTAGATGGGTTGCTTTAATAAATTAATAATAATATTTAAAATAACTAAGACTATATAGTAAAATATGAAATTTTCGTTTTGATTAATTTCTAATTGTCTATAACAACCCTAGAATAACTAAAAATGGAAATAAATAATTCATTTAATTAAGTGCACATATAATCTTACAATTTAAAAATCTCAAATTAAGGGAAAAAATGAAATAACATTTTCATCAATTGATAATCTATATAAAGCATAAAGAAAAGAGGACTTAATTATTGATTTGTGATTACACTATAACCATTGGAAATTGAATTATGTAACTCTTACATTCAAATTAGAAATTAAGTTGTTACTAGGAATTAAATTAAACATATACAACATAAAATATCTGTTTAGTCAAGAAGAATTTTTATATAACTCAATTGATTACAAATAGATGTAAATTACAAGAACAAATAAAAAATAAGAAATAAAACTTAAATCATAATTGTACATTGAGAAATTATATGTAACAAACTAAAATTTAAAACTTTAGGGTCCATTGATTAGATTTTCAAGTTAAGTTCGAGATATCAATATTTAAAATGTCTAAGAATTCACTAATATTTCAATAAAAATTATAAATGCATTTACATTTATTTTTTATGATATATTATTATTATTGTTATTACAATAGAGATATAACAAATAGCATAAATTATGAATAGAAATTAAAGAAAAAGATTGAAGTCAAATATTAATAAAGATAAGGATAGAAAGAATAAAAATTAATCAAATGACATATGTACACTTTTTTTTTTCACTGTGACCTTTTATGGAAGGAGTTTGAGTTTGAATAATATATGAGGGAGAAAAAATATATCAATCTTGATCATTTATTATTTTTTATGTTGATGCATTGTTTAATTATTATTCATGTTGATATATTACTTCATTATAAAATCTAGAAAGAAAAAAAGAAATCCACGAGGGGATACTTGTTAAAGGACTGATCTCCTTCCATTTGTCCTCTCATAAAAGAACAACAGCTTTCCACGCACACCTCACAAGACGTCATGCTTTTAAGCAAACGTTATGGTGTAGTGAGTCAACAATTAAGACTTGATTTTGATAACAAAGAAGTTGTGAAACAAGAATTAATAGTGGTTGAACAATTGAGCTTAAAATGTCTGATAAAGATCATCTCATTAGTAAAGTCGTCTTTTGTGTTGGTGATTGGCTTGAATTAAGTCTTTGAATGACACGTCTCCTTCCACTTGATTTTCTATGGAAGAGCGCATTATTTCTATGCGTCCCTTTCGGAGCCCTTGCTTTTTGGAAAAATTAACAGTGACAGACTAACTGAACTTATTGGTAAAGTTTTGCTAGTAAAAAATTTTCGTGGATTGAATCAACTTACAAAGAAATATGATATTTAATTCTTAATGGAAATTGGTAAAAATTTATTTATGAATGACAGTATGCATTCAACAAAAATAGCAAAGCACGCTTCATACTTGCATGGTTTTCTATCAAATACTTTGACTATTGTTTAAAAACCAAAAAGATTTTGTTGAATTCCTTTTTGTTTAGTTTCCTATTTGTTTTTTGAAATTATTACAATTGATTTGAGTCTTAAAGAAGGAAAGGCTACTTGAGCTCAAAGGCTTGAATCTTGATCCTGAATCAAATACACATACGAGAAAAGTGCCATGGGAAAATGCTCCAACCTCTGCATTTTATTTCTCTGAATTTAGGAAGAAAAGTAGACTAAGACTTAATTAAATACAGTTAATGAAATTCGATTTTGAGCTTTTGCATGAGGTGAGCTATAACTTATAAAGTATTTAATGTCAATTTGAGAAAAATTCTAGCAATTTAAGCTTTACTACAAGTCCAATATGAAACATTTTCAACAAATTCAAACAAATCTGTGCTTAATTATTACAAACTTCTGACGCGAAACTAAACGTCATTGACATGATCGATTATTCCTCAATTGATTCAGAGTACTCGAATAACTCAATGGATGAATCAGACTGAATCTCCCTAATAGAGTTACCTTGAGTAGAAGGAGAAAAGAAAGGCTTCGGTGGCATTCGCAAATCATCAATGCTTCCTTCTAACATTTCAACAACTTTAGTTATTGATGGACGATCTGCTGCCTTCACTTGAATGCACCATAACCCAATTATGCACAATTTTCTTCCTATCACTTCTTCAAAGCTACTCACATTTTGGAGCTCCAAGTGTCTTCCTTCAATTATTTGATCATATACCCATGATGGAAAATATGCTTTGCTTGAACGAGTTGCCTCTGCAAATGAATTTCTTCTTCCGCCGACCATTTCCAATAACAACATTCCAAAACTGTAAACATCTGACTTAGAAGAAATTGTTCCAAAATTTCTTGAAATCAACTCTGGGGCTATGTAACCTATTGTTCCTCTTGTAGCACTAACACATATGAAATCATTTTCCTTTGGATATAATTTTGCTAGCCCAAAATCTGCAACTTTTGGGTTGAAATTGTGGTCTAGCAAGATATTGTGAGGCTTAATGTCGAAATGAAGAATGCGCACATCACATCCATTGTGGAGGTAGTCGATCCCACGAGCTGTTCCTAAAGCAGTTTTTTGTAGCTTCTCCCAGCTGAAGAATTGACTGCTACTTTTCTTCGAGAAGATATGCCTGTCGAGAGATCCATTAAGCATATACTCATATATAAGTGCACGCTTCGATCCTTCAGAACAAAATCCCACCAATCTTACTACATTGGAATGGTGAATTCTACCAATTGTAGAGACTTCGTTGATGAATTCTTCTCCACTGAACTTGGAGTTTCCAAGCATCTTAACAGCAACTAAGCTTCCATTAAGAAGTTGTGCTTTGTAAACCGTGCCGAAGCCACCTTGGCCCAGTTTGTGTTTGAAGTGGTTTGTTATTGCAATGATCTCAATATAGGAGTATCGTTTAGGCATCCAGGATTGTTGATTGTACAGAAATTTCTCCACATTATCAACTGTCTTCGTGGTCCTTTTGTATTTGCATATAATTAACACAATGAAAACCATAAGAAAAACAAATCTCGTTATAAGAACTACCACAAACTCACAAACAACGATAACGGAAATCGGATAGAAAAGTAAATTATAACTTTCGTTGTCAAATAGCGGATGGTTAACTAAGAAACTGCGGTACAAGAAGAACAGCGAGGAAATGATGCGCGAAAGATGACTTGCTAGGAATGTAACGAATGTTATTATGATTGTGGATAACGAGATCTGGAAGGTACCTGCGCATAAGTGCATAAAAATTATAAATTAGTAAGGCGTGTACAGATATATAGTAGAGATAACTTCACAAAGCAATTGAAATTACAAAATAGGAAAATATAAACCAATCAACAAATTCGATTGACAATATAGCATGTGCAGAAAGATAAGCTTTACTTACTCTGTTTTTCGCATTTAAACCTATATCGTTCCCCGGCTAACTTGTCCATGCTACAGTAATAACCGGCTGATACATTACAGTCCTTGCACTCAACAGACCATATAAGATCGAAACCTGACTGCAACAACTTGTTGATGTCTTGGTAAGAAGGAAGCTCCACAGATGCATGATGTTTAGGAACGGTCGAAATGAACGAACATGATTTTGGAAGATCGGATATCCGGTAGACACCATCAGTAACAAAAACATACGACTGATTTTCATCGAAGCAAAGAAGTCTGCTAGAAGTATTTTCACTGATATTTCTAGAGCACCTCACCAAATTGACATGATTACTGTATAATTCCACATAACGACTATCAGCTTTGTAATATCTACCACCCATATAACGTCTATCAGCCATAGGACGTCTATCAGAAACTACTGGAGCCCTTCTTGATAAACTGGACAGAAGGCTGCAGTTTCCATTGGCAAAGTTAACATCAACAACCGTGATTATTTGTTGATCATAGGAAATTCTCTTAACAAAATACTTTCCTGAATGGAATTCCAGGATGGTTTTATTGCTGTGGCAAGAAAGTTCATAGTCGGTTTCACCACATCCTTTTGGATCTCCCTTTAGCCGAAAAGGGTAGCTTATATTCTTGATGTCTCCACATGAAGAAGAACAGAATTTTTGTTGAAGTTTTCTTGCCTGTATATCTTTGATGAACAGCAAGATCAAGAGAGCAAAAAGAAAACTTAAGAAATTTGATGATTCTTTCCTCATGGCTCCTACTATGAATTTGGACGAGAATTTGGTAGAAATAGGGAGTGGAAAATTTTTAGCTGCTATATAACATTTTAGAAATTGCTTGTTTCATATACCTTCAAACATATATTTGGCACAGGGAAGTCAAAGTCAAGGTACTACATTATTGTTGTTTGTCAAAAGGCAAAATGAACGCGTAGAAAAACAAGTGGTGCACGTAGAAAAACATATATTTGTGATCTTTCGTGGAAAAACAAGTGGAGCTCAGAAGTCAAATCGACGCACTAAACATATTTTAGATTTTTATTTTGGGCTGACTGATCTATGCTCAAAGGAGAAGAGTATTGTATCAAGACAGCAGCAGGAGGACCACCACAATTAAGAGGAAAGAACATTGCCATGTACCATGATTGTGATGAGGATCCCCAGTGCAGGCATTGGACAGAATAACCTCTCCAACGAGGGAAATGTGAATTGAATAGGAATGTGTACAGTCTAACTTAACGAAAGCAATTAAACAGTTCTTTATATAATTAACTGCCACATCGATTATCAAAATTGCTTTAAAAATGGAATTTGTTAGTATATGATAAAATAAGATTAATTTTGAACCATTGAAATATTCTCAAATTAATATCCTTAACAAATTCAACAGATCAAACAACACTTAAAAAGAAAGTTTGCTCAAAATTATTAAGATGTGGAAGTAACGTCTTGGTTGCAACTAGCATTATTCCGCTTACGATAACTCCATTGCAACCCAGTAAAATTCTTGGCAGACCCATATTCTAATAGGACGGAATTACAATTTAGCTACCCCTACGAAACTCTAATTCAAGCGGAGCACATGTTTGGATATTATTGCAATTAACCCTCCCGCCGTTAGTGAATCTCTAACAGAGTTAATTGATTGAGGGATAAAATTGTCTTTTCGTATTGTTTTTTAAAACAACTGAAAAATTAAAAATAAAAATTTTAATTCTTCTTCTTCATCATCAAACCCATCACAAACTTGCAAGAACAGAACCAGAAACACCAAAAACCAATACATTCCAGGCACCACCATCTTCTTCTTCAGCTTCGAAGCGAAAAACCCCATCCAAACTGAAACCAAAACAACCCCAAAAAAAACCCTCGAAACCGCTTCACCAATTCAAGTTGGAAACTGGAGCTCCCATTGACACTGATCAATTCATTTAATGACAAAGACACAATTGAAAGATTGTAACAACTAAAAAAATGATTTTCCAAACAGAAAATGCGAAGTGATAAAACCCTAACTTCAATTCGACACAATCAACAATGCGAACTGATAAAACCAAAAGAAACAAACAAACGTAGGTAGGTAATGAGAAAGAACCTCGGGAGTGGACTCAGATTGCTGCTGCGTCATGTCCAGCTTCCCTTTCTCCAAAGTAATTGCACCGAACGCACCGTACTGTCCCTTCATAACCGGACCGTACTCTGCAGTCGAACCGGATGGCAAAGCGCTGGCCGCCTTGAAGCACCTCTCCAACACCACCACGTTGCCGTCGACGAGCGACGACGACGACGACGACGACCAACACGTCACCGTCATGTTCTTCCTCCAGAGCAGCCTCCCCGACAACATCGGCTGGCTCCGAGGAAGCGTCGTTGCCACTGGACATGTTTGGAACATGATGCTGGACATGCTTTTCTTCCGGAGGGGTTTTGGTGAACCGGCGTTTGGATAGCAGGAAAGTTGGTGGATTCTACTTTTTCTCGGAAAATCAGAGGCTTCTCTCTCTCTAGGGGGGCGGAGACATTTAGAGAGAGAGAGAGAGAGACGAACTGATTGGGTCAAATTTTTGATTTTTTGTTTTTTGATTTTTTTAGATTTTTCAATTTTTTATTTGGTCAATTAGGTCAACTTCAACAATCAAAGGTATTTTCGTCTTTTTACTTTTTTTTACTGTTCACAGTCAATTTTAACAGAAAATTGATAACGGGAGGAGAGTAAATTGTAATAATATCCAAACATGTGCTCCGCTTGAATTAGAGTTTCGTCTGGGTAGTTAAATTGTAATTCCGTCTTCTAATAGAAACTTTTATTACTAAATTAACCATAGATAATAAAAGGGATATTATGAAAAACCCCCTAAAAAGCAAAATAATCGAAATTTACCCCCCATTTTCATTTTATTAGGTGAACCACCCCCTGCCGTTAACTTTCCGTCCAAAATGTTAGCATTTTCCATCCGAAATAGTGAAATGACCAAAATACCCTTACCATATCCTATAAAATTCCTCTTATACCCTTCAAACTTATGAAAGGACTAAAATGTCCTTTAAATTATTAATTAATTAAAATATTAAGTAAAAAATAAAAGATTAAAAATTTTTTTTTAATCACACAAAATCCCTCTCTCTCTCCACTCTCTCTTCTTCTTCTTCTTCTTCTTCTTCTTCTTCATTTTCCATCCGAAATAGTGAAATGACCAAAATACCCTTACCATATCCTATAAAATTCCTCTTATACCCTTCAAACTTATGAAAGGACTAAAATGTCCTTTAAATTATTAATTAATTAAAATATTAAATAAAAATAAAAGATTAAAAATTTTTTTTTTAATCACACAAAATCCCTCTCTCTCTCCACTCTCTCTTCTTCTTCTTCTTCTTCTTCTTCGGGTTCGAATTGGTTGGTTGATTGTGGTTTTTTTTTTTTTGAGTTATTTTTTGTTGTTGAATTTTGATGATTGTTGTTGTTGTTCTTCTTCTTCTTCTTCTTCTTCTTCTTTGGGTTCGAATTGGTTGGTTGATTGTGGTTCTTCTTCTTCTTCTTCTTCTTCTTCTTTGGGTTCGAATTGGTTGGTTGATTGTGGTTTTTTTTTTTTTTGAGTTATTTTTGGTCTTCTTCTTCTTCTTCTTCTTCTTTGGGTTCGAATTGGTTGGTTGATTGTGGTTTTTTTTTTTTTTTGAATTATTTTTGGTTGTTGAATTTTGATGATTGTTGTTGTTGTTGTTGTTGTTCTTCTTCTTCTTCTTCTTCTTTGGGTTCGAATTGGTTGGTTGATTGTGGTTCTTCTTCTTCTTCTTCTTCTTCTTCTTTGGGTTCGAATTGGTTGGTTGATTGTGGTTTTTTTTTTTTTTGAGTTATTTTTGGTTGTTGAATTTTGATGATTGTTGTTTGTGATGTTAGTTCTATCTTCTTCTTCTTCTTTGGGTTCGAATTGGTTGGTTGATTGTGGTTCTTCTTCTTCTTCTTATTCTTCTTCTTCTTCTTCTTTGGGTTCGAATTGGTTGGTTGATTGAGGTTTTTTTTTTTTTGAGTTATTTTGGTTGTTGAATTTTGATGATTGTTGTTTGTGATGTTAGTTCTATCAGTTTTTGGGATTGTTGTTGTTTGGTTAGGTTGAATTGGTTAATTAGGATGAGTTATTTTTGGTTGTTGAATTTTGATGTTTTTAGTTTGTTTTGATATTTTGGGATTGTTGTTTGTGATGTTAGTTCTATCAGTTTTTGGGATTGTTGTTGTTTGGTTAGGTTGAATTAGTTAATTAGGATGATAATAAGATTTTTTTTTTTTAATTTTAATTTTTTTAAAAATTTTTTATAATTTTTTTCATTTTAAAATTTTAATTATTTTATTAAATTACTATTTTACCCTTGAATATTAACGTCGGTTGGTTTTTTAAACAGCAGGGGGCGGTTTGCCTAATAAAATGAAAATGAGGGGTAAATTTCGATTATTTTGCTTTTCAGGGGTTTTTCATAATAACCCATAATAAAATTACTTAAAATGACATAACTATATAATCAACGAACTAAACATTTTCTTGGTATGTACACCCAATTTATTATAGGGATATTATGAAAAAAATATCCCTAAAAAGTAAAATAATCGAGAATTACTTTCATTTTTTTTTATTATTATTAGATAAATCGTCTCCTACCGGTTAAAAAATTGGTTGGTGTCATATTTGAAAGATATAATGGTAAGTGGATTAATTTTATTTATTTTAATAAAATAAAATAAAACAGTTGAAAAAAATAATTAAACAAAATTTTAGTTTCTTGTACCTCTATTGTCCATCCTAGGATGGATGATAAAGATTTATCTTAAAAAAAATTAAAAATAAAAATTAAATAAAAAATTTAATTAACTAAATTTTTAAAACCCATTTTAAAATAGATGATATAGACTAATTTTTAAAAAATTAAATATAAATTAAAAATAAAAAAAAAATTAATTTACTAAATCTTCACTGTCAATCTTGACGATGGAGATTAATTTTTAAAAAACTAAATATAAATTAAAAAATTAAATATAAATTGAAATTAAAAATTAAAAAAAAAAAAACTCAAAAATCACTTTCAAATGCATCAGCCCTGAATCACCTCCCTCCAATTAGACTCCTTTTTTCTTTCCTCCCCTTCCAGCCTCCGCCGCCGCCGTCTCTCTCTCCTCCCCTTCAAACCCATCAGCCTCGTATCTTTTTTTCTTCTTCTCTTCTATTTTCATCTTCTTTTCTTCTTCTTCTTCTTCTTCCACTTATCTCGTAGCCGCCACCGATATGCACCGTCGATGACTGTGGCGTACCCATCGCCGTCGATTTTGATGCACCCATCCCACACCTCGCCTCTCTCTTCCTCTTTTTGCACCGTTCTCTCTCTCAGCTACCTCTCGCTCTCTCTCTCTTTTCTCCGCTGATGATTGTGGTTTGGGTAAGTAAGACAGATTCGCCGCAGCAGTCTTGTTCGGCGTCAAATCAACCATTGGGTATCTTCTGATTTTGGCGATCGTGCCATTCAACGATGGTGCTTTCTTAGCCATCATTTTGGGTCTCTTTGTTGGCTATTTCTTATTTAGGTCTGTAGATAAGGAGGATGTTGTGGTTGTTGTGTCTGTGCTGAATGGTGATGGTTTTAGGTTTTGATGGTGGGTGGGTGGTGATGAAATTGAACGGTGATGGTGCTTGGGTGATGACAGAGAGAGTGATTGTGGTTTAGGTGGGTGATGCTGGTTTGAGTTTGATTGGGGTTAACACTGGTGGTGGAGTTGAGTTCTTTTTTTTTATCCTTCTGTTGATGGTAGAGTTAGGTGATGACAAAGAGTAATTATGGGTTTTTTTTTTTTTTTTTTTTTTTTTTTTCCAATGGGTTTTTAGGATGTTGGAAATCTAGAATATTCTGAGTTTCAGCTGTGGGTTTTGTGTTAATTAGGGTTTTTTTTTTTTCTAATTTTATTTTATTTTTTATTTAATAATATTATTAATTAATAATTTATAAGGTATTTTAGTTATTACGTAAATTTGAAGAATATAGAGAGATTCTGCAGGATTTTAATAAGAGTATTTTGATCATTTCACGATTTTAAATTAAAAATATTAACATTTTAGATAAAAAATTAATAATAAGAAGCGATTCATCCTAATAAAAAAAATTAGGGATAGTTCCTGATTATTTTACTTTTTAAGGAAAGCTTTCATGATATCCCTTTATTATAAATCCTAATAATTTTTATAAAATCAAAATTAATATCATAACAAAGAAATTTAATATTCACTTGTAAGATGGAAATTGACAAGTTGAATTTTAAATACATATATACTTTTTTCCTAACTTTTACTGGTGTTTTCTTATTGAACAAAAGTAAGATCTATAAATAGGAAAAGTAGTAAAATTTTGTTTTTGGTTTTGAAAAAGTGTAGTACTATAATTTGGGTAATACATGGTTCTTAAGTTTTTTTTAAAAAAAAAATTCATTTTTTATTTGGAATTTGTCTCATAAGATTTTTTTTTTCTAATATTCCATATAACAAAGTTTTTTATCAGGTATTTCATCAAACACTATTTTAACATCTATTATAATAATAATTCTTGTTATGTTTAAAATTTTTGAATTTAATAGATTTATAGAGAAAGAGAACAGATATTAGCCTCTAAATTAGAATTGAAAAATAAAAACTTTAACACAAATTGAAGTCTTGAGTTATAAAAATTAGAAAACTGATATAATTTGTTTAAAGTTTTTTTTTTTTTTTTCTTTTTTTAAGTTACTAACATCTAAGAATAATTTTGGTATTTTGATGGGTATAGAAAGCAAACAATTAAATTTAATTTTTTGATATATGTGTTAAAAGAAATTAGGTGCGACAGAATTTTTTTGGGAGCGATAGTGCCACCCTTCCTCAAATCATCAATCCTTCTTTTTATACATCTTTACTAATTTGACTATTTTTTATTTTTTAATTTTTGACATTACAAGTACAGTTACAATTGTCGAGACCTCCTGAGATAGAACTCAAAAACACAGTTTGGATCTGCTCCTTAATAGATAGAGAGAGCTAAGCACACAAAGTGAGAAAGTTATCCATACATTAGTGGAATTTTGGTGAGTTAAACCCAACCACTTGATGGAATTGTGGTGGGTGGACTTGGCCCAGTGGTTGGGCTAAGTTGCTTTCCTCCACAAATTTGATTATTATTCGAAGATCTATTCCCTTTATTTTAATGCATCGTATCCCATTTATACATAACTTTCTTCCTATCATAACTTCAATTTTACTGATTGCATTTTGGAGCTCTAAATTAAATTTCTTCCAACAATATATTATTGAAAAAATTTCAAAAACAACCCTGACTTTTGACTGATTATCCATTTCCCCCATATAGTTTCGTTTTTATCCAAAATACTGTTTGACTTTAAATAAATACTCAAAATATCCCTTGAAGGTGTATGAAAAAACGATAATGTCATTGACAGTAACAGATTCTGTGAGGCGGATATGGTTGACTGTTTGACTTCAAAGGTAAAAATAAAATGAGAAGAAAATTAATTAAAATAATATTAATTAAAATATTAAATATAAAAATATTAAATATTAAATATAAAAATATAAACAAATATAGATATTTTTATTTAAAAATTAAAAAATTAAAAAAAATTGAATAAAAATTAAAAAAAAATGTTCGGTCACTTAGGTCTCTCTCTCTATTAGTCACACTCTCTCTCCTTTACAGTGGTGGTTGATCGCTCTTTCTCCCTTTTACGGCGACAGATTCATCTCATTTCTATCTATATCTCCGGTAGGTGAGTGTTGGGTTCGACATTCTATCACTTACCTCTCTCTATCTTCTATGGCGATCGCCCGCTCTTTTTCTCTCTCCCCCCTCTACGGTGGTCGATTCATCTCCTTTCTTTCTTTATCTCCGATCGGTAAGTGTTAGGTATGGTGGTAGTCTCTAATGATGGAGACTTTTGGGTCTCCATGATAGAGACCCAAATTGAGTCTTCACCATGGAAACCCAAAATGGTAAATATAAACAGCTGTTACAGGGTCTATAGACTTCGTCATCTCCTTGATTTGAATTCGGGGCACTTTTTTTTTTTTTTTTTTCCAGTGGTCCAGAATCCATGTATAGCATCCGTAGAGACGCCGCTGGCTTTATCTTCCGTTTGCCTCATCCCTAGATGAACTCATCTTGCAATTGTAAGTAAATAAAAAACATCAATTAATTAAACATTTAGAATTATATATCAAACTGTAACGCAATAGAATTACAACATTTACGTAGTCATCACCACACTCAGCCTTTAAGACTGATGGATCTTCTGAGACTTCTTGATTGTCCTAACCGCAGGGGTGACTGGTGGTCACCCTGAGGGTGATGGACCTCTTGATCCTTATGATAGACGGGTGACTGGTGGGACATCCTGGGACTAGTGGACCTCATGGTGCTCTTATTAGAGAGGTGACTAATGTGGTGATGGTAGTGGTGGTGGTGGTGGTGGTGATGGTGGTGGCGATTGCAGGCTATGGATGTGCTCATCCTAGATAGAACACCCAGCATCATCATCATCGTCATCATCTGGAGACTTAGGAAGTTTTAGATAATCTTCCGCTGTTTTCAACCTCTTATCCATCCTACTTACAATTTTGTGGGTTGCCTTCTGCAAATCCACAAGATACTTAAACATCTGCTTAACTTGCACAATATATAAATGAATTTACACATTGTACATAATTTTAAAAAAAAAAAATTGATAGTTATGTTTTAAAATTCGGGGAAATTTAATCTGCATATATAAATAATTATATATCGTTTATCATGTTTAGAGAGTCCGTCTTTTTGTCCAACTCAGAATTACCATAAAACATGTCCACAACTTTTTCACAATGAACTAAATTAACTAATAATGTTCATACCTTAGGATATACATTTGGTAGGTCGTGTTACTTTTTTGTCCTCAACTCTAAATATGTCTCCTCTGATTCATATCATACGTCTCGGACATTTTCATCCTGCTTATCCTCCTCCCTAGTAAACTCCTCCACCAGGAGACCATCTTTACCCTCCACCTTATGCTCATTGTCACCCACTTCACCCTCCACCTCATCATCATCATCCTTAGTCCCTCCACCACCAACTTTATATACCTCTTCACCAACCAAATGCTTCGGCTTGAACGAGTTCTAATAATTTGTGTCTCTTTCAACATCAGTGGGCTCAAGGGTTCTGCCAATGCCATCTATCTACAAAATATATTATTATTATTATTATTACTATTATTATTATATACTTAATATAAATAAACATAGTTAAAACGAAAAAAAAAAACAAAACAAAACAAAACAAAACAAAAAAAGGAAGCCAATTTAGATTAGGTTCGAAACTTACAATGGGAAAATCATTAAGGAATTTTATGTCTATCGATGTCCTCGTACGTGTCCATCTCTTGCACCTTGGCAGCTCATTATCCAACAACTTGTTCTATTTTCCTATCTTATCTCTCAACACTAGAAGCATTTGGATTAGTCACCACTATAATGGAAAAATAAGAAAAACATACATATAGTTAGTATATATATATAAAAAAAAAAAAAAAAAAACCCTAGATATTAACCGTAGTAGGAGAAAGCTATAAATATTAACTGTATTAGTTGTACTTGAAATGTCGGGACATAACCATATATGTTAACGGCCTTCGATTGATTTTTAATCCGCTCCTCATTAATCACCATATGAAGGCTATAGATCAGCACACTATAGCTTAATATACCTTAAGGGAATGATCTCCACACCTCTACATCCTCTATAATGAGCCACATAAAGTGATGAATGAAAACCCTATCATCTTGCCCCATGAATAGATGGAAGGCAATCGCTACATTAGCTAACTTTAACAAATCGTCATCATTTATTCCGTTATCAACTGCACGGCTTTTACGCGTTGTATTGCTCCTTGCCTTGAGTAAGGTGGCTATGCTAGACATATTTGGTGACTCTCCATTGAAAATTCGTCATAGGACACTCTTCTTGTCATTCTACACTTTACTAAATAATTTTCAATCGATAATCCCAAAAACGAGTCCTATCACCATTAAGTACTCCTATTTCCCAAACCTATATATTCTTTTCCCGAGTTCAAATTACATTTCATCACAGCGCCCATCAGGGACCACTACCTCTCTAGCAAGAAACCATAATATAATACTGAGAGCAGTTATATTGTTGCTAGATATTGATAAAATATGCTCAAATCGGTACTCTTCTATGAACCGTTGGTACAAACCTCATCTCGTAACAACTCCAATTATTTTTCCAAGCCATTTGTGACTAATGTGGGTATTCCTTCCCATTTTATGGGGAATTGTTTGCAAATTATGTATATATCTATATTCCATCTGTAGGAAAGAAAAACAACAAGCGGTTAGTATGACTTTACTAAAAATGGTAATTAAATACATAAAATAAATCTAAAAATGGCAAAACAAAATCAACAAATCACAAATTTTCAAAATTCTATCAATCGGTTTTTTACTGGATGTGAAAAACCAGTCAATATTATTGACTGGTTTTTCACATCCACTCAAAAACCGATTTCCCTTTTTTCAAGCCAAATCCAATCAAATTTAACCTAATCTAATCCTATTCATCATTACTTAACTTTCATAACACAAAACAAGTCTACAAATGAAAAACAAACTCAACAAATCATAAATTCTTAAAATTCTGTAAATCGGTTTTCCACTAGGTGTGAAAAACCGATCCACATTATACATTGGTTTTTCACATCCACTCAAACTGATTTCCCATTTTTCAAGCCAAATCCGTTTTTCATGCCAAACCCAATCAAATTTATCCTAATCTAACCCTATTCATCATTGCCCAACTTCCATAACACAAAACAAATCTAAAAATGGCAATACAAACTCAACAAAGTAAATTATTATGCCAATTAGTTTTTCAATAAGTGTGAAAAACCGGTTAATGTTATTGATCGGTTTTTCACACCCACTTAAAAACCGATCTCAAAAACCGATTCGTACAATGAAGATATCAACGCTCCTGTTTTCACCTAAATAAGCCATTTTTCAAACAAAATACAACGAAATTTAACCTAATCTAACTTTAATCATCATTACCTAACATTCATAACACAAAAAAAAAAAAAACTCTAAAATCTCAAAACAAAATCATAAAACCACACACTTTTGTTGCTGAATCCAAACGTCGCATACCTTGGCAAACAGAGGAGGAGAAGAAGCTCGACGGTGGTCGACGACGATCTGACATGGTCGGCAATAGCGCGAGATGGTTAGATGGTGGAAATGGCTCATCGAGTCTCGATTAAGTAGTAGGTGCAAAAATGGGTTGGTGATCGTTTTTTGGAGTGGTTGGAAATAAGGGTGGGTTGGATTGATTTTTTAACCCCTTATATATAGGGGTTGTTTCATAATTATACACTTCGGTTTTCACAAAATTTTAAAAATTTGGGGTTTATGGGTAAAATTATGGCTGGGGCAATATGGGTAATTTGTGTATAGGATGGGATTAATTTGTTTGAGGAGTTAAAAATATATATATTTTTAAATTGTGGGTAAAAATAAAATTCACTCTTTTAGAATGCGTATTTATAGTAATTTTCACTATAAAAAATCTAGAAAAAAAACAAAAGAAAGCTACGAGAGGATGCTTACTCTGACAAAAGGACTGATTTTCTTCCATTTGTCCTCTCATAAAAGAACACAACTTTTCCACGCACACCTCACAAGACGTTATGCTTTTAAGCAAACATTATAGCGGACGTGTAGTAAGTCAACAATTAAGACTTGATTTTGATAACAAAGAAGTTGTGAAGCAAGAATTAATAATGGTTGAACAATTGAGCTTAAAATGTCTGATAAAGATCTCATTAGTAAAGTCGTCTTTTATGTTGGTAATTGGCTTGAATTAAGTCTTTGAATGACACATTTCCTTCCACTTGATTTTCTATGAAAGAGCACATTATTTCTATGCGTTCCTTTCGGAGCTCTTACCCTTTGAAAAAATTAACAGTAACACAAAATAACTGAACTTCAAATATTTGGTAACGTTTCTCTAGTAAAAAATATTTGTGTCTTGAATCAACTTATAAAGAAATATGATCTTTAAGTCTTAATAGAAATTGATAAAATTTTATTTATGAATGACAATACGCATTCAACAAAAATAGCAAAGTACGCTTAATACTTGTATGTTTTTCTATTGAATACTTTGACTATTGTTTAAAAAACAAAAAGATTTTGTTGAATTCCTTTTGGTCAAATTTCCTATTTGTTTTTCGAAATTATTACAATTGATTTGAATCTTGAAGAAGGGAAAGACAGACTTAAGCTCAAGGGCTTGAATTTTGATCCTGAATCAAGTACACATACGAGAAAGGTGCCATGGGAAAATGCTCCAACCTCTGCTTTTTATTTCTCTGAATTTAGAAAGAAAAGTAGACTAAGTTAAGACTTGATTAAATGCAGTTAATGAAATTTGATTTTGAGCTTTTACATGAGTTGAGCTAGAACTTAAAAAGTTTTTAATGTCAATTTGAGAAATATTCTAACAATTTAAGCTTTTCTACAAGTTCAATATGAAACATTTTCAAGAAGTTCAAACAAATCTATGCTTAATTATTACAAACTTTTGAAGCGAAACTAAACATCATCGACATTATCGGCAAACGAGCATTCCTCAATTGATTCGGAGTACTTGAGCAACTTAGCGGATGAATCAGATTGAATCACCCTAATAGAGTTACACTGAGTAGAAGGAGAAAAGAAAGGCTTCGGTGGCATTTGCAAATCATCGATGCTTCCTTCTAACATTTCAACAACTTTGGTTATTGATGGACGATCTGCTGCCTTCACTTGAATGCACCATAACCCAATTATGCACAATTTTCTTCCTATCACTTCTGCAAAGCTACTCACATTTTGGAGCTCCAAGTCTCTTCCTTCAATTATTTGATCATATACCCATGATGGGAAATATGCTTTGCTTGAATGAGTTGCCTCTGCAAATGAATTTCTTCTTCCGCCGACCATTTCCAATAACAACATTCCAAAACTGTAAACATCTGACTTAGAAGAAATTGTTCCAAAATTTCTTGAAATCAACTCTGGGGCTATGTAACCTATTGTTCCTCTTGTAGCACTAACACATATGAAATCATTTTCCTTTGGATATAATTTTGCTAGCCCAAAATCTGCAACTTTTGGGTTGGAATTGTGGTCTAACAAGATATTGTGAGGCTTAATGTCAAAATGAAGAATACACACATCACATCCATTGTGGAGGTAGTCGATTCCACGAGCTGTTCCTAATGCAATTTGTTGTAGCTTCTCCCAACTAAATGATTGACTGCTACTTTTCTTCGAGAAGATATGTCTGTCGAGAGATCCGTTAGGCATATATTCATATATAAGTGCACGTTTTGATCCTTCAGAACAAAATCCCACTAATCGTACTATATTGGAATGGTGAATTCTACCGATTGTAGAGACTTCGTTGATGAATTCTTCTCCACTGAACTTGGAGTTTCCAAGCATCTTAACAGCAACCAAGCTGCCATTAAGAAGTTGTGCTTTATAAACAGTGCCGAAGCCACCTTGGCCTAATTTGTTTCTGAAGTGGTTTGTTATTGCAATGATCTCAATATAGGAATATCGTTTAGGCATCCAGGATTGTTGATTGCACAGAAATTTCTCCACGTTATCAACTGTCTTTGTCGTCCTTTTGTATTTGCATATAATTAACACAATGAAAACCATAACAAAAACAAATCTTGCTGTAAGGACTACCTCACAAATATCGAAAATATAGGGAATCTGATAGAAAAAAAAGTTCTGGTAGAAGAGCAGCGAGGAAATGATGCCCAAAAGATGAATTGATAAGAATGTAACGAATGCTGATATGATGAAGGATAACAAGATCAGGAAGTTACCTGCGCATAAGTGCATAAAAATTATAAATTAGTAAGGCGTCTACAGATATATAGTAGAGATAATTTCACAAAACAATTGAAATTACAAAATAGGAAAATATAAACCAATCAACAAATTCGATTGACAACATAGCATGTGCAGAAAGATAAGCTTTACTTACTCGGTTTTTCGCATTTAAACCTATATCGTTCCCCGGCTAACTTATCCATACTACAGTAATTACCGGCTGATATATTACAGTCCTTGCACTCAACAGACCATATAAGATCGAAACCTGACTGCAACAACTTGTTGATGTCTTCGTAAGAAGGAAGCTCCACAGATGCATGATGTGTAGGAAGGGTTGAAATGAGCGAACATGATTTTGGAAGATCGGATATCCGGCAGACACCATCAGTAACAAAAACATGCGACTGATTTTCATTGAAGCAAAGAAGTCTGCTAGAAGTATTTTCACTGATATATCTAGAGCACCTCACCAACTTGACATCATTAATGTATAATTCCATATAACGACGATCAGCAATATAACGACTATAACGACTACCAGTCATATAACCGTTATCAGAACCAATTGGAGGCCATCTTGATAAACTGGACAGAAGGCCGCAGCTTCCATTGGCAAAGTTAACATCAACAACCGTGATTATTTGTTGGTCATAGGAAATTCTCTTAACAAAATACTTTCCCGAATGGAATTCCAGGATGGTTTTATTGCTCTGGCAAGAAAGTTCATAGTCCGTTTCCCCACATCCTTTTGGATCGCCCTTTAGCCGAAAAGGGTAGCTTATATTCTTGATGTCTCCACATGAAGAAGAACAGAATTTTTGTTGAACTTTTCTTGCCTGTATATCTTTGATGAACAGCAAGATCAAGAGAGCAAAAAGAAAACTTAAGAAATTTGATGATTCTTTCCTCATGGCTCCTACTATGAATTTGGACGAGAATTTGGTAGAAATAGGGAGTGGAAAATTTTTAGCTGTTATATAACATTTTAGAAATTGCTTGTTTCATATACCTTCAAACTTATATTTGCACAGGGAAGTCAAAGTCAAGGAACTACACTATTGTTGTTTGTCAAAAGGCAAAATGAACGCGTAGAAAAACAAGTGGTGCACGTAGAAAAACATATATTTGCGATCTTTCGTGGAAAAACAAGTGGAACTCAGAAGTCAAATCGACGCACTATACATATTTTAGATTTTTATTTTGGGCTGACTAATCTATGCTCAAAGGAGAAGAGTTTGTATCAAGACAGCAGCAGGAGGACCACCACAATTAAGGGGAAAGAACATTGCCATGTACCATGATTGTGATGAGGACCTACAGTGCAGGCATTGCACAGAATAGCCTCTCCAACGAGGAAATGTGAATTGGATAGGAATGTGTTCAGTCTAACTTAACGAAAGTAATTAAACAGTTCTTTACATAATTAACTGCCACATTGATTATCAAAATTGCTTTAAAAATGGAATTTGTTAGTACTTGATAAAATAAGATTAATTTTGAATTATTGAAGTATTCTCAAATTAATATACTTAACAAATTCAACAAATCAAACAACACTTTAAAAGAAAATTTGGCTCAAAATTATTAAGATTTGGAATTAACATATTAGTTGCAACTAGTTTTATTCCGATTAGGATGATTCTAATCTGGGTGGCTCTATTACCATCCAAAAAAGTTCTTGACACACCCCTGTTTTAATAAAAAGTTTTATTATAAAAATAACCAGAGATACAATTACTTAGAAGGACAAAACTATATACTATAGCTAACAAACTAAACATTTTCTTGGCATCTATACCCAATTTATTATAAACTCTAATAATTTATACAAAATCAATATCAATATCACAACAAAAAAATTTAATTTTCACTTGTATTCAATGAAAGAATGAAAATCTACAAGTTGAATTTTAAATACATATATACTTTTGTTCTAACTTGTACTGTTGTTTTCTTATTGAACAAAAATCAAATCTATAAAAAGGAAAAGTAGTCAGGTTGGTTTTTGATTTTAAATAAGTGCAGTACTATAAATTGCGTAACAAATGGTTCTCAGATTAAAAAATCATTTTTAATTTAAACTTTGTTTCATAAGTTGTTTTTGTTGCATTTCATATAACAAAATTTTCCTTGAGGTATTTCATCGAACAATTTTTTGACATCTATTATAAAAGCAATTGTTGTTATATTTAAAAATTTTGAATTTAATTGATTTAGTGAGGAAGAGAACAAACGTTAGCCTCTTAATTGGAATGAAAAAATGAAAACTTGAGGACAACTTGAAGTTTGGGTTGTGAAAATTGGAAAACTTTCTATTTTATTCTAGCATATTTTTTAATAATTATTTCATTTTTTAAATTAATCTTTTTAACAAGGTTATTTTTATGAATTTTTGAAGTTTAATTATTTAGTTAGGGACAATTAATTTCTCTTAGTCCTATTAAAACTAAGTCTCTGTCAAAAAAAGCAAAATGAACGCGGAAACAAAGATGTGGTCTTTTGTGGAAAAACAAATGGAACGCAGAAATTGTTGTCGTCCCGATCATGTCACGGTATCCTATCTTACCGGTTACGTTAGTAATGATTTGAATGAGTCACCTTCAAAAATTAAAAAAATAAATAAAAAGAAAAAAGAAAAAAGGTCAAGCCGACGTGCTAAACACATTTTAGGTTTGTCGAGAGGTGGTCCCAGTAAGGCCCACTTGTGTCTAAGCCCCTGAATGCCTGAACAAGAGATTCCAGACTGACCATTTGACTACTTCGTTAGATTTTTATTTTGGGCTGACTAATCTATGCTCAAAGGAGAAAAGTATTGTATCAAGGCAGTGGCAGGAGGACCACCACAATTAAAGAGGAAAGAACTTTGCCGTGTACGATGGTCCATGATTGTGATGAGGATCCACGGTGCAGGCATTGCACTGAATAACCCCTCCAACAAGGAAATACGAATTGAATAGGAATATGTGTTGTGTCTAACTTAACGAAAGCAATTAAACAGTTCTTTACATAATTACCAAAATTGCTTTAAAAATGGAATTTGTTAGTATTTGATAAAATAAAATTAAATTTGAATTATTGAAATATTCAAAATAATATCCTTAACAAATTCAACAAATCAAACAACAGTTTAAAAGGAAAGTTTGGCTCAAAATTATTAGAATATTTTGGAAGTAACATCTTACATCTTGGTTGCAATTAGTTTTATTCCGATTATGATGACTCTAATGTGACCCAAAAAAATTCATGGCACACCCATATTTTAATAAAAACTTTTATCACTAAAATAACTGTAGATAAAATTGCTTAAAAGGATATAACTATATAATCAACAAACTAAACATTTTCTTGGCATCTACACCCAATTTATTATAAACCCTAATAATTTAGACCAAATCAAAATTAAAATCACAACAAATAAATTTAATATTCACTTGTAATCAATGAATAAATGAAAACTGACATGTTGAATTTTAAATACATATATATACTTTTTTCTAACTTTTACTAATGTTTTCTTATTGAACAAAAATAAGATATATAAATAGGAAAAGTAGTCGGATTTTGTTTTTGGTTTTAAAAAAGTGTAGTGCTATAATTTGGATAATACAAGGCTCTTAGATTAAAAAATAATAATTTTTAATTTGAACTTTGTTTGATAAGTTGCATTTCTTATATATCTGATAACAAAGTTCTCTTTGAGGTATTTCATCCTTTTTTTTTTAAATTTTGTTATAGAAGCAATTTTTATTTAAAATTTTTAAATTTAATAGATTTATTGAGAAAGAGAATAAATATTAGCTTCTAAATTAGAATTAAAAAATAAAAACTTGAGCACAAATTGAAGTCTTGGGTTATGGAAATTGGAAAACTAGTATAATTTGTTTAAAGGACTTTTTTTTTTCCTTTCCCATTGTCATGACTTTTTTTATTTTTCGCTTGCTAACATATAAGGATAATTTTGGTATTTTGATTGGTGTAGAAAGCAAAAGAATAATTTTTTATTTTTTTAATATAAGTGTTACAATAATTTTTTTTGGGTGACACTTCCTCGTATCATTAATCCTTACTGTTATACATTTTTACAAATTTGAATATTTTTAATTTTTTTATTTGTTGACAAATAAAGTTACAACTGTCGAAATCTTATGAAATAAGACTACAAAACACAACTCGAATCTCTACTTCTTAATAAGTAGAAGAAAACTACTTATACAAAATAAAAAAATTACCCACATATTGATAGAACTTTAATGATTTAAATCCAATCACTTAAAGATATTATAGTGGGTGGACTGACCTTATCACTTGTTCAAATCGCTTTCCTCTACCAATTTAATTATTGTTGAAAGGTCTATTCCCTTCACTTGAATGCATCATATCCCATTTATATACATAACTTTCATCCTATCCAAGCTTCAATTTTACTGATCACATTTTGGAGCTTTAAATTAAATTTCTTTTAACAATATATTATTTGTTATTTGTGTGAAATGATATTTTATTAAAGAATTTGATTACCTTATTAAATGACAAATAATTATAACGGCTGCTAAAATCAATCCGCTGGTTATTATCTATCAGGAAGTTATCTAATTGCAGTCAAATCCCTTATTAAATTATTCATTTTGTGGACTGCCATAATTCAGTAGCATTAAACCAAGTTGTCTTTCATGTCAGAGACTGTCGTGAATTCAAAGTCGTCGATGACCTTCTTCCGCTTGTTTTTCCACGAAAGACCGCATCTCTATGTAAGTGTTCATTTTGCCTTTTGACAAACAACACTAGTGTACTGCCTTCACTCTGACTTCCCGGTACAAATATATGGTAGGACGTAAGACTTGGTTAAATTTTATCTATTGGATTCATTAACGATTATTAAAGTCAATACGGTGATTATTATCGATAAATAATTTATCTAATCATAATTAAATCCTTTATTAAATTATTCATTTTGTGGACTGCCACAATTCAGTAGCATTTAACCAAGTGGTCATTCATGTCAGAGATTGTCGTGAAATTAAAGTCTTCCATGCCCTTCTTCCACTTGTTTTTCCACTCGTTTTGCCTTTTGACAAACAGCCATAGTGTAGTGCCTTGACTTTGATTTCCAGGTGCAAAAATATATGTCATACGTGAGACTTGGTTTAATATTGAGAAAAAGAGAGAGAAACAAAAATTAATAATGATGAAACATGGGATTTTCTCTTTCCAATCTAATTTTTACTTCGTTTCTAAATACATTAATTTAATAGATTTATTAAAAAAAATAACAAACATTAATCTCTAAATTAGAATGGAAAACAAAAACTTGAACACAGATTGAAGTCTTGGGTTGTGAAAATTGGAAAACTGGTATAATTTGTTTAAATACACTAAATTGGAAAACATTAGCCTCTATTGTGATTGATTGATCTTGGATGTTGGCTGCTTGTTGGTCGAAGCCTCAGTATTAAATATTATGATGTCCGTTTAATCTACGGTTTAAGGGCTTGTGAGGCATCTCCAATTAGCTGCTTTGCAACGTCCTCATCTCCTTCTGCCCCAACCTCTAAACTGAACTCTCTTCCTCGGTTTTCTTTCTGCTGCATGCAAATCAGCTCCAACATCATATGGTAGACTGGTAGTTAAAGACATAAAACTTGCTAAAAACTTCTCCAAAGTTCCTAAAGAAGAACTCAAGTGCAATATAGTCAGCTGTTCCTCCTGCTATTGTCTTGATACAGTCCTTTTCTCCTTTGAGCCCAAAATAAAAATCTAACAAAGTAGTCAAATGGTCAGTTTGGAATGACGCGTTCGGGCATTTAGGGGCTGATCAGCTTTACTAGTTTTTCCGCGAATGCGAGGAGCCTAGGACACAAGTGGGCCTTACCGGGACTACATTTTGACAAACAAAAAATATGTAGAGTGCGTCGACTTGACGTCTGAGTCAAGGTATATCAAGACAGAGACTGAGTTTTAATATGATTAAGAGAAATTGGAATAATTGAACTTCAAACATTCATAAAAATGACCTTGTTAAAAAGATTTTGTACCAAATCCATCTACAAATATATCTTATATTATCTTTTTTAATAGGCAAGCCATTTCAACTTAAATCATTGCTTTAAATTTGTGATTTCAACGTTTATTTATTCGTATATACCTTTTGAATTAAATAAAAATAGATAGATAAATATTAAAATCATAAACATAAGTCAAAATTTTAAATTGATAAAACATTATTTTTAGTATGATGCTTTTTAATGTGTTTTGTTAGAACTTGTATAAAAGTTTAAGTTGATATAGTCAAATCTTATTTTAATATGGTATTTTTTAATATGTTTTGTTAGGACGTGTGTGTGTGTTACAAATATAAACTAAAATTTTAAGTGGATATAATCTAATCTTATTTTGAATATGATACTTTTTATTCTGTTTTGTAAGGGTATCGGTGTTACAAATATATGTCAAATTTAAGTTGATATAACCTAATCCTATTTTAATATCATAATTTTTAATGTGTGTGGTTTAGGTTATATTCATTTTAAATCGTAATTTCAACATGGATTCATTTGTTTTCATTTAATCCAAGAGTAAAAAAGGTGAAGAATTCAAGGTAGATAAACAATTAAATTGAGAGAATTGATGAGTGGCTATTGAAGTTAACTTTTTAACTGCAAATTTATTAGGTGTGGGAATCAGAATCTTGCATAATTTTACATATGGGAAATGAATTCTGATAATCGGTGAGACTTCGAATACCAAAAGCGGTAATTGGTTGTCCCCATTGAATAATTGTGTTGGACCTTACACCTCTTAAGTACTATACAGGCACGCACACACGCATACTATTTGGTTAAATTAATAAATATGACTTGTCTTTGCTTATAAACTTACGGTGTGTGTTTAGTTTAGTGGAAATATCACTAGATGGCTAAGACAAAAATATATAGTTAATATTTTTATTCCATCTCATTATTTCTAATATTTGGCAGTAGAATAACAAATGCTAATTGTATTAGTTCCGTACCGGGATTATAAATGTTAGAATTATATCGTATTGTCCGGATTACCGAAATTAAGAATGATATTAAGTAACATAAGTCACTTCCATTTTTATTTAAATTCGTATATAGAATGTTTTTCATTATTTTTTACTTCAATTTTGAAAATTGAATATCTTTCATATCGTATTGTGATGTTTTCTATATTGTATTGGTAAATGTTTTATTATTTTTAATATATTTGCAATCATTACTATTACCATGAAATTATAGTTTTATTTTTACTGTAAAATTATTTTATAAAATTATAATATATATTTATGATTATATACAACATCGTAATATGTAATGCTTACTTATTGAATTGACAGTTCACCTCTCATGTCTATTATATTTACAAATTAGTAAACTATATTTGTCTTGAGAGAACTTCGAGATATTGGTGTCACTTAGAGGGGGATTTCGGTTTTATTATTATGGTTATATCTCTTGTTATTGTTAAAGAAACATTTAAGTTTGTTTCATTTGTTAGGATTTAAATATAATAATTGATTTTGAATTGTCGTGAATTTGAGTTGTTAAGACTTTTATTGAGGTGTTAAGACGGATTTGTGTTACTGAAATAAATTAAGACGGATTTGTGTTACTGAAATAAATACTTTATGAAGTTATTTTTTTTCTATTGTATCTTAATTTTGAAGATTTAAGTGATTGATCGATCATTTCATTATAATGGTTTTTACGTCAAACTAGGGTGTTACAAAAAAAGTATAGCATTGCTTCTAATTAAATTACATATTTGCAGAATATAATCATGTACCTCTATAAAAACAATCTAATGTATCTATTTTACACATACATCCAATATAAAAAGAACAATCTAATGTATTTATTTTACAAATACATCCAATATTTGAAACAAGGAGTTCCTTTCAACTGTCCTTAATTAAAATCTAAGAATTTTCAACCATTTCGACATTTGAAGAAACAAAGGGCTTGGGAGGTATCACCAGGCTTTGTAAGTCACCTTCAAGCATTTGCATCACCATTGTCATGGAAGGCCTATCTGTTGGATTCCACTGAATGCACCAGAGTCCCACAATTGCTAGCTTCTTTGCAATTTCCTCATCTCCATCTTCCTCAATTTCTAAGCTGATCTCCCTTCCTTGGCTCACTCTATTGTAAACCCACTCAGGAAAGTAAACTTGGCTCTGATTTTCAATTGTAAGATCAATGTTCTTTCTGCATCCAACCATCTCCAACAACATCATTCCATAGCTAAAAACATCAGATTTGTAAGAAACATCTCCAAAATTCCTCGAGTATAGCTCAGGTGCAATATAGCCAATAGTTCCTCTAGCAGCTGTCATTGATACAACACTTATCTCCTTAGAACACAGTTTGGCAAGCCCAAAATCTGAAATCTTTGGTTGGAAATTATGGTCTAGTAAAATATTGTGAGGTTTGATATCAAAATGAAGGATTCTTTGTTTGCATCCTTGGTGCAAATACTCTATTCCACGGGCAACACCAAATGCAATCTTTTGCAACTTCTCCCAACTCAAAATTCTATGGTTCGATTTGTTCATTTTTGCAAAAATGAATTTCTCAAGAGATCCATTAAGCATAAACTCATAAATGATAGCACGTCGAGTTCCTTCTGAGCAGAATCCCAAAAGACGAACAATATTAAAATGGTGTATTCTACTTATAATAGCCACTTCATTGATAAAATCTTCTCCATTTCCCTTTGAATGTTCCAAAATCTTGACAGCAACAGGAATTCCATTAGAAAGCTTTCCTTTATAGACACTTCCAAAACCTCCTTGGCCTAGTTTGTGCTTAAATTTGCCTGTTATCTTCTTAAGATCACTGTAAGTGTATCTTGTTGGATTGAGGGTCTTGTAGTCTTCCAGGAACTTCTCAACTTGTAGCTGAATTTCTCTGTCCTTGTCAGATTTTATAGTTTTGTAAATGATCAGTGCCACCAATGTAAAGAATATTGAGCCTCCAATAGTTGTGCCTATTATTACGGAAATTGGAAGAGGACCTGCAATTAATTAAGGACAAAGAAGTTAGTTCAAGCGCTTTATCTTGTGGACAACTAACGATGCAAACGCCACCCACTTTTCGTTTTTGACAATGCAAAAACTGTAAATCATTCTCAAACATTTTGGTGTGAGTGATAGAATATTATCTTTTTCATGCATAATTGAAATATATATCTAACCAACTTAATTAGTTGGCATCCAAATTGCAGTCAGTTTTAATTACACGTTATATATTTGAAGAATAGTTTATTCTTGACGTATGCGTTTTATATCTTCATATTAGTTTTAAAATGTAACTCGTCTTTTTCTCCAAAAAAATCCTAATTAGTCATTTCCCTGGTTAACTATTAATAAGAGATTTCATCAATTAATCTAATTGGTACTCTCAACGTTAACCTTAATCATATGAAAATTGCTTGAAGTATACATGAAAAGACATCTATACTGAACTCGAATGTTTAGGATTGTTTGGCTTTTTGGAATAACAATTTTTTATGTCAAATTACTTAAGATATAACTAGTCTTCATACCAAAAGTAATTAAAAAACAAAACTAATTAGTTGTATCCCAAGAGGCCTTATCGGAGATTTGAATCTCTTTTTTTTTTTAACAAAAAAAAAAAAAAACTGTAATGTTTTTCTTTATTTCATTTGTGATAGAAAATATATTGATTATCACACACACATAAGTACAGTTTAGTCCTATAAATTAATTTGCATAAACCCTTATCATTAAAGGATGTTTTCGTTACCTTTGTTTTTGATACAGATGGTTGAATTGGCTGTAAAGTTGAACCCACAAAAATTTCTTGATTTCTCACAGCCATAGCATCCTTCAAGAGCTTCCCATGCCAGCACCATCCTTCTGGTTTCCAGAAACTTCGTGACAGTGTTGTTGAGAACCTTAGTGGGAGGAAGTGGAGACCAAGTTTTTTCAGACATGCTGCAAGTTGAAGGCAGATAGGCCACTGAAATATAAGCATAAGTTACAAAAACAAAATTTTTATCATCACTTATACATGCAATCGGCCCTGCTTCTCTTAAATATTGGTAGCGCCCTGCAATATTTTCTGTGCAGTTCACTATAGCGATTTCGGTTTTATACTCGATTTTGATAAAATCAAATTTGGAGCTTGTAAGGTTTAGAGACAGAAGAGTTTCTACTGGGCACGTGGTTTCATCAGCAGCAGTAATGGTAATCCTACTGTGACGATAAAAAATTTCTTGCACAAGGAATTCACCATTGCTGGAGGAAGAAGGAAGGTGCAAGATTGTGTTGTCGTTATTCGAGCATGATAATTCAAAACCTTGGAGGCCACAAAAGACCGGTTGAGTTTTGAGTCTGAAGGGAAATCTGATTTCTGGGCCATTTCGACCGCATCTGGTTGGTGGACAGAATTGATATGTAATATTTGTACTAGTGTTGGATTTGGCTTCTGTGTAAGGCAAGAGAAGGAAGAGGAGGATTATACTCGGATGCAGGGACATTGGAGAGTGGGAGAGAGTTCTTTGTTAATTGAAATGCGAACAAACTCTTTTCTGTGGATTAACTTAAGTAGACAAATTTCGTTGATTACACTTTATTTACTTTTTGTGGGTTCAGAGAAATTTCCTACAGTTTCAAGGGCAATGTAAAATGACACTTTCTTTTTTTATTTTAAGGTTTGACAGATTCAAAGATAAAGACAATTCAATAATTCCGCAGGTCTTCTGTTTGTTAATTTTTCTATGCAAAAGCAAGTGTCACTGCTCACCTATACTTTTACTATTGTAAATTGCACATCACTTCCATTTCAAAACAAGTTGATGTATTCAAGAAGCCTGTGAGCATATTTACCTCAGTGTAATCATTTCAATTTACAAGTTTAATGGGTAAATTGCACAAAAACTATCCTTAGTTTAGGTATAATTGTAACTAGCTAAGACTTTTGGTCAACATTATACAAATCTCCCCTCTCGTTTGTTGACTTTCTTCCAATTTAATAGTTGACTAACTTTTCGAGTGATAAAGCATCCAACATGCCCTTTCTGACTTATTTTATAATTTATTTATATTTTAAATAACTAATTTATATTTAAAATTAATACAATAAAAAGATCTTTTCACTTGACCATCAGCCTATCCAGGATCAACATCATCATTGATGTGATCAGAAGATTTCTTTCTTCTTCACCCAAATATTTCTCTCGATTGTTCCACCCAAAAATCATATATTTAATTATTATTTTCATCTCTCAATTCATCACCCAAATAAAATATCTATTTATTCATCATCCAAATCATTAAAAACTTTTTTTCCTAACTTCTTCATCATCACAATCACAAAAGAAACATGTGAAATAAAACTTTTATAACACAGTTGAAAAAAAAATAAAAAAACCCAAGTTGCTCGTGGAGGAGTGATCTGCTACACTACGAAGCAACATATTGCTCCACCGTGAAAGAGTATATCGCTCTAACAGAGGAGCGTCCTCCGCAAGAGAGAGATCTCCTCAGTAAGAGACATATCGGCTTGTCGCAAAGCAAATCGCTCATTCGTCTGAAATAATATGCTGCTCTTTGCTCTAAATAGAGCTATGCTTTTGAAGTTCATAGACCGATCTAGAAGTTTCTGATCGTTCCATCGTTTGTTATATGTATACATAGTTAGATTTTCTTAAGCTAGAATTTTATATTTTTTTTAATTAAAATAATTTTATTATGAAAAAGATCTAATCACCTCCATCCGAGTATATGGACGAGATATGATCTCTTCTATCCATTATAATTACTTAATATATTAAATAATATATAAATTATTATAAGTGCATGGACACTCTTACCCTAGAACTGTTGTCTTATAATGAATGACAAGTTATAGTAACAGCGGTTTGCATAATTTTATGTAAAAGGCTTCGTCCACTGTAATTAAGTCTAAAATCAAGCGGGTTCGTGTAATTTGCCCTAGTTTATTTAGTTTCTTCCATTTTCAGTCGCAATTCCTCAATAGATATTGTATTTTGAAGATGAAACCATTCGAATTTCAATGAAATTCTCATAAATATGTGTTTAAGCTTTGGTTGAAGTTAAACATATCTCTAGTAAAGTTCCTAAAACTGTATCTAACTCATCACTGTTAGATAATTTATAGAATAAATTTGTTTTGCTCGAAAATCATCCTATATCTTTCTTTTTTTAGTACGAAAATTATTCTATATCATTTTCAAAAGAAAAACCAAAAATTTTTGTGTGGATTCCTTGATGGTTGGTCGTTATGCTTTTCCACATTACTAAAAAATCTCGAGGGAAAAAGTTTGCCTCTTAATCGATAATGGCTTTTGGAGAACCAAAGATATTTTAAAGTAGTATATATTATTGTTGGACTTTATGTCGAGGACTTCGTTTTGTGCTGGGGCAAAATAGACTAAATGTAATAGCCAGCTACATAATCAGTTTCACGTAAAGCAAATTCTTCCACCAATTTCACCAAAAAAAGAAAAAACTTTAACTTATAAAACTAAATTTGTTTGGGTGAAATGCACTCAAACAAATACAATCTTTTGTAGGTGTAAATAACCACTTGACCTTGAGATTAAGTTGTTAGAAAATAAACCAACAATAGCATTTAAGTATTCTAACAAGCTCCTTCATATGCACATAACAGATTCAATATGTAGGATAACAATCACATGGGAGGACTTGATTAAAAGAATCCAATATTATAACACTAGCAACCAAGGACAACCATTGAAAATTATTTCTGGCTTCATCCCAACAACTAGACCTGTCTGAGCTTCAATTTCACTAAAATTTTGGAGTTCTAAATTTGTTCCCTCAATTATTTGATCATAAAACACATTTGATGTGTATCATTGACATAGGTGTGGACCACGACACCACCGTGTTTCTGTAGAACATAGAACACGGAATTGAACAGAGTTTGACAAATGAATTTGTAGTACCAACTAACAAATTCACAAATTTCTACAAGTATCCGACGACTTAGAAGCAGTACTTGTTTTAGTCAAGAGTGGTAACCCCACAATGTGATTGATACTCACGTATCATGGGCAGAATTAATATACATACGTCAGTAGGAAATTCCATACCAATTTCTTTTGCTGTTGTCATCTGATTTCTTGGCCTTTTCCGCTGCAGGTTGTTGGTGGACAGAATTCATTTGTAACATTTGTTCTAGTGTTATTACCATAGTTGTTTTTGGCTTCTGTGTAAGAGAAGGAAGAGGGGGATTATACTCAGACAAAGGGATATGGAGAGTGAGAGAGAGCTCATTTGTATTGACGAAGCTGATAAACTGTTTGTCTATGCATTAAGTATATAAATCTTTTCGGTATTGACTGGCTTTAAAAGAAGCAATGATTTTACTTATATTTAATAATAATAGCCCAAATAGATTGTGTGCACAAAATTTTCTTTGTCAGTTTTTGAAATTTATGCATTTCGAAGATATTTCGTAAAGTTATAAGGAATATGCATGTATATTATAATTCAGCTTAATTTTCTCATGTTTGACAGATTGAAAGACAAAGGTTATGCAATAATTGAACATCTTCCGGTTTTTAAATTTTCAAAACCCAACGACTCTAATAATTCTACACACTCCTTAATGGCTGGCTCTTCCTGCTTTTCTGCCTAAGTCCAAAACCTGGTGTGATAACTTGACTTTTCCTAGTCAATTTTGGCTTGGATCTTTATGAGGAAAGGCAAAAGAAAGATTCGAAACACCCGTTTTATTTATTTATTTTCCTTTACAATTTAAAGCGAATAAATATTCTAGGGAACTTACAAGGATCTCCTCTTGCAAGAGACGTCTAACACCTTTTAGTCTACTGTGGTTCCAAAATGTCCCACTTGTGGACCTCACGTTCCTGTGAGGTTCAGGAATCCATGAACCTATGTTACCAGTAAAAAGAGAAATTACCCAACACTATATTTCTAATGAACTCTTAAATCAGTAGTAACATTTCGATTCAGTGTAGATATTGACTGCCTTTGAATAAATTATGACGTATTTTTAAGTCACAGTGAAATTATTAATTTGTAAACTGTATGTATATATTGTCTCAGGCCTTAATTATTTTTGTGGTCATCGCTTTACTAATAATTGCCTTTTTCTAGAAATTTCAAACTAATGGCTGATGATACGATAAATACAATACAGCTCGTATTTGCAATCAGTTTAGTGTTCTATGACTTGGTCCAAGCTTATAAAGGTGTTAACGTTATATATTTATATATACAATAACAGTTTTCTGACTTCATATCAAACTTCCATCCAAATTTATAAAACATCATGACAGGAGTCTGAAATACAATATATACCACAATAGTGGTTTTGAGGTGTCATATCACTTTCTTTAAAGTCTTATTTGCATCTATTCAAAGAATCTACTAATAAGTCTTTTATGCAAATTACCTCCTGGATACAATAAACCAGAATATTGCAACTAACAATATTGAAGTATTCTAAATAACTCCCATAGAATTTGTATGAATATGTCTAAATGAGAGAGAGAGTTTTTGATCCTTTAAGAGAAGTATTTCATGAATTTTCACATCATGCTACCTATTGCACTTACATACTCAAGTTGTGCAACATATCTAAATTAGTGTACCACACAATCGTGAATCTACCTTAATAATTGGTTAGTGTACAACGCAATCGTAAATCCCTCTTAACAATTGGTGGCTCAACTTGGTTTGATCTTCGATCCATAGCAGTAAATACATTTGGATATAAAGAGAAAATTGAAATTTCTCTTTTTATCTAAAAGAGACAAGACACCCAGGTTTAGAAGAGAAATATGAAATTTTCTCTTCAATTCTTGTCGGAAAATGAGTATAACTCTGAAACAATATTGATTAAATTAAATAAATAGTGAAATAGATATAGATGAGGTGTACTTATGAAAAAACAGTATAATAAAATTAATAGAAAATGTATCATCGGCATTAAGTGAAGTTTAAAAATAAATTAGAAAAGTTTTAGATTCTTTACGGGTGTACATATATTTTTGAGGAGTGAAAATTTGGCCACTTCTTTTTTATTTTTTATTTTTTTATCCGATGGGGCCACTCTTTTTATTATTTTAGGGTCAAACCTTATATACGGGATGGGCTAGTAAACCCAACTAACGGAAGCCGCTTTCAATGATTTCAATTAGCATTAAGTGTTACAAGGGATTTGTGTATTTGTTTTGAATTTGAATTGTCCTCTATACTGATATTTTTCTATGAGCTAACCATCCATTCACATCACTAACAATAAAATCTTTAGAAAATATCCTGTCTGTTCTAATTTTATAAAAATGCAGAGATTCTAGCATTGAATTCTACATGTTACTATGTTCAAAAGAACTGTAGAAATGCTCCTTCCATGAAGTAAAAGCACTTTCTGCCCATTTGTTTAAAAGAAAAGCATTTTGTGGTCCATTGAAAAAAATAAGCCCATCAAAACGGTCTCTCTAAGCGACACCGTTTCCAGTTGCACTACGACGTATATATATATATATAATTCAGTTATGCAGAGTGACCCTGGTGGTCTGTTTCTTTCTTCCACCTCGTATCTACAGACACACATCATTATCAGACGCATGTCTGGCCCCAACAGAACCCAGGTGGGTCTGCGTGAGTTAGGGTCGGTTCCATGTTCCATTGAACTGGGCTCTCTCTTGTCAACCATGTAGTTGCTGTTTGCACCGGTCATTAGTTGGTATGTGCTACTTCTGTTAGTTTTTCTGAATAAGATGTTTCTCTTATCAACCATGTAGTTGCTCTGCTTCTCCGAAGTTGCTGTTTTTAATTTTGAAGTTGTCACTCTCTCTATATGTTGCACTTGTCACTTTCTTTACATGTTGCGTATCAAATATTTGAATTTCATTTATTTATTTATTTTTTATCTTGGTGATATATGATATACCACATTCTGAGGACATAGACGCTCCTAGAAATCAGAGCTGCAGGCAGGCACCAAGCTAATATGTCTTTAAGCCAAATATTATTAAGTGGCATGGCCTCACTATAATGGTTGAAATTTTGTGTTTTCTTATTCCTAATTTGAACTTAATTAGATTATCAACTGCTAGTGCTAGAGCTTGATTTCAAATTTTATGTGCATTTCTGAAATTGATGGCTGCAGTTGATCACAAACCAATCCTGTCATGCTTTTTAAAAGATTCATGTATCATGTGTTTGTTGTATGATCAAGTTTATTTTAGCAGACATTTCTCTTTACTAGTACATATTAACTTAATTCCACATTAAAATCGACTTTCTTTTCGCTCACTGTTGTGTTTAATCCTGATTGAATTCCATGCTAGGATTCTCAGTTGTTTACTGCTTAAAAACTCAAGTTTAGCTCTAGTAATTTCGTTTATTTTAGTCTTCTATGCCCTCATCCTGTTAAGAAATCCCAACAAGAATTCATCATAGCTTCTCAACATTGAGTGAAATTTAGTTAAACTCATATTGAATCAGTTTACATTGACATGCCCAATGTAGACCGTGACTTAAATTTGTGTGGCTGGTCAGAAGAGCTGCATTATGATACTTCCTTGAGTAATGTTGTCCGATTACATGACAGGGCCAAGTCACGTCTCACTCAGACCATTTTATCCATTATGATGCTGCCAACACAAGCCCTTTGGATAGCGAAAGATGGAAAACAACGCACACAAAATGTTGTTGGCAGGATCTTTGAGGAGAAGCCTTCCATTTAGGTACAGAACCTACTTAACAGTTTTATATGTTCTAATGTTAACTCACTAGTCACTTTATCTTAGTACTCTACAATTACTTCTCCCGCTCATAAGACTTCATATTATTTCATACTGTTCTTGATTAAATCAATTTAGGATTATAAACTATTTCTTTCTTTTTCTTTCTAATATTTTGAGGGTGTGGATTCATTGCTAAAGTTTTAATCTCATCAATTACTTTGCATTCTAATCCACAAAGGACTTGTGATAATTCTTATAGACAATAACATTGCGGAATGTTATCATATTGCTTACATGTGATTGAATTACGTTAAATATATATACATGCATGCATGCATACATACATATGTGTGTGTTTGTGTGCATGTGTGTGTTTTGTTTGCTGAACAGACATATTACTAGCATTCCATTGGTGCTATTTATACAGTGTTATCAAAAAAAGGATCAGCATCTCACTAGGGCATGCAGAATTTATTTCGAGTGCCATTATCAAAAGAAACAAGTAATGTTTTGACTTGATATATACTTGGTTATATGAAACAATGAATTGCCTTCAATTATTAATTTCTTCAATAACTAAGAAATTTTACCCGGTTCAGCATCTGAAGAAACAAAGGGCTTGGGAGGTATCTCCAGGCTTTGTTGGTCTCCTTCAAGCATTTGTATTACCATTGTCATAGAAGGCCTATCTGTTGGATTCCACTGAATGCACCAGAGTCCCACAATTGCTAGCTTCTTAGCAGTTTCCTCATCTCCATCTTCCTCAATTTCTAAACTGATCTCCCTTCCTTGGCTCATCTTGTTGTAAATCCACTGAGGAAAATGAACTTGGCCTTGATTTTCAATCATAAGATCAGTGTTCTTTCTGCAGCCAACCATCTGTAACAGCATCATTCCGTAGCTAAAAACATCACACTTATAAGAAACCTCTCCAAAGTTCCTGGAGTATAACTCAGGTGCAATATAGCCATCAGTTCCTCTTACAGCTGTCATAGATACAACACTCTTCTCCTTTGAGCATAGCTTGGCCATCCCGAAATCCGAAATCTTTGGTTGAAAATTATGGTCAAGTAATATGTTATGAGGTTTGATGTCAAAATGAAGGATCCTTTGTTTGCATCCTTGATGCAAGTACTCAATTCCACGAGCAACCCCAATCGCAATCTTTTGCATTTTCTCCCAACTCAAAGGCTGACGAGTTGATTTGTTTTTCTCACAAAAGATGAACTTTTCAAGTGAACCATTAAGCATGAACTCATAAATTATAGCACATCGGGTGCCTTCTGAGCAAAATCCTAGAAGTCGAACAATGTTAAAGTGGTGTATTCTACCTATAGTAGCCACTTCATTGATGAATTCATGTCCATGTCCTTCTGAACCTTCAAAAATCTTCACAGCAACCGGAATTCCGTTGGAGAGTTTTCCTTTATATACACTTCCATAGCCTCCTTGGCCTAGTTTGTGCTTAAATTTACCGGTTATTTTCTTAAGCTCGCTGTAACTATATCTGGTTGGATTGAGAGTCTTGTAGTCCTCTAGAAATCTTTCCACTTTTTGTTGAGTTTCTTTTTCCTTGCCAGATTTTCTTGATTTATAGACAACAAGTATCACCAATATAAAGAAGATGGTTCCTCCAACACTTGTGCCTATGATTACTGAAATTGGAAGTTTAGGACCAAGAGAATCTGCAAATGAATTTCAAAATATATATACATTATAAAAAAGTTAATAATTTGAATTAATTAGATGAAACAAATAAGCTTGCCCACATTATAGATAATATGGAGATTGATTGATGTCTGCATAAAAGTGTGAAATCAATTTTAACTGTCTTGACTACCTTTTTGATTAAAGCAGACAGTTGAATTGATTGTAAAGTTGAACCCACAAATATTCCCCGATTTTTCACAGTCAGGAGAGCATCCATCAAGAGTTTGCCATTGTAGAATTATCCTTCTTGTCCTCAAGAGAGCCATGACGGTATTCTGCAGCTGATTACTCTGGCCCATAATCTGACCTGTTTGAGATCTTCTACAACTTGCAGGCATCTTATCCATCGAGGCACCAGTAGACAATAAGTTAACAAAATTTTTAGCATCACTCATACAATCAATTGGTCCCACTACTTCTCCAGGACTAAAAATAAAGGGTCTCACCGATTGATCTCTGTCACGAGTTGTATTAATCTTCTCAGTGCACTTCAACACAGTGATCTCTGTGGCTAGGAAAAACTTTGAGTTGGTGAGATTAAGAGAAAGTAGGCTTTGTAATGGGCATATGGTATCATTAACATCCATAATGGTAATACTGCTGTCAGGATATGAAATTTCTTGGACATAGTAATCCTCCTTGGTGGAAGAAGGAAGGTGTATGAGATTGTTGTTGTTGGAGCAAGATAGTTCAAAACCTTCAAGGCCACAAAAGGTTGGTTGTGTTTTGAGTCTGAAGGGAAATCTGATATTCGGACCCTTTTGACTGCATCTTGTGGGTGGACAGAATCCATTTATATTTGTACTAATAGTGTAAGGTGGGAGAAGGAAGAGGATTGTACTCACCAGCAGAAGAGACATGGACAGTGATAGAGGAAAGGAGAGAGTTTGGAATGTTATTTGAGTTACAGCTAACAAACTGGACCTCTTTCTCTCTAAACTAATTAGAAAAGTGTCTACCATTTTGGAATGGTTTACAAAGTGTACCTTTTTGTTTAAGAGTTGCAACTTGCAACCCCCACAAGTTGAGAACTCTATCACTAATCCAGCGTGGTGTGCGTCCTTTTCTTTCATTGACTTGTGGACTTTTCTTTTGGTTGACTTCTGGACTTTTCTTTTCATATACTGGTATGGGAACTGGGTACAGCAGGATACACATACACCCCCACTTCTGATTTTGATGTGGCAAAACGCAGGGGGGACGCATAATACATCCCACTGCATTCTAGTTTTTGCATCCAACTCTAAAGAACCAGATCTTACAGATAAAACTATTATTTGTAATTTTGTAAAAGTGCATGCATAGTCATATTTCCATATCCACAAATTCAATATGCAAAACTGGTTCCTATTCCTACCGTGTTTCTTAATTGTGTCAAAAAAATTTCTTAAGTAGGTGGCTAAGCGCGTGTTTTTGTGTCGGATCAACCCAATTTAATTAATCATGCCAAGGTCCTCAATAATGTGCTAAATCACTTCATGTCACCGTCATGCTTGGGTCAAAGTCAACAATTGTCACCCTTCAATAAGTAAAGGCTCTATTTTAGGTGTGGAAATAAGTTAAGTGCATCAAATGCATCGAGGGTGTGGACTTTCTCCGACCTCATGGTCCGTATTTCCCATTGCATATTTAAAAACTTGCAAAATTCTACTTCTCAATTATTTCTACTTCTACTCATTGTTTGATTAAGATTTGTTATAGCATTTTTTTCACTCTTGGGGAGAGAGAAGAGAACCATGGGGAGGGAAGAATCATCAAATTGCTCAACTTTTCTTCTTTGGTCTCTATTAAGCTTTCTATGTGTTGTTGAAACGCGAGCAAGAAAACTACAGCAAGTTGTCTGTTCGTCTTCATGTGGAGAGATTCAAAACATAAGCTACCCATTTCGCCTGAAGGGTGATCCAGCAGGATGTGGTGATCCTGAATATGAACTTTCTTGCCAGAGCAACAAAACCATCCTGGAATTCCATTCAGGAAGGTATTATGTCAAGAAAATTTCTTACATGGAACAGATAATCCGTGTTGTTGATGTTAACTTAGCCAGAAGAAGCTGCAGCCTTCCAAACAAATCTCTGTCACTAGGTGAAATCAGTAATGATATTCATTATTCTGGAAAAAGGGATACACTTATGAAGACTGCTAGTTTCGTGAATTGCTCTAGGAATATAATGATACGGGTTATAGAATAGTTCCTTGTTTAAGTAGAGATCAGTCATATGTTTATGTTATCACCGGAGACTACACAATATCTGTTCTTCCAGAGCCATGCTTTTCCATATCATTGGTTCCTATACTTGATGCAGATGTAGACTATCCTTCTTATGATACAATCCGTTACTTGCTGAAGTCAGGATTCGATCTTGGATGGTCAGTTGAGTGCAGGGATTGTTTTGCAGCTGGTGGTATTCATTGTTTACCTTCAACAGATCAAAAACCATATACTTATGAGTGCTACAAATCTGCAGGTAATTCAGCTTATCTTTTGTGAATCATCTTTAGATGTTTAATCCTACGAGCATTAAATTATTTGTGCACTTATATGCAGGTTCCACATCTACCCTTATCTTTTCAATCCTCATATTCCTTCTGCTGGTTATGATAACAGTTCTGCTTGGTATGATTTCCTATCTGCAATTCCTAGTCTTTAGAGGTTTTGCTGACTAGTATAAATTATCTGGACTAACTTACTCTTTTTCAGGGCTTGCAGTGGTGGGTCGATTTATCGTTATTCCAATTGTTTTGATCGTGTTTCTGATCTACAAATATAGAACAACAAGGAAGACGGTCACTAATGTGGAGAAATTTCTGCACAAAGAGCAATCATGGATGCCTAAAAGATACTCTTATATTGAGATCATTGCAATAACAAACCACTTCAGAGACAAATTTGGCCAAGGGGGCTTTGGCTCGGTTTATAGAGGACAGCTTAGTGATGGTAGCTCAATTGCTGTTAAGGTGTTAGAGAACTCCAGCTTCAGTGGGGAAGAATTCATCAATGAAGTCTCTACAATCGGTAGAATTCACCAAGCCAATGTACTACAATTGTTGGGATTTTGTTCTGAAGGATCGAAACGTGCACTTGTGTACGAGTATATGCCTAATGGATCTCTCGATAGGCATATCTTCTCAAAAAAAGGTACTGGTGAATCATTTAGTTGGGAAAAACTCAGTAATCTAAGTTCCATGAACGAGAAGAAGAAGAAGAAAATAAGAAAAAGAGAAAAAGAAGAAGATAAGAAGACATGAAAAAGAGTAGGTCGGTGTGAGGTTTTAGTGAAGAGGCTGGTGGTGGAGGTTTGATAGAGGATGGTAAGGAGAGAAAGAGAGAGAGAGAGAGTTTGGTGGTCAATTTCTAAGTTTTTAAATATTTTATTTAAAATTTTAATATTAATTTAATTATATATTTTTTATTTTTTTATTATTTTCTTATTTACTCGTTTAATTAATAAATGATTCATTTACCATCTTACCCTTAACTCACTAATGACAATCAACTTTTCAAATAGAAAATTTAATGGTTAGGTGCAACACGTGTATTTTCGAAAAGTTGTGATGTGTGTGTGTTTTTTTTAATAATGTAAAAATTGGGGGTGTTTTTAGAATTCACCCTAAATTTTATACAGCTATAAGAGATTAAGAAAATTCACTGAAGATCTTGACAATAAAAATATTTGCATATATATATATATATATATATGGTGTGTAAATTATAAAAAAATTAATTTATTGAATGTTTTATGTATTTAAAAATTAGAATATAGAATTTATGTATTTTAATAATATAAGAAGACGAAGGACGAGTGATACTTGTCATCATCACAATCACTATTTTTAATTACAATAATTCTCTGTAGTGTCGTATGCAATCAAACACTATATTTCATTTTTATATTTCTATTGTTTTCACTTTCTTCTCCTTTCAGCTATTTTTTCTCTTCTAGATGTAACTAATATTTAATATACTAAGTTCCTTTTTAGTTTTGGTCAAAATTCTTACCACTGTAATGTATTTTAAAATTTATAAAAAATTTCTATTGGAGGATCATCCAATTTGGACAAAAAATTAATTTAAAATTTATTTTATATTGAACGGTATGATTACATGTGAAGAACACTTTCTTAATGTCAACCTCGGCGTCCTTTTCATTTTTTAATTTACAAAATTACAAATTAATTAGCGTACACATTTTTGTCTAGACATCTCCATATTAATTAGTATAATAGTTTTGAAAAATTAATAATTTTATAACTCAATTATACATATACAAAGCTTATATGATCAGTATGTCATAATTTTTAAATTATTATGATCATTAATCTCAATAATCAATTGTATTATTTCCTCCTAAAAATTTTTCTCTCTCCTATGTAATTCAAATATAATGAATGATTGATATTAGCGGTTTTAATAATTTAAAAGTTAAAATATACTGACATAGAAGCTATATATGCATATATATACACATACGTATATTGATTTAATTAATATTTATTTTTATTCAACTAATGACTCACAAAATCATATATTGGATTAATTAACTTTTATGTAACGGATGAATTTAATAAGTGGTTTTAACAATTTTAAAAATAGAACACATTGATCATAGAAGCTATATATATATATATAATGGTTCACAAACTTGAAATTGATATAACTAAATCATCTCTTGACCTAAAGTTTTTGTAAATTAATGTCTCATTTTATTTATCATTACAATCTATTTTGATATAGTGAATATTTTATTCAATAATTTTATTTTTGAGGTATTATTCGATTTTTTTTTTTTTAAAAAAAGGTTTTTTAAACGTTTTTAGTGTTGATGGGACCCAAGAGAAGAAAAGGTCATGTCTTGGCGTAATGTTGATTTCTACTTGCACATGTTGTAAGGGAAGGGAGTGTATGGAGTAGGCTTGCTCATCTATCTGGCCTTTAATTTTGTTGCAGGTAACACTGTCCTCACTCGTGCTGATTTTCAGTTGCTTTCATGACAGTTTTGAAGCTCCTCATTAATATCTAGCAGTAGCAAGTTGGATTCTTTATAGATAGAAATTTTAGTCGGAAATATTTATTGTTTGTGATTAATTGTCAATGGAAAAGTCAATAAAAAAAGGTATATTAACAAGATCTTTAAAAGTTTTAAAAAAATTCAAGTAAAGGATGATGATTTACAATGTGCATTATACAAAATGATTTAGCTACTATGAAATAAATAAATAAATAAAAACAAACAAACAAACAAACAAACAAACAAACGGTTTAATTAATTAATAGTTAAGAAAGAGCTTGTACATACTAAAATTTTTTAGTTTGTACTTTCAAAGATATCAACTTTTGTATCTAGGCGGTGGCTTCACTTGTTAAAGTACCTATCCCTGCGTAAGTAATGCACGATTCTACATTGAAATAAAACATCCTCCACCATTAAATGTGTGGGTTTCACCCCCATCTTGTATGGCCCTTTCCCCCCATTTATATGTGAGATGCTTCTTTCTGTATAGGAGTTGCTCTCGGAATTACGTCTTAAAATCAAATCTCACATGGTCCTGACTAATCTTTGAACTTATACCAGTCATTAATTAAACAAAACAAAAAAAAAAATATCAACTTTTTGCATGCCAAGTTGATAACAGTTCAAACATGAATTGTTGCGCTGTAAGATATTTGTATTTTTGAGATAGCGTGCACCACTATTTGCACGTGTATGCCATCAAAATTAAAATATTATAGTTCGTAAGTATATTCCCTACATATTATCAAAATTATTATTTCTTTTTTCTTTTAATTTGTTTTGAAAGTTCTTTTTTTCTTTTAATTAAGTCCCATAAATTAATAAATTATAAAATAATTAAAAATAAAACAAAGTAAAATAAAAAGCTTGGGAGAACAACACACCATTTTATTTTTATTTGAGGAGTATAAAACCCATTAATTTACAAGGTTAGTCTCGATGAGAGGTCTAAAGGAAGGACAGGCTTGAGGGGCAAGCCCAAAGGAGCAGTCTAGGGTTAGTCCATAGGAAAAACCCAAAGGGGAAGCCTAGGGGATAAATTTAGAATCGACCCTGTAAGAGAAACTCAAAGGGGGATCTCAAAGGGAAAGCTCGATCAAAGTCACAATCACTAACCCAATCACTTTGAGTGAATATGGGAGAAAGGTTTGAAATACCCCTGACACGTGATGGGAAAATGAACCACAGGGAGACTCACTTTGAAATTCAAACACAAGCTCTCATGTTATTCAACAGCCTTCTACACTGTTAGAGTGGTAGGGGGTTTAAGTCTGATAACATGCCTAAACAAGATAGATATTTAGGGGTGTTAGCCACCAAGGGGTAAATGCCTATTTATAGGAGATGAATTGGGTGGACTTGTAATTTTTCCAAGGATTAAACATGAAATTCACCATCTGCCATCAATACAAAGAATCTAGGCATTAAATGTGTCACAACCTCCCGTCGCAACTTCAGAACTCGTGACACTATCACAACTTCAATTTGTAGGTTTGAACATGCGACATAAACTTGTCACCTTGTCGCTGTTTGTTGTGGCGACTTCAAACTCGTGACCAGAAGTTGCGATTAATCTACATGGTTTCTGCACTTAATTTCTAAACTGATTTTACACCTTTCTTTATATGCACTCTTGTCTAATTTTTACTGGATTTGCTTCCAAAATTCTTCAGATCTTTTTCTTGCTACCAAAATCTTCCTGTTCTGGTTTGAATCTTTTCAGAATGTTTCAATTCTCCCAGGAATTACTATTTTGCCCCTAATTAATAATTTTGCACATAATTCTCAATTATATTAAAAATACCAAAATTTACTCGATTTTAGTATGAATGTTAGAATATTGAAGTCACAAATTTACATCGCATATTAAAATTAATGTGATTTGATAATAAAGTGCTCTTATTGTGTTGTAGAAATCAAAGTCGCTTGGGCAACAGCACAGTAGATAAAAGCATTGCTGCCCATTAGTGAGACCATGGCTTAATACTCTCCCACCTCCAAATTAGTGTATCTCCCATTTACGTGTGGCCCATGCCCCCACCCTCGTGTAGACCGTTCTTCTATCTATGTATGGGTCGCTTCTTTCCGTATGGAAGTCGGTCCCTGGATCGTGTCGCTAGTATCCGATTTTGCTTGGTCTCTGTTGTTCACTGGGTCGGTCCCGATTGTTCCTTGTGTTAGCCCAAATAATTTAAAATACATATATAAAGTCACATATCTAAATTAAAATTTTAAATGCATATAGGTTGACCCTAATAATATTATACTACATTACTACTGGAATAAGACATGAATTTCGTGGGTCCATGTTTTTATAATGAATTTACAGTACTTCTATTGTCAAATTCACTGTAAGTTTTTTTACTTAAAACGCTTTAGTATCTCAAAATTCGTTAATTTACATCATTTTGATTTTAAAGATACAAGTAATGCTACTATATTAGTTTAATATAATTATTGGAGCAATTGATATTTACTCTATTGAAAGCTAAATAAATAAAAAAATTCGTTAAACTGTCTCATACTGTCTAATAACTATATCAATAGAGTATAATAGCAAAATCATAAAATATGTTATATAATAAATTCAAATTCCAAATTCTAGCGATCGAATGGATGAATTTCTGAATAACTGAGTCCTGCGCTACTACTGTTGAAATCATTTATGTAAATTTCGGAATTATTTTGAATAATTCTGCTTCTGATGTGAACTTTTCAAAGCCTAATTTGGCCCATATTTTCTTGGGTTGGGTTAATTTAAAGCCAGCCGCTTGCTTTCAAGCCCAGGTCTAAGGCATTATATGGTTGTAAATGCAATGTTTGCATAAGAAACTTATTAACGGTGATACTCAGTTCTCTCTCTCTTTTTTTTTTTTTGGATAAATATATGGACGTAACACTGTTTAAAAATTTCATGAAAAATCTCTCTTGATACTTATGAATTTTTCACAAACACTTCTTACAAATTCATAAAAAATCTTGTATGCAATGGAGGTCAAGATAAAATTGGAAAGAATCATCAAATTTCGTAGGTGTATCTTGTTGGTATAATCTTCTCCGTTTCTTTTTGAATGTCCCAAAATCTTAACTGCAACATGAATTCCGTTAGAAAGTTTTCCTTTATAGACACTTTGGCCTAGTTTGTGCTTGAATTTGTCTGTTATTTTCTTTAGATCACTGTAAGTGTATCTTGTTGGATTGAGGGTCCTGTAGTCTTCCAGGAAATTATCTACTTTTTGTTGGAAGGAACTCCTTGTTTCAAATATTGTATTTATAAAATAAATACATTAGATTGTTTTTTTTATAGAGGCACAGGAAACGTATTCTGCCACCTACTTTAATTAGAAGCAATGCTATACTTATTTCTTTTTCCTTAGAAACGTGCTTACATGATTATTAATATTAATCCCAATTCAACTAGATCGAAAGAAAAGGAAGAGAACTTTCATGTTAGAATATTTGTGACTTGTTCATGTTATGTTGTTGGACATAAGTTTTTATTCATCAAATCACCATTTAACTAAAGACTAAATGAAGATCTAATTAGTATATAAATCATGTACTTATCTTTTATTTTGTTTTAGACGTGGTTACAAAATCTCACATGATTTCCAATATAAATAGAATTGTGTTGATCCATGTTATTATGGCAAAAATTGAAAGATAGAAAAATTAAAGGCTAAAAGAAATGGTCTAAAATATTAGAGTTAACATTTTTGTTTAATTGAATTAAGTGTACATGCCTAAACATCTTAAGGTTTCACCCGTCAAATGGGCATATACTCAGTGAAGCATAGGAATGGAGACCTTCTCAAGAATGCTCCCAACTAAGACAGCTTCCCTCAGACTGCATGTCCCTAACTGTACATCAAGTAAAAACCAAAATATATATATGTATACACTATAACTATACTGCAAACAAAATTATTTAACATAATCACAATACTTCATAGACTTTTCTTGTAGTTTTATCTTTCTGTAAGTGCACTTATAATAGACTAAACCCTAGACAGCACAGGAAGATGTATACCTTATACAAAGGGAACAATATTCCCCTGTTGAATGCAGCAGGTTTATAGAGAGATTTCTTCAATGCTTGAAACAGTGCAAAATGCAACCACTTATTCTTTCTGATTTCATCTCTGATCCGAGGGAGCAAAACAAGCTTGTAAAAACGTTCTGCCTTCTTTGCACTCAGATTTGAAGCAAATATTCTAGTGGCTTGAAACATTGCATTAGGCGATCACCTCTCAGGTTCAGTGAGGTACAGGACATCCTCCCATATCTGCGTTGAAGGGATGTGTTTAAATGCTTTGGGCATCTTCCTCTGTGTACTTGCTGAGAATCTCGCCAACGCTGCATCTTTTGTTAGAACCACCATTAATCAATATGAGGAAAAACTAACGACTCCTTTATTCATCACAAATCAGAAGTAGAGACCATTTTCTTTATGGAAAAAGTAAACTCAATACAAGATATAAAATGGTGAAGTTACAAGAAAAAATCATACTAGGGTAATTGGGTCACAAAATTACCTTTATAACAACTTCATGAGGGATTCATCCAATTTAGGTAAAGGGCGCGCTTCTGACAAGTCCAAAACAAACAGATAATTTAGTGAATTCTAACAATAACCATACTGAAAACACACCAATATGACCTTAAAAAATAAAGAAAGTTAAGCCTAAACACTACAAGAAAATTGCAATACAGCAACGTTTAAATAGCAACGTACATGCTCTTCATGTTGCCATAATCATGTAACGCAACGTGCAAAAAATGTGTGTTGCAGAAGTTAGATACGGCAACACACAATTTATGTTGTCTATAATAGAACACATACAACAACTTATTTTATAAACAATGTTGCTGTTATAACATGTACAGCAACGTGCATTTGAAACAATGTTGCTGAATAAAATATTTTAAAATTTTTTAATTAAAAAAAGAAAAAGAAAATATAAAAGGAAACCAAAAAATCTCTAACCCTTTACACTCACTTTTACCTCTCAGCCGACCCTCACCCTTTACACTCACTGCCAATCTCTTCAACTTCACCACCACTACCAGTCTCTTCCTCCACCTTCAGCTCTCAAACATCCTCAAAACCTCATCAATCTTCCTCTGATTCGACACCAAACACCTCTCCTCTTTCAACCCTCCACAAAACGCCTTGCGTCTCACCAAACACTCTTTCGAGCAGAGTACATCTCCTTCTCCTGTACCTACCCTTCCTTTACCACACCTCCGCCGCCGGTAGTGGCTTTGAGCTGAGTGAGTAGCCACAGACATTCGCGATTGACCGCTCCGTCACCACGTCCTCTGCTGACCCCCTGCACGCTCACTCGCCGCCGACCGGTCCGAGTGAGAGTCGAAATCAGTTCAAGAGGCAGCAAAGAGGTACACACCTCCGCCGCCGGTAGTGGCTTTGAGCTGAGTGAGTAGCCACAGACATTCGCGATTGACCGCTCCGTCACCACGTCCTCTGCTGACCCCCTGCACACTCACTCGCCACCGACCGGTCCGAGTGAGAGTCGAAATCAGTTCAAGAGGCAGCAAAGAGGTACACACCTCCGCCGCCGGTAGTGGCTTTGAGCTGAGTGAGTAGCCACAGACATTCGCAATTGACCGCTCCGTCACCACATCCTCTGCTGACCCCCTGCACGCTCACTCGCCGCCGATCGGTCCGAGTGAGAGTCGAAATCAGTTCAAGAGGCAGCAAAGAGGTACACACCTCCGCCGTCGATAGTGGCTTTGAGCTGAGTGAGTAGCCACAGACATTCGCGATTGACCGCTCCGTCACCACGTCCTCTGCTGACCCCCTGCACGCTCACTCACCGCCGACCGGTCCGAGTGAGAGTCGAAATCAGTTCAAGAGGCAGCAAAAAGGTATAGACCCTTAAATCCCAAACTCATGATTTTTGGCTTTATTTTAAGCCTAAAAAAAGAAGCAGAGCACTAGAAAAAGCTAGATTGATTGTTGCAAGCGTCCCTTGATTGTTGTTTGATATATTGTTGTTTACGATTAGATAACAGGGGAACTACTTGACGTGGATTGAAGTCTGAAGGTGCTCTCAAACATATTATGGTCGTATAACAGGTTCTTCCTTCTCTTTTTCTCTCTGTTTCACGTCAGTTTGTTTTGGGTGTGTTTGTTTTTGTGGTTTTAAGTTGAAAATTTACATTGGAAATCTAGAATGCTAGCTATTCGATGGAGTGTCTGATAGATAGATGGATGGATAGTGGTTGTTTACTGTTTGATAGTTGAAAATTTATCTCTCTCTCTTCGTTGTCTACAAAAAGAGATCTGATCTTTCTTTCTTTTGATTTCCTTTGTTAATGTGATGCATTATTTGACTGTATTTTAGCAACACATTCTGTTGAGGTTGACATATAAATGTTAATTATATTGTTTATTAGTTTAGAGTTTTAATTTTAATTTCTTTCATGATTGAAGATTGAGTATTCACAAAAGCAACACTATGGACAAGAGATGGGTTCATCTTTCAAGGTTTTTTTAAATACTTTATTTTGTTAATGAAACATTTTTGTTTTGCCTTTATTTATTATTATTTTTTTTTTTGTATTGGATGATAAATTTCAAACTTCGTCTTTGTAGACTCTCACTTGAGTATCAAGAAGGGGCACGAAACTTTGTTGATATTGCCTATGCTAGTGTTGGAAACTCGGGTTTGATAGTATGTCCGTGCATAATTTGCAAAAATTTACAACGCCATTCTTCTGAGATTGTGTATGAACACTTGGTTATAAAGGGGATGGATCCTTCATATACTACTTGGGTCTTTCATGGAGAATGTGCCCCTATTCATACAAAATGTACCCCTAGTGCATCTATAGGATGTGAGGACATACATATGAATGAAACATATATGATGTTTAGAGATCATATGTTCCATGATGGGCACAACATTGAGGAAATGAATGACAACATTTGCGATGAAGAACTTATAGATATAGTTAAAGTTGCTGAAACCCTTTTATATCATGGTTGCACAAAGCATACAAAAATGTCTGCAATAGTAGCTTTATTCAAGCATAAGGTCGCACATGGGTTATCTGACAATGGTTTTGATGAATTGCTCAAGATAATCCGTGATATGCTTCCACTAGAAAATAGACTTCCTGATTCTTTTTATTCAACAAAGAAACTATTAAAGACATTTGACCTTGGGTATGAGAAGATTCATGCGTGCATTAATGATTGTTGCCTATTTAGAAAAGAGTTTGAGAAGGACCAAGAATGCTTTAAATGTCATGAATCTCGTTGGAAAGTTGATGAACGTACTAAGGAGATTCAACAAGGTATCCCTACAAAAGTCTTACGTTACTTTCCAATAAAACCAAGACTTAGGAGGATGTTTGGGATAGCTAAGATGGCGGAAGACTTAAGATGGCATGATTCTCATAAGAGTGATGATGGCAAAATGAGACATCCAGTGGATTCACTCTCATAGGACATAATTAATAGGAAATGGCCTTGTTTTGCATCAGATCCTCGAAATATTAGATTTGGTATTGCTACTGATGGGTTTAATCCTTTTAAGGATCTTAGCTCAAGATATAGTTGTTGGCCAGTAATTTTGGCAATCTATAACCTTCCTCCATTGTTATGCATGTCAAAAGAAAAGTTGATGTTGACTTTGCTTATTCTAGGACCAAAACAACCAGGTAACGACATTGATATTTATTTAGCACCTCTTATAGAAGACTTGAATGAGTTATGGGATGTTGGAATGGATGTGTATGATGCACATAGTGAGTCCATGTTCAAATTAAAAGCTATTTTAATGTGGACAATAAATGATTTTCCCGCTTATGGAAACATGTCTGGATGGCCTACCAAGGGAAGATATGCTTGTCCTCTTTGTCGTGACAATACCTGTTCAAAATGGCTAAAACATAGTCGAAAATTTTCATACATGGGTTATAGATGATTTCTTCCTATGGATCATTCATTTCGAAGGAAACGAGCATGGTTCAATGGAAAACATGAACAAGGGCGGAAGCTTAAGTTATCTACTGGTGAAGAGATCTACAAAGAAGTTGATCAAGTTGTCAATGATTGGGGAAAACAAAAGGAGAAACCAAAAGGAAAGCGGTCAAAAAATGTGGAATTATGGAAAAAGAAGTCAATATTCTTCGACTTACCATACTGGAAGGTAATAACTGGTATACTAGTTACTGTTGTCTATGTTCAATAAATTTTTATTAATCGTTTTTCTTAATGTCTTCTGTAGGATATGCTTGTTCGTCATAATTTAGATGTGATGCATATTGAAAAAAATATTTGTGATAGCATAATTGGTACACTTTTGGATATCAAGGGCAAATCTAAAGATGGTCTTAATTCTCACCGGGACTTGGAAAACATGCATATTAGAAAGGAATTGCATGCTCAAACTAAAGGTAATGCATTTTATTTACCGGCTGCATCACACACACTTTCAAAGGCAGAGAAGCTACTATTTTGTAAAAGGCTTGCTAATAAAAGTTGCCGGATGGTTATGGTTCAAACATTGGGGCTTGCGTTTCCGTGAATGATTGTAAGATAATGGGTCTCAAATCTCATGATTGTCACGTTCTAATGCAACAACTTTTGTCAATTGTTTTAAGAGGAATCTTACCAAAGGGTCCAAGAATAGCAATTTTTCAACTTTGTTCATTCTTCAATGAGTTGTGTAATAGAGCCGTAGATAGAAATAAAATTGCTCAATTGGAGGATGATGTGATTGAGACTTTGTGCATGTTTGAAAGGTTTTTTCCACCTTCATTTTTCGATATCATGGTTCATCTCACAATTCATCTAGGACGAGAAGTACGGCTTTGTGGGCCTATACAATTTCGTTGGATGTACCCATTTGAAAGGTAGAGTCACATTCATTACTTTTATGACTTTTGTACTATATTGCATTCATTTGAAGTGACAATGATTATCGTTGTTTTATTTTAGATTCATGAAAATATTGAAGGGGTATGTTAGAAATCGTGCAAGACCAGAAGGTTGTATAGCTGAGCGATACATTGCTGAAGAGTACACACTCTTTTGTAGCAACTATGTGAGACAAGCCTCTGATATAGGAACCCGACATGGTTGAAATGAAGAGTTGGGGGATGACACATTATTTGGAGGGCGTCCAATATCAGCGGGAAAGCCAATAATTCTCACATCTGATATGCTACAAATTGCTCATCGCTACATTTTATTTAATTGTTCAGAAGTTCAACCTTATGTGGAGTAAGACAACTAATTATTGCACATTTATTATTTAAATTCATATAACATTGTCATTTGTTAACCTTGTGTCTTATGAAAATATTAGAATGCACTTGCAAGAATTGAAGAATTTGGATAGACGACTTGCACGGAATGATAATCGATTACAAAAACAACACAATGACACATTTAATGCATGGTTAAAAGAGAAGGTTGTAGCAATATTAACTCAATAGGGCAACACTATTTTCCGTATACTTTTTTTGCAAGTAAATTTTCTAATGCTATTATATTAACTTTGACAGATCGATGCTCAAACAAAATGCAATGATGCATGCATATCCACTACTTTGAAATGGCTTGCACATGGCCCTAGAGCTATTGCTATGTCATATAGTGGGTATATTATAAATAACGTTCGATTCCACACCAAAGCGGCAGAGAAGACTCGAAAAAATAGTGGAGTTTCAATTGAAGCAACCACAATGTGTAGATCTAGTGCAAGAGATCATACACAAATCGTTGGACAAGTTGCCTATTATGGAGTTCTTCAAGATATTATAGTGCTTGATTATCATGTCTTTCAAGTGCCTATATTTAAATGTGATTGGGCAAATGTTGTCAATGGTGTTAAAATTGAAGATGGTTTTGTTTTAGTTAACCTCCATGAAGGAAAGAGTCAATTTGAAAAAGATCCATTTATTTTGGCTTCACAAGCTAAGCAAGTTTTTTATTGTAGAGAGAGTGAAACTTCAAATTGGTATGTTGTGGGGAAAGCACCAATAAGAGGTTATCATGAGTTAGAAAATTATGATGACGGTTTGAATATGTCATCCATGCCAAGTCCTATAAAAGATCTTGAAACGAATGTGAACGATGAGAATGAAGATTATACAAGGGTTGATGTAGAGGGCATGTTATGCATGTGACACATAGTTTAGTGTTACACCTATTTTTACTTTGTTGTGATCTTTGATGACAAATTGTTTGGATAATGTGTTTTATTATATATGCAACATTGTTTGATAGAGATTTTTATTAAGTTGTTTTTATTTGATAAGGGCTGATTGTTAACAGTAGATTTGGTGTTATAAATTATGATGTTTGATGACAAGTTGTTTGGATAATGTGTTTTATTATTAATGCAACATTGTTTGATTTTGATTTTTATTAAATTAAGTTGTTTTTCTTTGATGAGGGCTGATTGTTAACAACAGATTTGGTGCTATAAATTATCCATTTATAGCACATAGTTTGGGTCTGCATGCAGCATGCATCAGAAGGACAAAGCTTCCATTTACAAACTACTGATACTTGCTTTGTCAAGCTTCTTTGTAGCTGTTTGGTTTGGTAGGTGAGATAGAATGCTCTTCAGATCTTCTTTCTTTGTTTTTGTTTTGGCTTTTCAAAATGGGTTTACTGTTTTTTAAGTTTGAATGATAGGGTCTATTTTCATAAAGTGCCGGTGAAAGAAAAATGGCTCATTCAGTCATTTTGCTCATGTTTCTCGCAAAAATCTTTGCTTTAGTTTTGTCATATCTTTTATTTTATAGCTTCAGTTTTCATGTTTATCTTTGGGTTTTTATTTTAGTTATGTTACTTATTGAGTTTGTAAGTTTAATCCTTTATGTGAGTTTTTTCGCTGATATGGACTGTCTTGGGTTTTAAGAGGCATAGTTGTTACTTGTCTTATAATGGTACATGATTCTGATGCCTGATTAATATATATATATATATATATATATATAAATATATTGCTTCTATTATTCAGCTCTGCGTAAGTTGGTGTGGACAAAGAATTCTGGTTAGAGGATTGTGCTCACGTTTGCATATAAGGTAAGAAACTTGAATCAAATTTGTTTGCTCATGTATATTTGTTCTATAACAGTAGATTTGGTGTTATACATTATGATGTTTGATGACAAGTTGTTTGGATAATGTGTTCTATTATTAATGCAACATTGTTTGATTTTGATTTTTATTAAATTAAGTTGTTTTTCTTTGATGAGGGCTGATTGTTAACAACAGATTTGGTACTATAAATTATAATGTTACATGTTGTTTAATTCTATAATTTACTTTCTTATATATAAACTTTTATTACATTAGTTGGTCATAACATATTGGTGGTTTTCTTGGTGCAGTTTTTCTTAAGGAATTTATTATTTTTTCAACCAAGTCTATTGACGATAGAAGACAAGAATGGCAGAGGTAAATGACCACATCACTTTGTTTATATTTGATGGTAAAAGACAAGAAAGACAAGATTGGATGAGATGAAAAATTTACTTAGTTTTTACTTTAACCATTGACATATATATAATTATTTCTTCATATTTGTTTTGGTTTTTGTTTGTAGTCTTCGAAAGCAGCTAAAAAGAGAGCAAAAAAGCAACGCCAAGCTATATTTGCTACTATGCTTGAAAATAGAAACCATGGGATAAGTATCACCAATAAAGAGCCAAGTGAGGGGAATGTAGTCCCAAGTGAGACAAATACTCCAAGTGAACAAAATACACAAGATACCGATGCCACTAATAATGGAAAGAAAAGAAAGCCCCGTGGACCCACTCGAATGGCATTGTTGAAAGGGAAAGAACCTGTTGAAGTTGATGTGAATATGCTTGGTCAAGTAGTTGATGGAAATTCAATTTCTCTTGCATCATATATTGGCACTATTGCACGAGAACATGTACCGGTAACACTTAAAAGTTGGAAGAAACTGGAGGACTCCAAGAAAGACATGTTATGGTCATGTTTATTGGTATGTGCTTAATTCTACACAAATATTAATTTCTACTTGTTTTCTTTTTAATTTTTCTTTCATAACAATACTTGTCAATTAAATGTTGTTTTGTTCCTTTGTAAATGATCCAGCAATATTTCAAATTACCAAACTCTAGCAAGGAGTATATCTTTAAGAAGATGGGGGGTCGTTGGAGGCAATATAGATCGACTATAACAAAAAAGCTTATTGAAGCAAACAAAAAGAAGGGAAGAAAGCGTGCATTTCGAAGAATCAAGCCAACAAATGTGACAAATGAAGAAGAATGGACAGCTTTTGTTAAGCATAGAATATCTTCCACTTTTGAAGTGAGCATAATTATCAATTATTACTAATACGTGATTATATAATAATTAGTCAATTATTATTTAATTACTTTGTCTTGAAAATGATAATATTGGCTTGTTTTAGGCAAGAAGCAAGAAGTTTCGAGATATGAGAATTAGTCAATACATCCACCACACAACTGGTCGGAGGGGCTTTGCCCGCTTACAACATCTCATGGTTAGATCTTTGCATTCTAAAATATATTTATTTGTTTAAAGTATTACAATGTTTACAATTTAAAGAAGATATTATAATTATAATTTTTTGCATTAGAAAAAGGAAGCCCAAGCTGAAGGAAAAGATCCTGAATCCATTATCAGGGTTGATGTATAGATTAAAGGACATGAAAGAAAGAATGGTCAACCTATAAGCGAAGATGTGCAAAATATCATGGTAAAGAGCAATTGTATTCAATTTTAAATTTTTTCCCTTTTCTTTTAAAACTCAATAACTTATTTTGTCTATATTTTTAGAATGAAATTAATGAGTTGCGTGCATCACAAAATCCTCCGAATGATGACTCTATACATGAAGATGCCATTGCAAGAGTTCTAGGACGAGATAAACGTGGTCAAGTAAGGGGCCTTGGAGATGGAGCAACGCCATCACGAGTAAATGCTCAATTTCAATCTGGACAAAAGGTGAAAATGCTTGAGGCAAAATTGAAAGAAACAAATGATGAATTAGCAAAGCTTCGAGAGTTGGTGGTTTCGATAATGAAACAAAATGACTCGGTAATATGAGTTAATTTTTTTTTCTTTTTTTTTATGTCATTGTATAATATAGTTCTATTGTTATCTTTTCACTGAAAATATTATTTTTGTTCTTAAGTTACTTGTTATTTGACTTGTAAATAAATCTTGGAATCTCCAGCTCAGCATAGACAGTTAAAATAGTTGCTGGCCACAACTTTTATAACGGAAGTTTTTTTTACTTTCATTGAGCAAGGGGTAATCTTGGAAATGAATCCTATTGGTTGAAAGCTCTGCACCAAGTTTTCTTCTACGATAAATAGAGGCTTGGCAGAGGAAACCGGAGAGAGAGATTCTGAGAGAAATCACATAGAGAGAATTAGAGAGCTTGGGAAACACATTGAGAGACTTTTGTAAAACTGCATGGTATGCAGTAAAGGGGTTAACAGGATTGCATCCTTTGTGTTTGTGAAAAAACTTGTAAAGGTTCTTGGTGATTGTTTAATATACAAGAAGCTTTGATTCTTCCCGTGGACGTAGGCATTCTTGCCGAACCACGTAAATCCTGTGCAATTTTCTTTGATAGATTGTTTTATTGTTCTTGTTGGAGTTTGCAGCTGTTTCTTGGTAGGATAATATAACAAGTGGCGCCGTCTGTGGGGAACAGATCACGATCATGGGAAATACTACCAAGTTCGACATTGAGAAGTTCACAGGCAAGAATGACTTTGGGCTATGGAGGGTCAAGATGAGAGCCTTGCTGGTTCAGCAGGGGGTTGCAGATGCATTGACAGGTGTTTCAGCCTTGCCCGCAGATCTTTCGAATAAAGAAAAATCTGATATGATGGAAAAGGCTCGAAGTGCAATAATTTTGAGTCTTGGAGACGTAGCACTGCGAGAGGTTGCAAGGGAGAAAACTGCTCAATCAATGTGGCTCAAATTGGAGCAACTCTACATGACAAAGTCATTGGCAAATAGGTTGTATATGAAGCAGAGGCTGTACTCTTTCAAGATGAGTGAGGATAAAATGGTTACAGAGCAAATTGATGATTTCAATAAGATCATTGATGATCTTGAAAACATAGATGTCACTTTGGATGATGAAGACAAGGCATTGCTCCTCTTGAATGCCATTCCAAAGAAATTTGAGCATTTTAAGGATGCAATGCTGTATGGGAGAGATCAAACCATAACTCTTGAAGAAGTACAGTCAGCAATCAAGGCAAAAGAACTCCAAAGAAAATTGGAAGGGAAGGAAGAAGTAACTGCAGAAAGTCTGATAGCAAGGGGCAGACCTGAAAAGAGAGACAATAAGAATACTAAGAATCGGACAAGATCGAAATCTGCAAAGGGTGGAGGAAATGGAGGATCAAACTTTACAAGAGGACCTTTGAAATGCTTCCTTTGCCACAAAGAAGGACATTTTAAAAGGGACTGCCCTGAAAAGAAAAAGAAACAACAGGGAAAGACCAAAGAAACGGGTGATGTTGCTGTGGTATATGATGGTTATGACTCTGCAGATGCTCTTGTTGTTGGAGAATCAAAATCACATAAGGAATGGATTTTGGACTCAGGTTGCTCTTTTCACATGTGCCCAAATGCAGATTGGTTCGAATCTTTGGAAACAATTGATGGTGGCTCGGTGTTGCTTGGAAATAACAAGGCATGTAAAGTCATTGGAATTGGGACCATTCGAATCAAAATGCATGATGGGATAGAGAGAATCTTGCAGCATGTAAGGTATATTCCTGAGTTAAAAAGGAATCTTATATCTCTTGGTATGTTAGACATGAATGGTTATTGTTTTAAGGCTGAAAATGGATCTTTAAAGGTTCTTAAAGGTTCCATGGTTGTCATGAGGGGTGAAAGAAAGAATGGTCTGTATGTTCTTATGGGTAAGACAGTGATAGGAGTGTCTTCTAGTGTGACACACCCTGAAACAAACAAAGCTAAACTTTGGCATATGAGATTAGGCCATGTGAGTGAAAAGGGGTTAGTAGAACTGTCAAAACAGAACTTGTTGTGTGGAGATAAAATTAACAAGCTTGAATTTTGTGAACAATGTATCTTAGGAAAGGCTAAGAGGGTTAAGTTTACTAATGCAATGCATACCACATTAAGACCTCTTGATTATGTGCATTGTGATCTATGGGGGCCTTCAAAAACTCAAACTCATGGAGGTGGTAGGTATTTCTTGTCAATAATAGATGATTTTTCTAGGAGGGTGTGGGTTTACATCCTAAAGCAAAAGAGTGAGGCTTTTGAGAAGTTCAAAGATTGGTTACAACTCACTGAGAACAAGAAAGGTACCAAGCTGAAACATTTGAGGACAGACAATGGGTTAGAGTTTGTATCAGAAATTTTTAATGAGTTTTGCAGAAAGAGAGGCATTGAAAGACACAAGACAGTGAGTGGAACACCCCAACAAAATGATCTGGCTGAGAGAATGAATAGAACCCTCTTAGAAAGGGTGAGATGTATGCTACTAAATGCAGGATTGCCAAAAAGCTTCTGGGGAGAAGCTGTATCTACTGCCAGCTACTTAATTAACAGGTGTCCATCAGCTGCCATTGATTTCAAAACCCCTATGGAGCTGTGGAGTGGATATCCTGCAAATTATGAAAACCTGAGAGTTTTTGGATGCATAGCCTATGCTCACATCAAACAAGACAAGCTGGAACCAAGGGCAAAGAGATGCATTTTCATAGGTTATCCTCATGGTGTAAAAGGTTTCAAATTGTGGAGTTTAGAATCTGAAGGACAAAAGTGTTTTGTGAGTAGGGATGTGGTGTTTGATGAGACAAAAATGGGAAGTTTGGTGAGGTACAAGAGTGAAGTAGGTACTGATAAACATTCAGAAGATATGCAGGTTGAGGTGGAGTTGCAAGGACAAGATGAAGTCCAAGAAAGAGTTATAGCTGATAATGAAACTCAACTTGATAATACTGAAGACCAGCAAGTAACAGAAAATACCACAGACTTGCAGAACTATAACTTGGCAAGGGACAGACAAAGGAGGGTCGTTAAGCCTCCATTGAGATATGGTTATGCTGACCTTATCTCTTATGCTTTTAACGTAGCAGAAGAGATTGATTTCCAAGAGCCAAAAACATACCTGGAAGCTGTCAAGAATGCAGAAAAACAGTTTTGGTTAGAAGCTATGGAAGAAGAAATAGCTTCCTTGATGAAAAACAAAACTTGGCAGCTTGTGGATAGACCAACGAACAAGAAGGTAGTGGGCTCAAAATGGATTTTCAAGAAAAAGGAAGGTATTCCAGGGGTTGAGAAGCCAAGGTATAAAGCCAGGTTGGTGGCTAAGGGATTTACACAAATTGAAGGGGTAGACTTCAATGAAATCTTCTCACCTGTGGTCAAGCACTGCTCCATTCGAATTCTCCTTGCATTAGTTGCTCAAAATGACCTTGAATTGGAGCAACTAGATGTCAAGACAGCCTTCTTGCATGGAGAGTTGGAAGAGACGATATACATGAGCCAACCAGAGCGTTTTGTAAAACCAGAAACCAGAAACAAGGTTTGCCTCCTCAAGAAGTCTCTGTATGGACTCAAACAAAGTCCCAGACAGTGGTACAAATGGTTTGATGAGTTTATGTTGAGGATTGGATACTCAAGATGTAGCTATGACAGTTGTGTCTATCTGAAAAGAGAAGGAGGCAAAGTGAAAGTCTATTTGCTTCTATATGTAGATGATATGCTAGTTGCAAGTGACAGTGTGGAGCAAATTCAAAAGCTGAAAAGAATGTTGAATGAGGAATTTGAAATGAAGGACTTGGGGGCAGCCAAGAGGATTCTTGGCATGGAAATCATAAGGAACAGGCAAGAAAGGAGACTGTTTTTATCTCAAAAGTCCTATCTAGAGAAGGTGTTGTACAGGTTCAACATGCATGAATCAAAGAGTGTAACCACTCCACTTGGGCAACATTTTAAACTCTCAATTACACAGGCACCTGAGAGTGATAAAGAAAGGGATCATATGGCACATGTCCCTTATGCAAGTGGTGTAGGAAGCATAATGTATGGCATGGTGTGCAGCAGACCAGACTTGGCTTATGCAGTGAGTTTGGTCAGTAGATTCATGGCAAATCCTGGTATGAAACATTGGGAAGCTCTCAAGTGGACACTCAGGTATTTGAGAGGCTCTGTTAACCTTGGTTTGTTGTTCAAAAAGCAAGAAAGAAACCAAGATCAGATGGTTGGATATGTGGATTCTGATTATGCAGGGAGTTTGGATACCAGGAAGTCACTAACTGGATACATATTCACTCTCTTTGGGACTGCTATAAGTTGGAAAGCAAACCTACAATCTGTGGTAGCTCTATCAACCACAGAAGCTGAATACATTGCTGTCACAGAGGCAATCAAAGAAGCAATGTGGTTACAAGGGATGATTGATGAATTGGGGATCAAACAGAAGGTGATCACAGTATATTGTGATAATCAAAGCACAATACACTTGACAAAACATCAAGTCTTCCATGAGAGGTCTAAACACATTGATGTTAAGCTACATTTTGTGAGGGACATCATAGGGAAGGGATCAGTTAAGGTGGAAAAGATACCAACTGAAGACAATCCTGCTGATATGCTCACAAAGGCATTGCCTTCAACCAAGTTCAGACACTGTCTGGACTTGGTGAACTCTTATGAAGGTTGAAGCCCTTAGGGGCTTGTGGAGGGATCAAAGAGGAAGCAAGGTTAATTTACAGTCAAGGTGGAGAATTGTTATTTGACTTGTAAATAAATCTTGGAATCTCCAGCTCAGCATAGACAGTTAAAATAGTTGCTGGCCACAACTTTTATAACGGAAGTTTTTTTTACTTTCATTGAGCAAGGGGTAATCTTGGAAATGAATCCTATTGGTTGAAAGCTCTGCACCAAGTTTTCTTCTACGATAAATAGAGGCTTGGCAGAGGAAACCGGAGAGAGAGATTCTGAGAGAAATCACATAGAGAGAATTAGAGAGCTTGGGAAACACATTGAGAGACTTTTGTAAAACTGCATGGTATGCAGTAAAGGGGTTAACAGGATTGCATCCTTTGTGTTTGTGAAAAAACTTGTAAAGGTTCTTGGTGATTGTTTAATATACAAGAAGCTTTGATTCTTCCCGTGGACGTAGGCATTCTTGCCGAACCACGTAAATCCTGTGCAATTTTCTTTGATAGATTGTTTTATTGTTCTTGTTGGAGTTTGCAGCTGTTTCTTGGTAGGATAATATAACATTACTAAATAGATGTGGAGTGGAGGATGTAGTAGCTTCTCATGCATGTACTCCATCTCACGCATACACGCCTCAGGTTAAGATTTGTTTCATAATATTACTTTTCTTTCTTTCATTTTTTTTTTTAAATAAATTGTGTTTATGCTATTGACATTTTTTTTTTCCTGTAGTCACAACATGGGAGTGCTCCTCTAACACAAGGAACTGCAAAACTTGAAAATGCACGATGTCAATTACTACATTGGTATCCAGAAAATAATGTGGAAGATCAAGTTGTTGCGGAATGAAGAATTTCATCAACAGATCCTAAGGCCCTAGTGCACCACATAGCACTCGGAAAGAGTTACTGGAAAGTTTGGGTTGATGCAGTAGAAGATGATATAAAAGTGTGTAGACCGACGGATGAGTATGAAACTCTCAATGAAGCTATGGGAACAACAGTTGCATGGCTAAAGGATTACATCAAATTGTTGTAGAAACAAGGTAAATGGTAGTATTTTGAAAACTACTTTTTAGGTCTTTTTTGGGTATTTTGAAAGGTAAATTGTAGTATTTTGAAAGATACATCAAATTATTGCATTGAATGTTTTCTAAGTTTACAAGCTGGTGACGTGGTTTCTAGCAAGGTATATGCTTGCAGGAAAAAAAGAGAGAACTTATTTTTTTGGTGGCTTAGCAAAGTTATGGATTTGGGTGGATGTAGAAATTGTTAGAATTTTCGGTTCATGCTAGTATAGTGACCACAAGCTTTTGTGATTATGTGATATATGTACATGTATATGTGTACTTACAATTATGTGCATATAAGTATGTATATCACATGCTATGATGGGATTTTGTGTAGTTTTTTTTATGTAAGTAATTTATGGAATTACATAAATGTAAGTAATTCATGGAAGTATATGCAATGTTAGTGATGGATTATGAAATTAATGAATAAATTAATTTCTTTACAAATTGAAATTAATATTGTTCTAATCAATATGATCTATATATATATATATATATATATATGCAGCTTATTCATCAATTCCAAAAAATATATATGCAAATGCAGCAGCTCAATCATTCCCCCAGAAAAAATAAAATAAAATAAAATAAAATAAAATTCTGCAACATATTTTGTATGTTGCCTTACACCTCTATAGCAACATACAATTGAAGTTGTTATAGATATATGACTACATAACATTGTGCGTTGCCGTATCTAATCATGAAAACTTAAAGTGCATGTTGAAACGTGCAGCGCATGTTGCTATAATGTTTATGGCAACGTACAATCTCACATTGTTGTTAGTATAAGGCAACGTGACATTAACGTTGCTAAAGGGGCACACTTTATGGCTGCATGCTCTTCCCGCGCATAAGGGTGCGCGTTGCGAAAGGTTTTAGCAACACATTCTGCATGTTGCCGTATTGCTGATTTCTTGTAGTGGAAGAAAGGTTTGCTTCATTTTCGTTGATTTTCTTGATGATGAGATCAGTAAGTGTTTGTTGTGGACCAGCATCCTTGAATAAGAATGCCTCCTACAATCTCTCATCATCCTCATCGATCTCTTCCTGGGGTACATAAACAACAAATCAACCAATATTTTCCAATGAAAGTAATTGCACATGTGAATGCAAGACCCCATAAACAACAAATTGTTTTATTAGTTTCCAATGGAAGTAGCACTTCTATATACAGGATCTGTACTATACATTTCTATCTAATTGTTAAAATGAATTTAGGTAATTTAAAACAAAAACTGAAAAATGAAACAAATTAACAGACTGAAAAAATCAGGATCTGTCGACAAACAGAAGGAAAGTCAGGCAAACAGACATAAGGAACAAGTGAAAAAAGCAAAACCTACTGCGATTTACCAACAAACGTACACTGCTGGCGCGAGAAATATCATCAGCAACCAGAGATATCACTAAGTCTGTGCACATTGCCCTTGGCACTTTACTGGCTGCTAACAACAACTTTTCCTTTCCGTCCTCAGCTGTCAAATAATCAACATCACCACCAATGAATATCTATTACTAATGAAATTTCCATGTTAACAATGTATCTGGTCAAGCTGTTTGCATCGCCGATAAAAGGATTCATAATGGTGCAACATTACACTACTGTCACATTATCCTATATATGTGAAGTCATAGATTAATCACACCCGATTGAAAAAAAAAGTTTGTACACAGATTACTCTTAAATTAAGTATACATAACAAGAGAACAATAGACATAAGAAAGACAAAAAAAGAAGTTTGTACGCACATCAATCTTACTATATACCCCATGAGGATGAGATGTATTTTATTTGCTTGAATGACCCAAAAATCCTCCAGGCCTGCTTGGCAAACTTAAATAGGAAACTAATAAGAGGTTGGAAAGAGGAAGGAAGAGCTGGAAATCAACGGTATGGGAGGCGCTAGAAAGAACTATATACCCCCTTTAAAAAGACAAAGGTGTTTGTTTTGTCTAATCCTCCCACACCCCTAACTTCCAGCAACTCTCACCTTTTCCCTCTCTCTGTCTCTCTCTCCTACTCAGAAACTCTCGTGTATTTGCACTCCACACACATCACACAAAATGTAGCCCGAACTCTCTTATCTATGCATGGATGTTGAGAACTGTAGGACAGTGGTTTACCGGAATCCACTTGGTTAACTGGAACTGTTAAAGTAAATAAGAGGTTGGGAAGAGGATGGAGTAGCTGGAAATCAATGGTATGGGAGGTGTTGGGAACAACTGAACCTTTTCTGATCAAAGGATCGTCCTGCACCCAATCCTTCCATACCCAAAATTTCCAACTGCCCTCTCTCCTCTTCAGGCTTCACTGCCTCTTTCTCATAAAATGACTCTCTTGTGTGTTTGCCTCAGCCTCCTCAGAGGCTCTTAGTTATATAGACAACGTGTGGGAGGGTTTGTGGTATTTGGAAACGAAAGCGGTAGTGGTAATTTCTCTGCTCGTGAGAGGAGAAGGCGGTATTCTAAATGGAGCTAAAGGACGAAGCAACGACAGACGCTTGAAGATATTTCAGCATTGAACTTTAAAGGAAAAGAACAGATGCGGAGGAGACGTATCTCTCCTCTGATTGGTTACTTTTTTGACCTTGAGAACACGTGGGGCCCGTCTATTTGTGGAACTACACGCCTTATAAAAAATAATGGAGGTTTTGCGGGGTTTTGATTGGTTGTGGGGCCACCGAGAGGACGGGGAGACGAATCTTCGTTGTTTGGAGGGGATGGAGGGATCTCATGTGTTGACGCGTGTAAAGTGAGTGGGTTTGTGGAGACCACTCTATGTTAAGAAAAAAGTCCAAACGCAACCCTCTTGCACTCTCTCTCGTATCAACAAAGGTTGTGTTGTGTTGAAAAGTGCTTTACAGTATGAGGAGTGGCACGTGGTACCGACCCTGTGGAACTCGCTTGCTTGCCTACCTGCAGCATTTAGTACCTTATGCGTCCTTCACTTTACAAACCCTATTCCATTCCACACATCAAAATTTTGAAGATAGTCTACCATTTTTCTAAGTTATATCAATTATCTTATGCTTTCTATATACGTCTGTTTCTTTAACTTCTCCAACTTCTCTATAGTTTCTGATGATATTTTCTTCATCAGGTATGAGGTGTAAGTGTGTGTGATTTAGAGAGTGAGAGGTGGGTGGTGTTTATGAAAATGTGAGAAGGGGTTTGGTGGGTAGTGTAAAGGAGGAGTAGATAGTGGGGGTGGTGGACCTGGTGTTGATGGTGGTGGGGCACAAACGCAATGACTCTGTTCTATTTATGGAAATGTGATGGTGATCTTGTGGACCTGGTGATTCCGTTTATGGAAATGTGAGAAGGGGTTTGATGGGTAGTGGAATAGTGGGGGTGGGGTGATGGTGATCTTGATGGCATTATTTGTCGAAAACTTTTCACATTTGAAGAGGATGAAGCAATTGGGACAGGTTACAAGCCGACTCAAAATTGGTAGCCATTACAAATGAGAAATCTTCATCATTGAACTCTACTGTAGGCTTTTTCACATTTGTCCCAACGCTCTTTATCTAGGGTGGGGTCACACAGCGAAATTATTATAATGAAGAGTAATTGCCAACAACCTATTTATTCTATCCTAGTTTAAGCGGCATTGGATCCTGTAGCCACCAACACAACAAGCAAGAGATTTCACTGATAAGATTTCACTAATTAAGGTAATTGGTATCTATTACAATCAACAGTTAGCATATAGAAGGTTGAGTTTAAAAGTCCTTTTACAAAAATAAAATGCTTTTTAAGTAAAAGCCTCTAATGTAAAAGCACTTAAAAATACTTTTTGAACAAATTAAATTAATCAAATATATTAAAAAACAATAACTTTTCAAATATTTTTGTAATTTAATCTCGTAACCATATGCTGAAGTTGTATCTCTGTTATGAATCTCAAATTTACATATTTATACAAAATACTTATTTAATTCAAAACTCATTTGCTAAGTACTTTTAGAAGCACTTTAAGTAATTTTTCATGTTAAAAATGGTAAATCAAAATGTTCTTGCTCGCATAAAAGGAAAAAGTAAAATAAAATAAAACAAGATCAAAAGCAATTCTTAATAAATATATATACATCCAGGGATGTTAAGTTTACCACTGAACAGAGAGGAGACTTTGTTCGGCAATTTTTCCCTCGTTAGTCTCGATGATGTATCACAAATTGAACCAAAGATTTTGAAACTTTTTTCTATTTTTTTGTCATTCATGGATGTTTTTATTAAGTTCTGGTTCGTTCCTAGAACATGTATGCACAGTGGCACCTAGTTCTGCCAATTCCTTCACAACAGCATATATGCTTGTGATGGTAGCACTATTTCCATAGTTCATAATTATTTAACAAATACGAGGCAAAATAGAGAAAAAAAAAATTAACAAAGAAAGAAGATCACAACCCAAGTCCTTTGGTTCCACCAGTGACTAGAGCAGTCATGCCCTCATGACTCCATCTGTGTTCTTGATCCCACCATTGCTATCTGCCGAGCCATTTTCTCAGCTCTTTCTTTCTGATCTCAAGTATATTGATATCACTTCAAGTAGTTTTAGAAGGTATTTAAATTGATTAATGTCAGTTGGGTGGGGTTGGTGGATGGTCTTCGGGTATGATTGAACATACAGCAAGGCTTTCAGGATGCAAGTGAAACGGCTGATCTTCATTAATGATTGTGCTTTCTGCTTTTTGCCATAAAATCTAAAAGCTAGTGGGTTGACTTGACACTTCCTATTAAATCCTGACGGGCAAATATGAATAGATATTATATAAGTTGGTCTACCACATGTAACCATTTGAATTTTCTCCGCCAAACTTGAAAATAGTTAAACTTAATACAATAAAGATTTGGTGGTAATCTAATTAAGAGCCGAGTCTATTAGTTGGGTTTTTATTAATTTAGGGCCAAATCTTGTGTACGGGCTCGGTTGGTGAACCCAATAGTTCTGTTAGCCATTATGTATTACAAGGGATTTGTGTACATGTTTTTGGGTTTGAATTGTCCTCTATACTGATATTTTTCGATGAGCTAACCATCCATTCACAACACTAATAATAAACTGTTCCAGAGAATCTCCTGTCTGTTCTAGTTTTATAAAACTGCAAAGATTCTAGCATTGAATGCTACAAGCTACTATGTTCAAAAGAATTGTAGAAATGTACCTTGCATCAAGTGAAAGCACTTTCGGCCCATGTGTTAAAAGAAAAGCATTTTGTTGCCCATTGAAAAAAATGCGCTCATCAAAACGGTCTCCCTAAGCGACACCGTTTTTAATTTTGAAGTTTTCACTTTCACTTTGAATTTATTTATTTTTATCTTGATGATATCTAATAAACCACATTTTGAGAACTTGGTAATAAGGAAAATATATAGACAAAGCTATATTAGGAAACAATCTTCACCAATCTCTTAAGTTACAGTCGATCTCTATTAATCTCTTAATCTTTCATCAATCTCTTAAATCAACACTCAATCTTTATCAATTGCTCATGTCAACATTTTTATTCATCCCCCTAAATCATCTCTTGTACATCATCTTGTATATTTTTCATTACTATTATAGTTAATTACTTATCATATGTAGCTTGTATTTTTCTATATAAAAAATATTGTAATACTCATCAATGAATTGACTTGGTTTCAATACTTTTCTCTCTTAATCTTTCATGTTATCTAAGCCGCTGTAAAACCTCCAAAGTTCTGCAACGAATCCTCTCAAAATGGTCTATACTTCTTCAACGCCAAGCGATACTTAAAATGAGTCCAATCCTCTGCTTTATCTCCACCCCAACCATCAATCGTCAATCCTTTTGAAAATACTTATTCTCTCTACTCTATCAATACTACCACTCAAATTACTCCTCCTCTCTACTCTGTCAAAACTACCACTCATATATCCATTAAGCTTACGCCTTCTAACTACAAATCATGGCGTTTACAATTTCATGCCATTCTCCTGGGTTAAGATCTTATGGGCTTCATTGATGTCTCACGACCATGTCCGCCACCTACCGTCACGCCAGGCCATGCTCTCTGGATTCGTCAAGATCAACTGATCTTAAGTGGAATTTCTGGTTCCATCTCTCCTAATATTGTTCCTTTCATTGCATCTGCCAACACATCACGTGGGGCTTGGACAATTTTGGCTAGCACATATGCCAAACCAACCTGCGGTCGCCTGAATCAACTGAAGGAGGATCTTCGTCTTCTCCAGAAAGGAACGCAGTCAGTTACGGAGCATATGCAATAAATCGCGCGAGGTCATCGCCGACGAGCTCGTCATGTTCAACGCACCGATCGGCAACGAGGACCTTGTGTTAAAAATTCTAGCCAGCCTTGACGACGACTACAAAGATCTATGCTCGGCCTTGCGTGTACGAGAAACTCCGGTTACGTTTGATGAACTAAATGAAAAACTCATAAATCATGAAGCGTAGTCTCTTTAACATGCTGGTCTCCGCCAATCCTGCTAAAAATCCAACCCCTCATCCTTTAGAAAAAACTACCAACAACGTCCAAGTCAGCCCTCTCCTCACAACCAAAATCGCCAATTCTTCCACAAAAACACTGCCACCCTCAACCCTAATAATATTATACTATATTATTACTGGAATGAGACTTGAATTTCGGTGTCCATGTTTTTATAATGAATTTACAGTCCTTCTAATGTCAAATTTTTTGCTTAAAGCACTTTAGTATCTAAAAATTCGCTAATTCACATCATTTTAATCTTAAAGTTTCAAGTAATGCTAATATTAGGGGGGTATATTCAATCATGATTTTAAAAAAATTTTATAAACTTTTTTCGGTGAATGACTTTTGTAGAATTTCATAGACTTCTAATGACTTTACAGATTAATGAAAGACTCTTACAGACTTTTATAAACTCTTTTTTAAAAGACTTTCATTAACTTTGATAAATTTTTAAAAGAATTTATGAAAGACTTTTATGAACTTATATTGGTTTTTATAAACTTCTACATACTTTCATAGACTAACATTTCACTAACTTATAATATAATATACATTTTCTAAGTTAATAAAACTATATTTATCATGTCAATAATGATGAAAAAGTATGGTACATAAAATAAAAGTAAAATCATCTCAATTACATAAGTTGATAACTAAAATACTCAATATTTTAAGCGTTTCATTATTTATTTTATTTCTTCTACGAAAAATAAAATCTCTAATGTTTTATCAATAATACCAACATCAATAATACCAACATCGCTTTACATATCAGCAACTATAACAGTCTTTCATTTATTAGCATACTCTCTTTATTTGTTCTTGAGTCTCAAGAAATGAGTTAAAATTGTCATTTCATTAACTAATAATGATGAAGATGATGAAGACTCATAAATATTGATAAATTTTAATAGATTTTTATTTACTTCTAAAATAACAATATATTCTTTTGACAAACTCATGCCGGAAATTATATTTTTTGTAAGTTATATTTCTCATTTCAATAAAAAAAATTTCTTTTAACATAGTGTAAATAAACTTATAAAAAACAACTATCAAAACTAATGTTTTACAAAATTCAAACAGGTTAATTTTATGATATGTTACAAATATCAAAATTGACTACTATACTAATCAAATTAACGAGTCAAAAGTAAAAGTTCAAGAAATTCTCCAACATGTAATAAGAATAAACCACTAGCTAAAAAATTTTACTACTAGCTAAAATTTTAATTTTTAAAATAAACCACTAGCTAAAAAATCTCCAAATATATTTTTTTTTCTTTTTTATTTGAAATAGAGGTTTTTCCTTTTATTTTGTAGTATAAAAAACAAAGATTTCATTTATTAATTTAATCGATTTTAAAGCAATAAGATTTTTTATCTATACATTTGTGAGTTCTATTTTCATTATTTGTACATAAGAAATGATAATCTATTGGTTTACAACACAATCATTAATAATAGTTGTACTATTTATCATAAGAATAATAAGATGATTTGAATCAATATCCATCTAGATATTTTTTTTTGGGTATTTTATATATATAAATATAAATTATAAAATGTTTCATTTCTTAAATTTATTTTGTTGACATCTAATTCCTCAACTTTGATTCAAACTTGAAATCCTCTTTAAAATAATAAATTAATGTCCTTAGAAAAAGAATGAGCCTCATAAGATTCAAAAACTAAAAAGCTAACAATTTGAATATAGAAAAAAAATATTGACCATTATAATTCACAATAAAGTAGGAGTGATATATATATATATATATATATATTTGTGTGTATTTAAAAAAAAAATAAGTGAAATATTTTTATGACTATCATTGAATTTGAAGCGATTTAAATATAAAATAGATTGTAAGGTTTGTTTTTTCCTTTTTTTTTTTTTTGTTTTGTTTTGTTTTGTTTTTGTTTTGTTTTTTATTTTTTATTTTTTGGATGAGAAGAGATTTGCTTTTTATAATCAATAATAAAAGTCTATAAAAGTTTTTGAGGGGAGTGGGAGAGAATTTATGGAGTTTGATTATTATAAATTTAACATAAAAGTCTATAAAAGTCTCCCAAAGTTATTAAAATTTAAAATTCCATAAAAATCATTAACATTTTGAATACCCCATAACTTTTATAAACTCTTCAAAAGTCTTGATTAAATACCTCATAACTTTTTTAGACTTTTTAAAAATCATTAAAAGTCTATATTGAATATCACATAACTTTTATAGAGTTTTTAAAAGTTTGTATTGAATACATCCAAACTTTTAAATTCTATAAAAGTCATTAAAAGTTTAGATTGAATACACCCCCCTTAGTTTAATATAATTATTGGAGCAATTGATATTTACTCAATTGAATATTAAATAAATTAAAAAATTCGTTAATTTTTCTCATCCCGTCTAATGACTATATCAATAGAGTATAATAGCAAAATCATAAAATATGTTATATGATAAATTGAAATTTCAAATTCTTGCGAATGGATGAATTTCTGAATAATCGAGTACTAATTGCGTGCTGAGCTACTACTGTTGAAATTTGTTATGTAAATGTTGGAATTATTTTGAATAATTCTGCTTCTGATGTGAACTTTTCAAAGCCTAATTTGGCCCATATTTTTCTTGGTTGGGTTAACTTAAAAGCAGCCGCCTGCTTTCAAACTCAGGTCCAAGGCGTTATATGGTTATAAATATAAACTTTGCATGAGATACTTATTAGGGCCAATTGCACAAACCTCCCCTGAGGCTTGACGAAATTACATAAAAATGACGATGTTTGGGTAACCCACACTGATCTCCCTTGAGGTTCCAAAAACTCAACACAAACCTCCCCTACTGTTAGTCAACCGTTAATCAACTTATGTCAAGTCAAAATTGTCGAGGGTAAAATGGTCAATACACAAGTTATAAATATTTTAAATTAATATATATTAATTTAATTAATAAATAAACAAAAAAATTAAAAAAATATATTTTTAATTAATAAAATAATAATATAATATTTATACCCTAAAAAAAAATCTTCATCTTCTACCTCTCCATCATCATCTTCCTCTTCTTCATTTCATCATTTTTATCATCCATCTCTTATTTTCATCAAAATCATCATCACCATCATTTTCTTCAAACCAACATCATCAAAATCATTCATCATCATCAAACCAAATATCACTCAAATAAAAAAACTTAAAGTTCATGAAATTTGAAAAAAAAAAAATCACACTTTGGAGACCAGATCTGGTCTCCGACGATCTGGTCTCCATCATCGGAGACCAAATCTGGTCTCGCGTGAGGGAGACCTAGAGACCAGTGGTCTCCGTCGGCCCTCCATCGCCATGTAGGCCAGGAGACCAGTGGTCTCCATCGCCGGAGACCACTGTCTCCAGGTGCGTCTCTAGCGATGGAGACGTCTCTCCATCACTGGAGAGACCTTTTGGTCTCCATGGGAGACCAAGAGCAAGATCTAGTCTCCCATGGAGACTAAATAATTTTTTTTTAAAAAAAAAAAAATTATTTAATTATTTAATTAAATTAAAAAATAAAAAAAGTTTGAATTTAAATTTGACTTGAGGGATGTTTTAGTCTTTTTGTATATTTGACCGTTGACCGTGCAAATTTAACCGTGGTCGATTAACGGTAAGGGAGGTTTGTGTTAAGTTTTTGGAACCTCAAGGGAGGTCAGTGTAGGTTACCCAAATATCGTCATTTTTGTGCAATTTAGTCAAATCTCAGGGCAGGTTTGTGCAATTTACCCTACTTATTAATGGTGATACTCAATTATTGTTTTTCTTTTTTTTTGGTAGGGGGGGGGGGGGGGGGGGAGGTGCGGGAGGTGCGGGGGTGTGCAGCGCGCAAGGAGACGGCGGGGTAAATATATGGACGTAACACTATATACAAATATCATGAAAAATCTCTCTTGATACTTTGGAATATGTCAAAAACACTTCTTAGAAATTCATAAAAAATTTTGTATGCAATTAAGGTCATGATAGGATTAGAAGCAATCAAGCCAATTATTTTTATTACTATTTTGGGTTTTAGTGGCCTTTGTTAACATATGGGCTGATGGAAACAATAATCACCCATGAGACAGCCCAAGCAAACCTAGAGGCACTCTTTGCAAAACTCATCAATTGATTTAATTCTGTTCTAGGAAGAAGCCCAATTTATACCAATATTTAAGAACAATACAGATCCCTTTCTCATTGCGCTCTCAAAGTTAGATAAGATTTTTTTTTTCTTCTGACTAATGTGAAAATGAGAAGATGTGATGCCTTTTGATTGAAATCTTGTGATTCTATCACCAGCTCAATAATTTGAGTTTCAATATCACTAACCTATGTGTATTGACAAAAATGCCCTTAATGAGATAGAAACCCTTCTCTTTTTTCTTTCATCTTTTCTCTCACCATTTTTATATACTGATTCTTATATTTCTCTCTATAATATCATTTTTCATAGAAGAAAATCATTAGTTTGGTGTTCATAAAAGTGATTTGATTCTCTCTATTTTTTCCTCTCACCATTTATAGATACTGATTCTTACATTCTCTCTCTATATTATCATTTTTCATGAAAAAAAAATTATTTTGGTGTTCATAATAGTTATTCGACTTGTCTCTAATGAAAAGACTATTGTAATTGCTTGAATTTATGAACTTATGGAAACAAGGAGAAAACTTGAATTTGGAAGGATAATTCGAAGATATGAAAAATGAAACAAGTAGAAAGAGAAGAAAAATAAAAATGTATCCCTCAAAAGACTTGTCTTTTGAAGGAATAACTTATATCTTGAAGGAATGACTTATGTCTTGAATGTCGGCAAGAAAAAGTTATCTCTCGAAGGAAAGAAATATCTCTCAAAGAAAGGAAATATCTCTCGAATAAATGACATAATTCTTAAAGGAAGAAAATATCTCTTAAAGGAATAACTTATCTCTTGAATTAAATACTTATCTCTTGAATGAAATCTAACTCTCACTCGAAAATCAAGTTTGGTGAAAGGGTATTTTTTCTTGTACACATACTTTAGTACCACTGAAACGGAAAAAAAAGGTGAAAAAGTGTTAAAATAATAACAGAGGTCCCAAGTTTACAACTATTCTAAAATATTTAACACCAACTATAAAGAAAATAATAGACATTTGTTTTCCAAAAACCTAAAAAAAAAAACGATGGATTTTTTAAATGAACTAATTAAGTTGAAGTATGGTATTAGAAGATAAGTATGATAACACTTGGATATTGAACCTGGACCCGAACCTAGAGGGGTTTTTTTTTTTAATTTTTTATTTTTAAGATGTCACATACGGTAGGGCAATTCAAATCTAGGGTATTACCAAGCTGAGTAAAAGCCTTTTGCTTCCAAATCACATTGGACAAGTGATATCTAGACCAAAGAGTTGAGAGGCATAAGATGTCAATAGAAAATAAAGAGCACAAACAATTAAAATGCATATTTGCTTCATGGTATTTCATCTATGTGCTCTCTATCTTTTGTCAATAAGTTTATGTAGTGAGTCCAATTCAATATCATTCAATTTAAATTTATTTAAAATATTCATAACCGATTCTAAATTTAAGAAACTAAGTTTTCACAATAGAAGCAATCTTGATTGCAATAGTTTTTACCGGCATGGGGTTTGATTGTCCATAAGATGGTTGCGGGCTTGATGCATAGTACATATTACATGTAGTAGGGTTTGGCATGGTCTGGTTCAATCCTATTTCAACTAAAACCAAACCAAACCAAAAATTTGGGTATTGATAAAACTAGGACCAACTTTTTCCCTAGACCAGACCAAACCAAATTAAATTGGTTCGGTCTAACAAATATGAATATAATACGAGCTTGATATTTTATTATATTCATTTTAACCACATTTTTAATGAGAATGATTATTGTTTCCATCAGCGCTGGTGCCAAAAATTCTTATTAGATGGGTTGCTTTATTAAACTAACAATAATATTTAAAATACTAAGATTATATAGCAAAATATGAAATTTTTGTTTTGATTAATTTCTAATTGTCTCTAACAACCCTAGAATAACTAAAAATGAAAATAAATAATTCATTTAATTAAGTGCACATAAAATTTTACAATTTAAAAATCTCAAATTAAAGAAAAAAATGAAATAACATTTTCATCAATTGATAATCTATATAAAGCATAAAGAAAAGAGGACTTAGTTATTGATTTGTGATTACACTATAACCATTGGAAATTGAATTATGTTAATCTTACATTCAAATTAGAAATTAAGTTTTTACTAGGAATTAAATTAAACATATATAACATAAAATATCAGTTTAGTCAAGAAGAGTTTTTATATAACTCAATTGATTACAAATAGATGTAAATTACAAGAACAAATGAAAAATAAGAAATAAAATTGAAATCATAATTGTACATTGAGAAATTATATGTAACAAACTAAAATTTAGAATTTTAGAATCCATTGATTAGATTTTCAAGTTAAGTTCGAGATATCAATATTCAAAACGTCTAAGAATTCACTGATATTTCAATAAAAATTATAAATACATTTACATTTATTTTTTATGATATATTATTATTATTATTATTACAATAGAGATATAACAAATAGCATAAATGTATGAATAGAAATTAAAGAAAAAGATAGAAGTTAAATATTAATAAAGATAAGGATAGAAAGAATAAAAATTAATAAAATGATATATGTACAGCTGCTTTTTTTTTCACTGTGACCTTTTATGGAAGGAGTTTGAGGTTGAATAATAAATGAGGGAGAAAAAATGTATTAACTTAATCATCTATTATTTTTTATATTGATGTATTGCTTAGTTATTATTCATGTTAATGTATTACTTAATTATAAAAAATCTAGAAAAAAAGAGAAAGCCACGAGGGGATACTTGTTAAAGGACTGATCTCTTTCCATTTGTCCTCTCATAAAAGAACACAGCTTTTCCAGCCACACCTCACAAGACGTCATGCTTTTAAGCAAACGTTACAGTGTCGTGAGTCAACAATTAAGACTTGATTTTGATAACAAAGAATCTGTGAAACAAGAATTAATAGCGGTTGAACAATTGAGCTTAAAATGTCTGATAAAAGAGCACATTTCCTTCCACTTGATTTTCTATAAAAGAGCACATTATTTCCATGCGTCCCTTTCGGAGCCCTTGCTTTTTGGGAAAATTAACAGTGACAGACTAACTGAACCTATTGGTAAAGTTTTGCTAGTAAAAAATTTTTGTGGATTGAATCATCTTACAAAGAAATATGATCTTTAATTCTTAATAGAAATTGGTAAAAATTTATTTATGAATGACAATATGCATTCAACAAAAATAGCAAAGCACGCTTCATACTTTCTGCTATCAAAAACTTTGACTATTGTTTAAAAAACAAAAAGATTTTGTTGAATTCCTTTTTGTCAAGTTTCCTATTTGTTTTTTGAAATTATTACAATTGATTTGAGTCTTGAATAAGTGAAAGACGACTTGAGCTCAAAGGCTTGAATCTTGATACTGAATCAAATACACAAACGAGAAAAGCGCCATGGGAAAATGCTCCAACCTCTGCATTTTTGTTTCTCTGAATTTAGAAAGAAAAGTAGACTAAGTTAAAACTTAATTAAATAGAGTTGATGAAATTCCATTTTGAGCTTTTGATGAGGTGAGCTATAACTTAAAAAGTATTTAATGTCAATTTGAGAAATATTCTAGCAATTTAAGCTTTTCTACAAGTTCAATATGAAACATTTTCAACAAGTTCAAACAAATCTATGCTTAATTATTACAAACTTTTGAAGCGAAACTAAACATCATTGACATGATCGGTAAACGAGCATTCCTCAATTGATTCAGAGTACTCTAGCAACTCAGTGGATGAATTAGATTGAATCTCCCTAATAGAGTTACATTGAGTAGAAGGAGAAAAGAAAGGCTTCGGTGGCATTTGCAAATCATCGATGCTTCCTTCTAACATTTCAACAACTTTGGTTATTGATGGACGATCTGCTGCCTTCACTTGAATGCACCATAACCCAATTATGCACAATTTTCTTCCTATCACTTCTTCAAAGCTACTCACATTTTGGAGCTCCAAGTCTCTTCCTTCAATTATTTGATCATATACCCATGATGGGAAATATGCTTTGCTTGAACGAGTTGCCTCTGCAAATGAATTTCTTCTTCCACCGACCATTTCCAATAACAACATTCCAAAACTGTAAACATCTGACTTGGAAGAAATTGTTCCAAAATTTCTTGAAATCAACTCTGGGGCTATGTAACCTATTGTTCCTCTTGTAGCACTAACACATATGAAATCATTTTCCTTTGGATATAATTTTGCTAGCCCAAAATCTGCAACTTTTGGGTTGAAATTGTGGTCTAGCAAGATATTGTGAGGCTTAATGTCGAAATGAAGAATGCGCACATCACATCCATTGTGGAGGTAGTCAATCCCACGAGCTGTTCCTAAAGCAATTTTTTGTAGCTTCTCCCAACTGAAAGATTGACTGCTACTTTTCTTTGAGAAGATATGTCTGTCGAGAGACCCATTAGGCATATACTCATATATAAGTGCACGCTTCGATCCTTCAAAACAAAATCCCACTAATCGTACTACATTGGAATGGTGAATTCTACCAATTGTAGAGACTTCGTTGATGAATTCTTCTCCACTGAACTTGGAGTTTCCAAGCATCTTAACAGCAACTAAGCTTCCATTAAGAAGTTGTGCTTTGTAAACTGTGCCGAAGCCACCTTGGCCTAGTTTGTTTCTGAAGTGGTTTGTTATTGCAATGATCTCAATATAGGAGTATCGTTTAGGCATCCAGGATTGTTGATTGTACAGAAATTTCTCCACATTATCAACTGTCTTCTTCGTTTTTCTGTATTTGCATATAATAAACACAACGAAAACCATAACAAAAACAAATCTTTGTATAAGAACGCAAAAAATGATTTTGGAAATCTGATCGAAAAGTAAACCATCAATATTGAAGTCCATTTGCAGATAGCCAGATAGAAAACTCTCATATAGATAGCCAGATCGAAAACTCAGATGCAGATAGCCAGATAGAAAGCCAGATGGAAAAGTCCGATATAGATAGGCAGATAGCAAACTCTGATACAAGAAGTACAGTAATCCCAGGAGTAAGGAAATGATGCCAAAAAGATAAGTTGCTAGGAATGTAACGAATATTACTGGGAGTGGCGAGATCAGTGGAAGTGAGGCTTCTGCGCATGAGTGCATAAGAGTTATAAATTAGTAAGGCATGTACAGATATATAGTAGAGATAATTTCACAAAACAATTGAAATTACAAAATAGGAAAATATTAACCAATCAACAAATTCGATTGACAATATAGCAGATGCAGAAAGATAAGCTTACTTACGTTTTTTGCATTTAAACCTATATCGTTCCCTGTCTATAGACGTACTACAATACTAACCAGCTGATTCATTACAGTCCTTGCACTCAACGGACCATACAAGATTGAAACCTGACTGCAACAACTTGTTGATGGCTTCGTAAGAAGGAAACCGCACAGATGCAGAATGTGTTGGAACGGTTGAAATGAACGAACATGATTTTGGAAGATTGGCTATCCAGTAGACATCATAAGTAACACAAAAATACGACTGATTTTCACTGAAGCAAAGAAGTCTGCTACGAGTGTTTTCACTGATATTTCTAGAGCACCTCACCAAATTGAAATAATCATTGTATAATTCCATATAACGACCATCAGCAATATGACGACTACCAGTCATATAACGCTCATAAGAACCTATTGGAGGCCATCTTGATAAACTGGACAGAAGGCCGCAGCTTCCATTGGCAAAGTTAACATCAACAACCGTGATTATTTGTCGATCATAGGAAATTCTCTTAACAAAATACTTTCCTGAATCGAATTCCAGGATGGTTTTATTGCTCTGGCAAGAAAGTTCATAGTCGGTTTCACCACATCCTTTTGGATCGCCCTTTAGCCGAAAAGGGTAGCTTATATTCTTGATGTCTCCACATGAAGAAGAACAGAATTTTTGTTGAAGCTTTCTTGCCTGTATATCTTTGGTGAACAGCAAGATCAAGAGAGCAAAAAGAAAACTTAAGAAATTTGATGATTCTGTCCTCATGGCTCCTACTATGAATTTGGACGAGAATTTGGTAGAAATAGGGAGTGGAAAATTTTTAGCTGTTATACAACATTTTAGAATTGCTTGTTTCATTAACCATCAAACATACATTTGCACAGGGAAGTCAAAGTCAAGGCACTACATTATTGTTGTGTGTCAAAAGGCCAAATGAACGCGTAGAAAAACAAGTAGTACACGTAGAAAAACATATATTTGTGATCTTTCGTGGAAAAACAAGTGGAACTCAGAAGTCAAATCGACGCACTATACATATTTTAGATTTTTATTTTGGACTGACTAATCTATGCTCAAAGGAGAAGAATATTGTATCAAGACAGCAGCAGGAGGACCACCACAATTAAGGGGAAAGAACATTGCCATGTACCATGATTGTGATGAGGATCCACAGTGCAGGCATTGCACAGAATAACCTCTCCAACGAGGAAATGCGAATTGAATAGGAATGTGTTCAGTCTAACTTAGCGAAAGCAATTAAACAGTTCTTTACATAATTAACTGCCACATTAATTATCAAAATTGCTTTAAAAATGGAATTTGTTAGTACTTGATAAAATAAGATTAATTTTGAATTATTGAAATATTCTCAAATTAATATCCTTAACAAATTCAATAAATCAAACAACACTTTAAAAGAGAATTTGGCTCAAAATTATTAAGATTTGGAATTAACATATTAGTTGCAACTAGTTTTATTCCGATTAGGATGATTCTAATCTGGGTGGCTCTATTACCATCCAAAAAAGTTCTTGACACACCCCTGTTTTAATAACAAGTTTTATTATAAAAATAACCAGAGATACAATTACTTAGAAGGACAAAACTATATACTATAGTTAACAAACTAAACATTTTCTTGGCATCTATACCCAATTTATTATAAACTCTAATAATTTATACAAAATCAATATCAATATCACAACAAAAAAATTTAATTTTCACTTGTATTCAATGAAAGAATGAAAATCTACAAGTTGAATTTTAAATACATGTATACTTTTGTTCTAACTTGTACTGTTGTTTTCTTATTGAACAAAAATCAAATCTATAAAAAGGAAAAGTAGTCAGGTTGGTTTTTGATTTTAAATAAGTGCAGTACTATAAATTGCGTAACAAATGGTTCTCAGATTAAAAAATCATTTTTAATTTAAACTTTGTTTCATAAGTTGTTTTTGTTGCATTTCATATAACAAAATTTTTCTTGAGGTATTTCATCGAACAATTTTTTGACATCTATTATAAAAGCAATTGTTGTTATATTTAAAAATTTTGAATTTAATAGATTTAGTGAGGAAGAGAACAAAGGTTAGCCTCTTAATTGGAATGAAAAAATGAAAACTTGAGGACAACTTGAAGTCTTGGGTTGTGAAAATTGGAAAACTTTCTATTTTATTCTAGCATATTTTTTAATAATTATTTCATTTTTTAAATTAATCTTTTTAACAAGCTTATTTTTATGAATTTTTGAAGTTTAATTATTTAGTTAGGGACAATTAATTTCTCTTAGTCCTATTAAAACTAAGTCTCTGTCAAAAAAAGCAAAATGAACGCGGAAACAAAGATGTGGTCTTTTGTGGAAAAACAAATGGAACGCAGAAATTGTTGTTGTCCAGATCATGTCACGGTATCCTATCTTACCGGTTACGTTAGTAATAATTTGAATGAGTCATCTTCAAAAATTTTTTTAAAAAAAAAAAGAAAAAAAGGTCAAGCCGACGTGCTAAACACATTTTAGGTTTGTCGAGAGGTGGTCCCAGTAAGGGCCACTTGTGTCTAAGCCTCCGAGCATTCGTGGCCCCTGAATGCCTGAACAAGAGATTCCAGACTGACCATTTGACTACTTCGTTAGATTTTTATTTTGGGCTGACTAATCTATGCCTCAAAGGAGAAAAGTATTGTATCAAGGCAGTGGCAGGAGGACCACCACAATTAAAGAGGAAAGAACTTTGCCGTGTACGATGGTCCATGATTGTGATGAGGATCCACGGTGCAGGCATTGCACTGAATAACCCCTCCAACAAGGAAATACGAATTGAATAGGAATATGTGTTCTGTCTAACTTAACGAAAGCAATTAAACAGTTCTTTACATAATTACCAAAATTGCTTTAAAAATGGAATTTGTTAGTATTTGATAAAATAAAATTAAATTTGAATTATTAAAATATTCAAAATAATATCCTTAACAAATTCAACAAATCAAACAACAGTTTAAAAGGAAAGTTTGGCTCAAAATTATTAGAATCTTTTGGAAGTAACATCTTACATCTTGGTTGCAATTAGTTTTATTCCGATTATGATGACTCTAATGTGACCCAAAAAAATTCATGGCACACCCATATTTTAATAAAAACTTTTATCACTAAAATAACTGTAGATAAAATTGCTTAAAAGGATATAACTATATAATCAACAAACTAAACATTTTCTTGGCATCTACACCCAATTTATAATAAACCCTAATAATTTAGACCAAATCAAAATTAAAATCACAACAAATAAATTTAATATTCACTTGTAATCAATGAATAAATGAAAACTGACATGTTGAATTTTAAATACATATATATACTTTTTTCTAACTTTTACTAATGTTTTCTTATTGAACAAAAATAAGATATATAAATAGGAAAAGTAGTCGGATTTTGTTTTTGGTTTTAAAAAAGTGTAGTGCTATAATTTGGATAATACAAGGCTCTTAGATTAAAAAATAATAATTTTTAATTTGAACTTTGTTTGATAAGTTGCATTTCTTATATATCTGATAACAAAGTTCTCTTTGAGGTATTTCATCCAATTTTTTTTTTTAATTTTGTTATAGAAGCAATTTTTATTTAAAATTTTTAAATTTAATAGATTTATTGAGAAAGAGAATAAATATTAGCTTCTAAATTAGAATTAAAAAATAAAAACTTGAGCACAAATTGAAGTCTTGGGTTATGGAAATTGGAAAACTAGTATAATTTGTTTAAAGGACTTTTTTTTTTCCTTTCCCATTGTCATGACTTTTTTTATTTTTCGCTTGCTAACATATAAGGATAATTTTGGTATTTTGATTGGTGTAGAAAGCAAAAAATAATTTTTTATTTTTTTAATATAAGTGTTATAATAATTTTTTTTGGGTGACACTTCCTCGTATCATTAATCCTTACTGTTATACATTTTTACAATTTTGAATATTTTTAATTTTTTTATTTGTTGACAAATGAAGTTACAACTATCGAAATCTTATGAGATAAGACTACAAAACACAACTCGAATCTCTACTTCTTAATAAATAGAAGAAAACTACTTATACAAAGTAAAAAAATTACCCACATATTGATAGAACTTTAATGATTTAAATCGAATCACTTAAAGATATTACAGTGGGTGGACTGATCTTATCACTTGTTCAAGTCGCTTTCCTCTACCAATTTAATTATTGTTGAAAGGTCTATTCCCTTCACTTGAATGCATCATATCCCATTTATATACATAACTTTCATCCTATCCAAGCTTCAATTTTACTGATCACATTTTGGAGCTTTAAATTAAATTTCTTTTAACAATATAGTATTTGTTATTTGTGTGAAATGATATTTTATTAAGGAATTTGATTACCTTATTAAATGACAAATAATTATAACGGCTGCTAAAATCAACCGATGGTTATTATCTATCAGGAAGTTATCTAATTGCAGTCAAATCCCTTATTAAATTATTCATTTTGTGGACTGCCATAATTCAGTAGCATTAAACCAAGTTGTCTTTCATGTCAGAGATTGTCGTGAATTCAAAGTCGTCGATGACCTTCTTCCGCTTGTTTTTCCACGAAAGACCGCATCTCTATGTAAGTGTTCATTTTGCCTTTTGACAAACAACACTAGTGTACTGCCTTCACTCTGACTTCCCGGTACAAATATATGGTAGGACGTAAGACTTGGTTAAATTTTATCTATTGGATTCATTAACGATTATTAAAGTCAATACGGTGATTATTATCGATAAATAATTTATCTAATCATAATTAAATCCTTTATTAAATTATTCATTTTGTGGACTGCCACAATTCAGTAGCATTTAACCAAGTGGTCATTCATGTCAGAGATTGTCGTGAAATTAAAGTCTTCCATGCCCTTCTTCCACTTGTTTTTCCACTCGTTTTGCCTTTTGACAAACAGCCATAGTGTAGTGCCTTGACTTTGATTTCCAGGTGCAAAAATATATGTCATACGTGAGACTTGGTTTAATATTGAGAAAAAGAGAGAGAAACAAAAATTAATAATGATGAAACATGGGATTTTCTCTTTCCAATCTAATTTTTACTTCGTTTCTAAATACATTAATTTAATAGATTTATTAAAAAAAATAACAAACATTAATCTCTAAATTAGAATGGAAAACAAAAACTTGAACACAGATTGAAGTCTTGGGTTGTGAAAATTGGAAAACTGGTATAATTTGTTTAAATACACTAAATTGGAAAACATTAGCCTCTATTGTGATTGATTGATCTTGGATGTTGGCTGCTTGTTGGTCGAAGCCTCAGTATTAAATATTATGATGTCCGTTTAATCTACGGTTTAAGGGCTTGTGAGGCATCTCCAATTAGCTGCTTTGCAACGTCCTCATCTCCTTCTGCCCCAACCTCTAAACTGAACTCTCTTCCTCGGTTTTCTTTCTGCTGCATGCAAATCAGCTCCAACATCATATGGTAGACTGGTAGTTAAAGACATAAAACTTGCTAAAAACTTCTCCAAAGTTCCTAAAGAAGAACTCAAGTGCAATATAGTCAGCTGTTCCTCCTGCTATTGTCTTGATACAGTCCTTTTCTCCTTTGAGCCCAAAATAAAAATCTAACAAAGTAGTCAAATGGTCAGTTTGGAATGACGCGTTCGGGCATTTAGGGGCTGATCAGCTTTACTAGTTTTTCCGCGAATGCGAGGAGCCTAGGACACAAGTGGGCCTTACCGGGACTACATTTTGACAAACAAAAAATATGTAGAGTGCGTCGACTTGACGTCTGAGTCAAGGTATATCAAGACAGAGACTGAGTTTTAATATGATTAAGAGAAATTGGAATAATTGAACTTCAAACATTCATAAAAATGACCTTGTTAAAAAGATTTTGTACCAAATCCATCTACAAATATATCTTATATTATCTTTTTTAATAGGCAAGCCATTTCAACTTAAATCATTGCTTTAAATTTGTGATTTCAACGTTTATTTATTCGTATATACCTTTTGAATTAAATAAAAATAGATAGATAAATATTAAAATCATAAACATAAGTCAAAATTTTAAATTGATAAAACATTATTTTTAGTATGATGCTTTTTAATGTGTTTTGTTAGAACTTGTATAAAAGTTTAAGTTGATATAGTCAAATCTTATTTTAATATGGTATTTTTTAATATGTTTTGTTAGGACGTGTGTGTGTGTTACAAATATAAACTAAAATTTTAAGTGGATATAATCTAATCTTATTTTGAATATGATACTTTTTATTCTGTTTTGTAAGGGTATCGGTGTTACAAATATATGTCAAATTTAAGTTGATATAACCTAATCCTATTTTAATATCATAATTTTTAATGTGTGTGGTTTAGGTTATATTCATTTTAAATCGTAATTTCAACATGGATTCATTTGTTTTCATTTAATCCAAGAGTAAAAAAGGTGAAGAATTCAAGGTAGATAAACAATTAAATTGAGAGAATTGATGAGTGGCTATTGAAGTTAACTTTTTAACTGCAAATTTATTAGGTGTGGGAATCAGAATCTTGCATAATTTTACATATGGGAAATGAATTCTGATAATCGGTGAGACTTCGAATACCAAAAGCGGTAATTGGTTGTCCCCATTGAATAATTGTGTTGGACCTTACACCTCTTAAGTACTATACAGGCACGCACACACGCATACTATTTGGTTAAATTAATAAATATGACTTGTCTTTGCTTATAAACTTACGGTGTGTGTTTAGTTTAGTGGAAATATCACTAGATGGCTAAGACAAAAATATATAGTTAATATTTTTATTCCATCTCATTATTTCTAATATTTGGCAGTAGAATAACAAATGCTAATTGTATTAGTTCCGTACCGGGATTATAAATGTTAGAATTATATCGTATTGTCCGGATTACCGAAATTAAGAATGATATTAAGTAACATAAGTCACTTCCATTTTTATTTAAATTCGTATATAGAATGTTTTTCATTATTTTTTACTTCAATTTTGAAAATTGAATATCTTTCATATCGTATTGTGATGTTTTCTATATTGTATTGGTAAATGTTTTATTATTTTTAATATATTTGCAATCATTACTATTACCATGAAATTATAGTTTTATTTTTACTGTAAAATTATTTTATAAAATTATAATATATATTTATGATTATATACAACATCGTAATATGTAATGCTTACTTATTGAATTGACAGTTCACCTCTCATGTCTATTATATTTACAAATTAGTAAACTATATTTATCTTGAGAGAACTTCGAGATATTGGTGTCACTTAGAGGGGGATTTCGGTTTTATTATTATGGTTATATCTCTTGTTATTGTTAAAGAAACATTTAAGTTTGTTTCATTTGTTAGGATTTAAATATAATAATTGATTTTGAATTGTCGTGAATTTGAGTTGTTAAGACTTTTATTGAGGTGTTAAGACGGATTTGTGTTACTGAAATAAATTAAGACGGATTTGTGTTACTGAAATAAATACTTTATGAAGTTATTTTTTTTCTATTGTATCTTAATTTTGAAGATTTAAGTGATTGATCGATCATTTCATTATAATGGTTTTTACGTCAAACTAGGGTGTTACAAAAAAAGTATAGCATTGCTTCTAATTAAATTACATATTTGCAGAATATAATCATGTACCTCTATAAAAACAATCTAATGTATCTATTTTACACATACATCCAATATAAAAAGAACAATCTAATGTATTTATTTTACAAATACATCCAATATTTGAAACAAGGAGTTCCTTTCAACTGTCCTTAATTAAAATCTAAGAATTTTCAACCATTTCGACATTTGAAGAAACAAAGGGCTTGGGAGGTATCACCAAGCTTTGTAAGTCACCTTCAAGCATTTGCATCACCATTGTCATGGAAGGCCTATCTGTTGGATTCCACTGAATGCACCAGAGTCCCACAATTGCTAGCTTCTTTGCAATTTCCTCATCTCCATCTTCCTCAATTTCTAAGCTGATCTCCCTTCCTTGGCTCACTCTATTGTAAACCCACTCAGGAAAGTAAACTTGGCTCTGATTTTCAATTGTAAGATCAATGTTCTTTCTGCATCCAACCATCTCCAACAACATCATTCCATAGCTAAAAACATCAGATTTGTAAGAAACATCTCCAAAATTCCTCGAGTATAGCTCAGGTGCAATATAGCCAATAGTTCCTCTAGCAGCTGTCATTGATACAACACTTATCTCCTTAGAACACAGTTTGGCAAGCCCAAAATCTGAAATCTTTGGTTGGAAATTATGGTCTAGTAAAATATTGTGAGGTTTGATATCAAAATGAAGGATTCTTTGTTTGCATCCTTGGTGCAAATACTCTATTCCACGGGCAACACCAAATGCAATCTTTTGCAACTTCTCCCAACTCAAAATTCTATGGTTCGATTTGTTCATTTTTGCAAAAATGAATTTCTCAAGAGATCCATTAAGCATAAACTCATAAATGATAGCACGTCGAGTTCCTTCTGAGCAGAATCCCAAAAGACGAACAATATTAAAATGGTGTATTCTACTTATAATAGCCACTTCATTGATAAAATCTTCTCCATTTCCTTTTGAATGTTCCAAAATCTTGACAGCAACAGGAATTCCATTAGAAAGTTTTCCTTTATAGACACTTCCAAAACCTCCTTGGCCTAGTTTGTGCTTAAATTTGCCTGTTATCTTCTTAAGATCACTGTAAGTGTATCTTGTTGGATTGAGGGTCTTGTAGTCTTCCAGGAACTTCTCTACTTGTAGCTGAATTTCTCTGTCCTTGTCAGATTTTATAGTTTTGTAAATGATCAGTGCCACCAATGTAAAGAATATTGAGCCTCCAATAGTTGTGCCTATTATTACGGAAATTGGAAGAGGACCTGCAATTAATTAAGGACAAAGAAGTTAGTTCAAGCGCTTACCTTGTGGACAACTAACGATGCAAACGCCACCCACTTTTCGTTTTTGACAATGCAAAAACTGTAAATCATTCTCAAACATTTTGGTGTGAGTGATAGAATATTATCTTTTTCATGCATAATTGAAATATATATCTAACCAACTTAATTAATTGGCATCCAAATTGCAGTCAGTTTTAATTACACGTTATATATTTGAAGAATAGTTTATTCTTGACGTATGCGTTTTATATCTTCATATTAGTTCTAAAATGTAACTCGTCTTTTTCTCCAAAAAAAATCCTAAGTAGTCATTTCCATGGTTAACTATTTATAAGAGATTTCATCAATTAATCTAATTGGTATTCTCAACGTTAACCTTAATCATATGAAAAATGCTTGAAGTATACATGAAAAGACATCTATACCGAACTCGAATGTTTAGGATTGTTTGGCTTTTTGGAAAAACATTTTTTTATATCAAGTTACTTAAGATGTAACTAGTCTTCATACCAGAAGTAAATTAAAAATAAAAATAAAAATAATAAATAAATAAAACTAATTAGTTGTATCCCAAGAGGCCTCCTCGGAGATTGGATTCTCTTTTAAGGAAAAAAAAAAAACTGTAATGTTTTTCTTTGTTTCATTTTTGATAGAAAATATATTGATTATCACACACACATAAGGACAGTTTAGTCCTATAAATTAATTTGCATAAACCCTTATAATTAAAGGATGTTTTTGTTACCTTTGTTTTTGATACAGATGGTTGAATCGGCTGTAAAGTTGAACCCACAAAAATTTTTTGATTTCTCACAGCCGTAGCATCCTTCAAGAGCTTCCCATGCCAGCACCATCCTTCTGGTTTCCAGAAACTTCGTGACAGTGTTGTTGAGATCCTTAGTGGGAGGTAGTGGAGACCAAGTTTTTTCAGACATGCTGCAAGTTGAAGGCAGATAGGCCACTGAAGTATAAGCATAAGTTACAAAAACAAAATTTTTATCATCACTTATGCATGCAATCGGCCCTGCTTCTTCTAAATCTTGGTCGCGCCCTGCAATATTTTCTGTGCAGTTCACTATAGCGATTTCGTTTTCATAATCGCTGATAAAATCAAATTTGGAGCTTGTAAGGTTTAGAGACAGAAGAGTTTTTACAGGGCACGTGGTTTCATCAGCAGCAGCAATAGTAATCCTACTGTGACGATAAAAAATTTCTTGCACAAGGAATTCACCATTGCTGGAGGAAGAAGGAAGGTGCAAGATTGTGTTGTCGTTATTCGAGCATGATAATTCAAAACCCTGGAGGCCACAAAAGACCGGTTGAGTTTTGAGTCTGAAGGGAAATCTGATTTCTGGGCCATTTCGACCGCATCTGGTTGGTGGACAGAATTGATATGTAATATTTGTACTAGTGTTGGATTTGGCTTCTGTGTAAGGCAAGAGAAGGAAGAGGAGGACTATACTCGGATGCAGGGACATTGGAGAGTGGGAGAGAGTTCTTTGTTAATTGAAATGCGAACAAACTCTTTTCTGTGGATTAACTTAAGTAGGCAAATTTCGTTGATTACACTTTATTTACTTTTTGTGGGTCAGTTTTCTCCGACTTACGCAATTCAGAGAAATTTCCTACAGTTTCAAGGGCAATGTAAAATGACACTATTTTTTTTTTTTTTTAAGGTTTGACAAATTCAAAGATAAAGACAATTCAATAATTCCGCAGGTCTTCTGTTTGTTAATTTTTCTATGCAAAAGCAAGTGTCACTACTCACCTATACTTTTACTGTTGTAAATTGCACATCACTTCCATTTCAAAACAAGTTGATGTATTCAAGAAGCCTGTGAGTATATTTACTTCAATGTAATCATTTCAATTTACAAGTTTAATGGGTAAATTGCACAAAAACTACCTAAGTTATGGTATAATTGTAACTAGCTAAGACTTTTGGTCAAAATTATACAAATCTCCCCTCTCGTTTGTTGACTTTCTTCCAATTTAATAGTTGACTAACTTTTCCGAGTGATAAAACATCCAACATGCCCTTTCTGACTTATTTTATAATTTATTTATGTTTTAAATAATTAATTTATTTGTAAAATTAATACAATAAAAAGATATTTTCACTTGACTGTCAGCCTATCCGGGATCAATATCATCATTGATGTGATCAGAAGATTTCTCTGTTCTTCACCCAAACATTTCTCTCTATTCTTCTACCCAAAAATCATATATTTAATTATTATTTTCATCTCTCAATTCATCACCCAAATAAAATATCTATTTATTGATCATCCAAGTCATTAAAAACTTTTTTTCCTAACTTCTTCATCATCACAATCACAAAAGAAACATATGAAATAAAACTTTTATAACACAGTTGAAAAAAAAAAAAGAACCTAAGTTGCTCGTGGAGGAGCGATCTGCTACACTACGAAGCAACATATTGCTCCACCATGAAAGAGCATATCGCTCTAACGGAGGAGCGTCCTCCGCAAAAGAGAGATCTCCTCAATAAGAGACACATCTACCTATCGCGGAGCAAATCGCTTCTCCTTCTGAAGCAATATGCTACTCTTTACTCCAAATAAAACTTTGCTTTTGAAGTTCATAGACCGATCTGAAAGTTTCTGATCGTTCCATCGTTTGTTATATGTACATATAGTTAGATTTTCTTAAGCTAGAATTTTATGTTTTTTTAATTAAAATAGATTTATTATGAAGAAGATCTAATTGCCTCCATCCGAGTATATGGACGAGATATAATCTCCTCCATCCATTATAATTACTTAATATATTAAATAATATATAAATTATTATAAGTGAATGTACACTCTTACCCCATAACTGTTGTCTTATAATAAATGACAAGTTATAGTAACAGTGGTTTGCGTAACTTTATGTAAAAGGCTTCGTCTACTGTAATTAAGCCTAAAATCAAGTTGTTTCGTGCAATTTGCCTAGTTTATTTAGTTTCTTCCATTTTCAGTGACAATCCCTAAAGATAGGGTATTGTATTTTGAAGATGAAACCATTCGAATTTCAATGAAGTTCTCATAAATATGTGTTTAAGCTTTGGTTGAAGTTTGTTTATCTCTAGTAAAGTCTCTAAAACTGTATCTAACTCATCATTGTTAGATAATTTATAGAATAAGTTTGTTTTGCTTGAAAATCATCCTATATCTTTCTTGTTTTAGTAAGAAAATTATTCTAGATCATTTTCAAAAGAAAAACCAAAAATTTTTGTGTGGATTCCTTGATGGTTGGTCGTTATGCTTTTCCACATTACTAAAAAATCTCGAGGGAAAAAGTTTGTCTCTTAATCGATAATGGCTTTTGGAGAACCAAAGATATTTTAAGGCAGTATATATTATTGTTGGACTTTATGTTGAGGACTTCGTTTTGTGCTGAGGCAAAATAGACTAAATGTAATAGCCGGCTACATGATCAGTTTCATGTAAAGCAAATTCTTCCACGAATTTCACCAAAAAAAAAAAAAAATTAACATATAAAACTAAAATTGTTTTGGTGAAATCCACTCAAACAAATACAATCTTTTGTAGGTGTAAATAACCACTTGACCTCGAGATTAAGTTGTTCGAAAATAAACCAACAATAGCATTTAAGTATTCTAACAAGCTCCTTCATATGCACATAACAGATTCAATATGTAGGATAACAATCACATGGGAGGACTTGATTAAAAGAATCCAATATTATAACACTAGCAACCAAGGACAACCATTGAAAATTATTTCTGGCTTCATCCCAACAACTAGACCTGTCTGAGCTTCAATTTCACTAAAATTTTGGAGTTCTAAATTTGTTCCCTCAATTATTTGATCATAAAACACATTTGATGTGTATCATTGACATAGGTGTGGACCACCTCACCACCGTGTTTCTGTAGAACATAGAACACGGAATTGAACAGAGTTTGACAAATGAATTTGTAGTACCAACTAACAAATTCACAAATTTCTACAAGTATCCGACGACTTAGAAGCAGTACTTGTTTTAGTCAAGAGTGGTAACCCCACAATGTGATTGATACTCACGTATCATGGGCATAATTAATATAAACACGTCAGTAGGAAATTCCATACCAATTTCTTTTGCTGTTGTCATCTGATTTCTTGGCCTTTTCCGCTGCAGGTTGTTGGTGGACAGAATTCATTTGTAATATTTGTTCTAGTGTTATTACCATAGTTGCTTTTGGCTTCTGTGTAAGAGAAGGAAGAGGGGGATTATACTCAGACAAAGGGATATGGTGAGTGACAGAGAGCTCATTTTTATTGACGATGCTGATAAACTGTTTGTCTATGCATTAAGTATATAAATCTCTTCGGTATTGACTGGCTTTAAAAGAAGCAATGATTTTACTTATATTCAATAATAATAGCCCAAATAGATTGTGTGCACAAAATTCTCTTTGTCAGTTTTTGAGATTTATGCATTTCGAAGATATTTCGTAAAGTTATAAGGAATATGCATTTATATTATATATAATTCAGCTTAATTTTCTCATGTTTGACAAATTGAAAGACAAAGGTTATGCAATAATTGAACATCTTCCGGTTTTTAAATTTTCAAAACCAAACACCTCTATAATAATTCTACACACTCCTTAATGGCTGCCTCTTCCTGCTTTTCTGCCTAAGTCTAAAACCTGGTGTGAAAACTTGACTTTTCCTAGTCAATTTTGGCTTGGATCTTTATGAGGAAAGGCAAAAGAAAGATTCGAAACACCCGTTTTATTTATTTATTTTGCTTTACAATTTAAAACGAATAAATATTCTAGGGAACTTCCAAGGATCTCCTCTTGCAAGAGACGTCTAGCACTTTTTAGTCTAGTGTGGTTCCAAAATGTCCCACTTGTGGACCTCACGTTCCTGTGAGGTTCAGGAATCTTTGAACATATGCTACCAGTAAAAAGAGAAATTACCCAACACTATATTTCTATTGAACTCTTAAATCAATAGTAACATTTCAATTCAGTGTAGATATTGACTGCCTTTGAATAAATTATGACGTGTTTTTAAGTCACAGTGAAATTATTAATTTGTAAACATGTAATGTATATATTGTCTCAGGCCTTAATTATTTTTGTGGTCATCGCTTTACTAGTAATTGCCTTTTTCTAGAAATTTCAAACTAATGGCTGATGATACGATAAATACAATACAGCTCGTATTTCCAGTCAGTTTAGTGTTCTATGACTTGGTCCTAAGCCTATAAAGTTGTTAATGTTATATATTGTATATATACAATAACAGTTTTCTGACTTCATATCAAACTTCCATCCAAATTTATAAAACATCAGGACAGGAGTCTGAAATACAATATATACCACAATAGTGATTTTGAGGTGTGATATCACTTTCTTTAAAGTTTTATTTACATCTATTCAAAGATCTACTAATAAGTCTTTTATGCAAAATTACCTCCTGGATACAATAAACCAGAATACTGCAACTAACAATATTGAAGTATTCTAAATAACTCCAATAGAATTTGTATGATTATGTCTAAATGAGAGAGAGAGTCTTTGATCCTTTAAGAGAAGTATTTCATGAATTTTCACATCATGCTACCTATTGCACTTGCATACTCAAGTTGTGCAACATATCTAAATTAGTGTAGTGTACCGCACAATCGTGAATCTACCTTAATAATTGGTTAGTGTACAATGCAATCGTAAATCCCTCTTAACAATTGGTGGCTCGACTTGGTTTGATCTTCGATCCATAGAAGCAAATACATTTGGATATAAAGCGAAAGTTGAAATTTCTCTTTTTATCTAAAAGAGACAAGACACCCAGGTTTAGAAAAGAAATATGAAGTTTTCTCTTCTGTTCTCATAGGAAAATAAGTATAACTCTGAAAACAATATTGATAATATTAAATTAAATAACTAGCGAAATAGGTATAGATGAGGTGTACTTATGAAAAAACAGTATAATAAAATTAATAGAAAATGTATCATTGATATTAAGTGAAGTTTAAAAATAAATTAGAAAAGTTTTAAATTCTTTACGTGTACATATATTTTTTGAGAGTGAAAATTTGGTCCACTTCTTTTTTACTTTTTTTTTTTTTTGTCCGAAGGGGCCACTCTTTTTATTGTTATAGGGCCAAACCTGATATACGGGATGGGGTAGTAAACCCAACTAAGGAAGCCGCTTTCAATGATTTCAATTAGCATTAAGTGTTACAAGGGATTTGTGTATATGTTTTGAATTTGAATTGTCCTCTATACTGATATTTTTCTATGAGCTAACCGTCCATTCACATCACTAACAATAAAATCTTTAGAAAATATCCCGTCTGTTCTAATTTTATAAAAAATGCAGAGATTCTAGCATTGAATTCTACATGTTACTATGTTCAAAAGAACTGTAGAAATGCTCCTTCCATCAAGTAAAAGCACTTTCGGCCCATGTGTTTAAAAGAAAAGCATTTTGTGGTCCATTTAAAAAAAAAAGCCCATCAAAACGGTCTCTCTAAGCGACACCGTTTCCAGTTGCTCTACGACGTATATATATATATATATATATATATATAATTCAGTTATGCAGAGTTACCCTGGTGGTCTGTTTCTTTCTTCTACCTCGTGTCTACAGACACACATCATTATCAGACGCATGTCTGGCCCCAGCAGAACCCAGGTGGGTCTGCGTGAGTTAGGGTCGGTTCCATGTTCCATTGAACAGGGCTCTCTCTTGTCAACCATGTAGTTGCTGTTTGCACTGGTCATTAGTTGGTATATGCTGCTTCTGTTAGTTTTTCTGAATAAGATGTTTCTCTTATCAACCATGTAGTTGCTCTGCTTCTCCGAAGTTGCTGTTTTTAATTTTGAAGTTGTCACTCTCTCTATATGTTGCACTTGTCACTTTCTTTACATGTTGCGTATCAAATATTTGAATTTCATTTATTTATTTATTTTTTATCTTGGTGATATATGATATACCACATTTTGAGGACTTAGACGCTCCTAGAAATCAGAGCTGCAGGCAGGCACCAAGCTAATATGTCTTTAAGCCAAATATTATTAAGTGGCATGGCCTCACTGTAATGGTTGAAATTTTGTGTTTTCTTATTCCTAATTTGAACTTAATTAGATTATCAACCGCTAGTGCTAGAGCTTGATTTCAAATTTTATGTGCATTTCTGAAATTGATGGCTGCAGTTGATCACAAACCAATCCTGTCATGCTTTTTAAAAGATTCATGTATCATGTGTTTGTTGTATGATCAAGTTTATTTTAGCAGACATTTCTCTTTACTAGTACATATTAACATAATTCCAAATTAAAATCGACTTTCTTTTCGCTCACTGTTGTGTTTAATCCTGATTGAATTCCATGCTAGGATTCTCAGTCGTTTACTGCTTAAAAACTCAAGTTTAGCTCTAGTAATTTCGTTTATTTTAGTCTTCTATGCCCTCATCCCGTTAAGAAATCCCAACAAGAATTCATCATAGCTTCTCAACATTGAGTGAAATTTAGTTAAACTCATATTGAATCAGTTTACATTGACATGCCCAATGTAGACCGTGACTTAAATTTGTGTGGCTGGTCAGAAGAGCTGCATTATGATACTTCCTTGAGTAATGTTGTCCGATTACATGACAGGGCCAAGTCACGTCTCACTCAGACCATTTTATCCATTATGATGCTGCCAACACAAGCCCTTTGGATAGCGAAAGATGGAAAACAACGCACACAAAATGTTGTTGGCAGGATCTTTGAGGAGAAGCCTTCCATTTAGGTACAGAACCTACTTAACAATTTTATATGTTCTAATGTTAACTCACTAGTCACTTTATCTTAGTACTCTACAATTACTTCTCCCGCTCATAAGACTTCATATTATTTCATACTGTTCTTGATTAAATCAATTTAGGATTATAAACTATTTCTTCTTTTTCTTTCTAATATTTTGAGGGTGTGGATTCATTGCTAAAGTTTTAATCCCATCAATTACTTTGCATTCTAATCCACAAAGGACTTGTGATAATTCTTATAGACAATAACATTGCGGAATGTTATCATATTGCTTACATGTGATTGAATTACTTTAAATATATATACATGCATGCATACATACATACATATGTGTGTGTTTGTGTGCGTGTGTGTGTGTTTTGTTTGCTGAACAGACATATTACTAGCATTCCATTGGTGCTATTTATAGAGTGTTATCAAAAAAAGGATCAGCAACTCACTGGGGCACACAGAATTTATTTCAAGTGCCATTATCAAAAGAAACAAGTAATGTTTTGACTTGATACATACTTGGTTATATGAAACAATGAATTGCCTTCAATTATTAATTTCTTCGATAACTAAGAAATTTTACCTGGTTCAGCATCTGAAGAAACAAAGGGCTTGGGAGGTATCTCCAGGCTTTGTAGGTCTCCTTCAAGCATTTGTATTACCATTGTCATAGAAGGCCTATCTGTTAGATTCCACTGAATGCACCAGAGTCCCACAATTGCTAGCTTCTTAGCAATTTCCTCATCTCCATCTTCCTCAATTTCTAAACTGATCTCCCTTCCTTGGCTCATCTTGTTGTAAATCCACTCAGGAAAATGAACTTGGCCTTGATTTTCAATCATAAGATCAGTGTTCTTTCTGCAGCCAACCATCTGTAACAGCATCATTCCGTAGCTAAAAACATCACACTTATAAGAAACCTCTCCAAAGTTCCTGGAGTATAACTCAGGTGCAATATAGCCATCAGTTCCTCTTACAGCTGTCATAGATACAACACTCTTCTCCTTTGAGCATAGCTTGGCCATCCCGAAATCTAAAATCTTTGGTTGAAAATTATGGTCAAGTAATATGTTATGAGGTTTGATGTCAAAATGAAGGATCCTTTGTTTCCATCCTCGATGCAAGTACTCAATTCCACGAGCAACCCCAATCGCAATCTTTTGCATTTTCTCCCAACTCAAAGGCTGACGAGTTGATTTGTTTTTCTCACAAAAGATGAACTTTTCAAGTGATCCATTAAGCATGAACTCATAAATTATAGCATATCGGGTGCCTTCTGAGCAAAATCGTAGAAGTCGAACAATGTTAAAGTGGTATATTCTACCTATAGTAGCCACTTCATTGATGAATTCATGTCCATGTCCTTCTGAACCTTCAAAAATCTTCACAGCAACCAGAATTCCGTTGGAGAGTTTTCCTTTATATACACTTCCATAGCCTCCTTGGCCTAGTTTGTGCGTAAATTTACCGGTTATTTTCTTAAGCTCGCTGTAACTATATCTGGTTGGATTGAGAGTCTTGTAGTCCTCTAGAAATCTTTCCACTTTTTGTTGAGTTTCTTTTTCCTTGCCAGATTTTCTTGATTTATAGACAACAAGTATCACCAATATAAAGAAGATGGTTCCTCCAACACTTGTGCCAATGATTACTGAAATTGGAAGTTTAGGACCAAGAGAATCTGCAAATGAATTTCAAAATATATATACATTATAAAAAAGTTAATAATTTGAATTAATTAGATGAAACAAATAAGCTTGCCCACATTATAGATAATATGGAGATTGATTGCTGTCTGCATAAAAGTGTGAAATCAATTTTAACTGTCTTCACTACCTTTTTGATTAAAGCAGACAGTTGAATTGATTGTAAAGTTGAACCCACAAATATTCCCAGATTTTTCACAGTTAGGAGAGCATCCATCAAGAGTTTGCCATTGTAGAACTATCCTTCTTGTCCTCAAGAGAGCCATGACGGTATTCTGCAGCTGATTACTCTGGCCCATAATCTGACCTGTTTGAGATCTTCTACAACTTGGAGGCATCATATCCATCGAGGCAACAGTAGACAATAAGTAAACAAAATTTTTAGCATCACTCATACAATCAATTGGTCCCACTACTTCTCCAGGACTAAAAATAAAGGGTCTCACCGATTGATCTCTATCACGAGTTGTATTAATCTTCTCAGTGCACTTCAACACAGTGATCTCTGTGGCTAGGAAAAACTTTGAGTTGGTGAGATTAAGAGAAAGTAGGCTTTGTAATGGGCATATGGTATCATTAACATCCATAATGGTAATACTGCTGTCAGGATATGAAATTTCTTGGACATAGTAATCCTCCTTGGTGGAAGAAGGAAGGTGTATGAGATTGTTGTTGTTGAAGCAAGATAGTTCAAAACCTTCAAGGCCACAAAAGGTTGGCTGTGTTTTGAGTCTGAAGGGAAATCTGATATTTGGACCCCTTTGACTGCATCTTGTGGGTGGACAGAATCCATTTATATTTGTACTAATAGTGTAAGGTGGGAGAAGGAAGAGGATTGTACTCACTAGCAGAAGAGACATGGACAGCGATAGAGGAAAGGAGAGAGTTTGGAATGTTATTAGAGTTACAGCTAACAAACTGGACCTCTTTCTTTCTAAACTAATTAGAAAAGTGTCTACCATTTTGGAATGGTTTACAAAGTGTACCTTTTTGTTTAAAAGTTGCAACTTGCAACCCCCACAAGTTGAGAACTCTATCACTAATCCAGCGTGGTGTGCGGCCTTTTCTTTCATTGACTTGTGGACTTTTCTTTTGGTTGACTTCTGGACTTTTCTTTCCATATACTGGTATGGGAACTGGGTACAGCAGGATACACATACACCCCCACTTCTGATTTTGATGTGGCAAAACGCAGGGGGGACGCATAATACATCCCACTGCATTCTAGTTTTTGCATCCAACTCTAAAGAACCAGATCTTACAGATAAAACTATTATTTGTAATTTTGTAAAAGTGCATGCATAGTCATATTTCCATATCCACAAATTCAATATGCAAAACTGGTTCCTATTCCTACCGTGTTTCTTAATTACGTCAAAAAAATTTCTTAAATAGGTGGCTAGGCGCGTGTTTTTGTGTCGGATCAACCCAGTCCAATTTAATTAATCATGCCAAGGTCCTCAATAATGTGCTAAATCACTTCATGTCACCGTCATGCTTGGGTCAAAGTCAACAATTGTCACCCTTCAATAATTAAAGGCTCTGTTTTAGGTGTGGAAATAAGTTAAGTGCATCAAATGCATCGAGGGTGTGGACTTTCTCCGACCTCATGGTCCGTATTTCCCATTGTATATTTTAAAACTTGCAAAATTCTACTTCTCAATTGTTTCTACTTCTACTCATTGTTTGATTAAGATTTGTTATAGCATTTTTTTCACTCTTGGGGAGAGAGAAGAGAACCATGGGGAGGGAAGAATCATCAAATTTCTCAACTTTTCTTCTTTGGTCTCTATTAAGCCTTCTATTTGTTGTTGAAACGCGAGCAAGAAAACTACAGCAAGTAGTCTGTTCGTCTTCATGTGGAGAGATCCAAAACATAAGCTACCCATTTCGCCTGAAGGGTGATCCAGCAGGATGTGGTGATCCTGACTATGAACTTTCTTGCCAGAGCAACAAAACCATCCTGGAATTCCATTCAGGAAAGTATTATGTCAAGAAAATTTCTTACATGGAACAGATAATCCGTGTTGGTGATGTTAACTTAGCCAGAGGAAGCTGTAGCCTTCCAAACAAATCTCTGTCACTAGGTGGAATCAGTAATGATATTCATTATTCTGGAAAAAGGGATACACTTATGAAGACTGCTAGTTTCTTGAATTGCTCTAGGAATATCAATGATACGGGTTATAGAATAGTTCCTTGTTTAAGTAGAGATCAGTCATATGTTTATGTTATCACCGGAGACTACACAATATCTGTTCTTCCAGAGCCATGCTTTTCCATATCATTGGTTCCTATACTTGATGCAGATGTAGACTATCCTTCTTATGATACAATCCGTTACTTGCTGAAGTCAGGATTCGATCTTGGATGGTCCGTTGAGTGCAGGGATTGTTTTGCAGCTGGTGGTATTCATTGTTTACCTTCAACAGATCAAAAACCATATACTTATGAGTGCTACAAATCTGCAGGTAATTCAGCTTATCTTTTGTGAATCATCTTTAGATGTTTAATCCTATGAGCATTAAATTATTGTGCACTTATATGCAGGTTCCATATCTACCCTTATCTTTTCAATCCTCTTATTCCTTCTGCTGGTTATGATAACAGTTCTGCTTGGTATGATTTCCTATCTGCAATTCCTAGTCTTTAGAGGTTTTGCTGACTAGTATAAATTATCTGGACTAACTTACTCTTTTTCAGAGCTTGCAGTGGTGGGTCGATTTATCGTTATTCCAATTGTTTTGATCGTGTTTCTGATCTACAAATATAGAACAACAAGGAAGACGGTCACTAATGTGGAGAAATTTCTGCACAAACAGCAATCATGGATGCCTAAAAGATACTCTTATATTGAGATCATTGCAATAACAAACCACTTCAGAGACAAATTAGGCCAAGGGGGCTTTGGCTCGGTTTATAGAGGACAGCTTAGTGATGGTAGCTCAATTGCTGTTAAGGTGTTAGAGAACTCCAGCTTCAGTGGGGAAGAATTCATCAATGAAGTCTCTACAATCGGTGGAATTCACCATGTCAATGTAGTACGATTGTTGGGATTTTGTTCTGAAGGATCGAAACGTGCACTTGTGTACGAGTATATGCCTAATGGATCTCTCGATAGGCATATCTTCTCAAAGAAAGGTACTGGTGAACATTTAGTTGGGAGAAACTCAGTAATCTAGGTTCCATGAACGAGAAGAAGAAGAAGAAGAAGAAAAGAAGAAAAAGAGAAAAAGAAGAAGATAAGAAGACATGAAAGAGAGTAGGTCGGTGTGAGGTTTTAGTGAAGAGGGTGGTGGTGGAGGTTTGATAGAGGATGGTGAGGAGAGAGAGAGAGAGAGAGAGAGAGAGAGAGAGGAGAGAGAGAGAGAGAGAGAGAGAGAGAGTTTGGTGGTCAATTTTTAAGTTTTTAAATATTTTATTTAAATTTTTAATCTTAATTTAATTATATACCTATTACGTATATATATATATTTTTTATTATTTTCTTATTTACTCGTTTAATTAATAAATAATTCATTTACCATCTTACCCTTAACTCACTAATGACAATCAACTTTTCAAACAGAAAATTTAACGGTTAGGTGCAACCCGTGTATTTTTGAAAAGTTGTGATGTGTGTGTGTGTTTTTTTTAATAATGTAAAAGTTGGGGGCTTTTTTTAGAATTCACCCTAAATTTTATACAGCTATAAGAGATTAAGAAAATTCACTTAAGATCTTGACAATAAAAACATTTGCATATATATATATATATATATTTGGTGTGTAAAATATAAAAAAAAATAATTTATTGAATGTTTTATGTATTTAAAAATTAGAATATAGAATTTAGGTATTTTAATAATATAAGAAGACGAAGGAAGAGTGATACTTGTCATCATCACAATCACTATTTTTAATTACAATAATTCTCTGTAGTGTCGTATGCAATCATACACTATATTTCATTTTTATATTTCTATTGTTTTCACTTTCTTCTCCTTTCAGCTATTTTTTCTGTTCTAGATGTAACTAATATTTAATATACTAAGTTCCTTTTTAGTTTTGGTCAAAATTCTTACCACTGTAATGTATTTGAAAATTTATAAAAAATTTCTATTGGAGGATCATCCAATTTGGACAAAAAATTAATTTAAAATTTATTTTATATTGAACGGTATGATTGCATGTGAAGAACACTTTCTTAATGTCAACTTCGGCGTCCTTTTCATTTTTTAATTTACAAAATTAAAAATTAATTAGCGTACACATTTTTGTCTAGACATCTCTATATTAATTAGTATAATAGTTTTGAAAAATTAATAATTTTATAACTCAATTATACATATACAAAGCTTATATGATCAGTATGTCATAATTTTTAAATTATTATGATCACTAATTTCAATAATTAGTTGTATTATTTCTCCTAAAAATTTTTCTTTCTCTTATATAATTCAAATATAATGAATGATTGATATTAGTGGTTTTAATAATTTAAAAGTTAAAATATACTGACATAGAAGCTAAATATATGTATATATATACACATACATATATTGATTTAATTAATATTCGTTTATATTCAATCAACGACTCACAAAATCATATATTGGGTTAATTAACTTTTATGTAACGGATGAATTTGATAAGTGGTTTTAATAATTTTAAAAATAGAACGCACTGATCATAGAAGTTATATATATAATGGTTCACAAACTTGAAATTGATATAATTAAATCATCTCTTGACCTAAAGTTTTTGTAAATTAATGTCTCATTTTATTTATCATTACAGTCTATTTGATATAGTGAATATTTTATTCAATAATTTTATTTTTGAGGTATTATTCAATATTATTTTTTTCAAAAAAAGGGTTTTTTAAACGTTTTTAGTTTTGATGGGACCCAAGAGAAGAAAAGGTCATGTCTTGGCGTAATGTTGATTTCTACTTGCACATGTTGTATGGGAAGTTGCACATGTTGTAAGGGAAGGGAGTGTATGGAGTAGGCTTGCTCATCCATCTGGCCTTTAATTTTGTTGCAGGTAACACTGTCGTCACTCGTGCTGATTTTCAGTTGCTTTCATGACAGTTTTGAAGCTTCTCATTAATATCTAGCCGTAGCAATTTGGATTCTTAATAGATAGAAATTTTAGTCGGAAATATTTATTGTTTGTGATTAGCTGTCGATGGAAAAGTCAATAAAAAAAGGTATATTAACAAGATCTTTGAAAGTTTTAAAAAAATTCAAGTAAAGGATGATGATTTACAATGTGCATTATACAAAATGATTTAGCTACTATGAAATAAAGGGAAAAAAAAAAAAAAAAACAAACTGTTTAATTAATTAATAGTTAAGAAAGAGCTTGTACATACTAAAATTTTTTAGTTTGTACTTTCAAAGATATCAATTTTTGTATCTAAGCGGTGGCTTCACCGGTTAAAGTACTTGTCCCCCTGCAAGTAATGCACGATTCTACACCGAAATAAAACATCCTCTACCATTAAATGTGTAGGTTTCACCCCCACCTTGTATGGGTCTTTCCCCCCACCTATGTGTGGATACTCCCTTCTATATGAGAGTTGCTCTTAGGATTGCGTCTTAAAGTTAAATCTCGCATGGTCCTGACTAATCCCTAAACTTATACAAGCCATTAATTAAAAAAAAAAAAAAAAAAGATATCAATTTTTTGCATGCCAAGTTGATAACAATTCAAAATGAATTATTGCACTGTAAGATATTTGTATTTGTGAGATAGCATGCACCACTGTTTGTACGTGTATGCCATCAAAATTAAAATATTATAGTTAGTAAGTATGCCCTACATATTATCAAAATTATTATTTCTTTTTTCTTTTAATTTTTTTTTAAGTTCTTTTTTCTTTTAATTAAGTCCCACAAATTAATAAATTATAAAATAATTAAAAATAAAACAAAATAAAAAGCTTGGGAGGACAACACGCCGTTTTATTTTTATTTGAGGAGTATAAAGCTCATTAATTTACAAGGTTAGTCCAGGGAAGAGGTCTAAGGGAAGGACAAGCTTGAGAGGCAAGCTCAAAGAAGCAGCCTAAGGTTAGTCCATAGGAGAAACCTAAAGGGGAAGCCCAGGGGATAAATTTAGGATCGACCCTGTAAGAGAAACTCAAAGGGGGAGCTCAAAGGGAAAGCTTGATCAAAGTCACAATCACTAACCCAATCATTTTGAGTGAATATGGGAGAAAGGTTTGAAATACTTTGGCATGTGATGGGAAAATGAACCACAAGGAGACTTACTTTGAAATTCAAACACAAGCTCTCACATCATTCAACAGCCCTCTGCACTGTTAGAGTGATAGGGGGTTTAAGTCTGATAGCATGCCTAAACAAGACATATATTTAAGGGTGTTAGCCACCAAGGGGCAGATGTCTATTTATAAGAGATGAATTGGGTGGACTTGTAATTTTTCCAGCTATTAAACATGAAATTCACCATCTGCCATCAATCCAAAGAATCTAGGCATTAAATATGTTGCGACCTCAGAACTCGTGACACTATCACAACTTCAATTTGCAGGTTCAAACATGAGACACATACTTGTCACCTTGTAGCTGCTTGTTGTGGCGACTTCAAACTCGCGACTGAAAGTTGCAATTAATCTACATGGTTTCTGCACTTAATTTCTAAACTGATTTTACACCTTTCTTTATATGCACTATTGCCTAATTTCTACTGGATTTGCTTCCAAAATTCTTTAGATCTTTTTCTTGCTATCCAAGTCTTCCTGTTTTAGTTTGAATCTTTCCAGAATGTTTCAATTCTCCCAAGAATTACTATTTTGCCCCTAATTAATAATTTTGCACACAATTCTCAATTATTATTAAAAATACCAAAATTTACTCGATTTTTCATCATAGAAGCCTAACTTAAAAGGATGAAATAACAGTATGTTTTTTTGTTGTCAGTGTTAGCCATCAAGGGGCAAGCGTCAGGCACCATGTTGTGGGAAAAAAAAGGAAGGGACCGGTATCAGCCATATGGTCCTATGTTGAAAGGGACAACAAAAGAAGTTGACCACTAGTTATCTATAAGAGTGATATTTCCACGATAGTTATCCATATGAAGGACCAAAGGCTACAGAAATGACTAAACATTTCCTCATTAAAGAAGCCTCATCATGCCCTAAGAAATTAAGGTGCACCAAATTTGCTTTTCAAGCTACTAAAGGGTTCATATCGTCTAAGTCAAGCCCTGGTATCCTTTTTGGTCGAAGGGAGTTAGAGAGGTCATAAGTCAATCTCTCACTATGATCCACATTAAATGTTAAAGAGAAGTATACTTTAATCTCCATTATTATTATATACTTCATATTTACTTTTCCTAAGAGTTTGTCTTTGTCTACCCATTTGACTTGAGCGTCGAAGAGTTTTTACTGACAAACTCATTGGCAAGCCCTTAACGGTTTTCTTTGTCTCACATATGTTTGCAAACCTAGAACTTATCATGTTCAAATGCTAACCCTTGGGATTCACCTTATCCTCTACTAAGGGCTAGAACAAAGGCAGACCTAATCTACTTTTGAGGACATTCTTGCTTTGTAGTTATTCAGTGAAGAGGAGTCAAAAGACCGATGTCCCCTGGTCCTAATGTTCCTAATGCTATTAAAGATGTCATCTACCATCAGAAAAAGGGATTAAAGACCTCTTTTTACTCGTTGGTGCAAAAGCAAATTTTTTGCTTCAACAACTTTAATCATTTATTTATTCTAAGTTTTTAAAGTTAAATTTAATGATTTTATATTTTTACAACTTTTTAAAAATAGTTATTTGATAGTTAAATAAATAGTTAATATTTTGATAAAAAAGCATTATGCATGTTCAACGTATTAAATATTACAATGAAGTACGGGGTGCATTTATAAAGATTTAATCCTTATTATAGTTTTATTTAAGGGTATTATTGAAATTTTGATAAAATTCTAATTAAGAGGGAATATACATCTGAATTTGGAGCTAGGAATGTAAATCTCACCACAGGAACGTAGTCAGGATTTTTTATCAAGGAGAGTTAGAATAAATTTTTTTAAATAAACTCTGACGATATGAAACTATTTTATAAATTAAAAAATATAGGCATACTTAGATAAATAAAATATTATACGTTTTATCTCTCAAAATTCATATTATAGATAATATGTTAATAGAAAATAAAAATAAAAAAACTAAACCAAATATTTAAATAATAAAATTTATCAAATATGAATTATAAGTAAGCTATATATCAACCAAGTTTTCTTTAAATATAGAAAATCTATATTTTGACAATCATAATTCATAATTATTACAATATTTAAATTAAAGAGTATTAGGAGAAACACCAAAGATATTAAATTTAAATAATATATTATGTAATTTATGACAAAAAAAAAAAAGGTAAATATAGAAAATTTAAATAAATTTTCACATTTAGTTAATATATGAAATAAGTCATTATATATGCATATTTGAGTAGAAATATAAATATAAATAAGAAAATACCTACAAAAGGTTTGAAATAATTATGTAATATTTTATATCATAAGAATTAATAAAAAATCTATATATAATATTCATAAAATTTAAAATACATATAATATAAAATATTTTTGGGTGGGCTTGTGTAGACTTGAGCCTACCCTAGCCCCCATTACCCTCCATCCCTGCTCACCGCTCTATACCGATTTAATGTAGTAACATGGCCAAAAAAGAATTATTGCTAATCATGCTAGCATATCAATTGAAGTACATTACAGCAACAATATCAAATGATAAATTATATTATTATTATTTTTTAAAGTAATGGTGAATTATTTCATAGTTAATTAAAACATATAGGAAAAACAATGTAACCCTTTATTGGTATGGTTGTGATACTAACTCATATTAAAATTTTAATGAATTAGTTAGAATATTGAAGTCACAAATTTACATCACATATTAAAATTAATGTGATTTGATAATAAAGTGCTCTTATTGTGTCGTAGAAATTAAAGTCACTTGGGCAACAGCACAGCAGATAACAAGTGTTGCTGCCCATCAGGTGAGACCATGGTTTAATACTTTTGCACCTCCCAAATTAGTGTATCTCCCATTTATGTGCGGGGTCATGCCCCCTACCCTCGTGTAGGCTGTTCCTCCACCTATGTATGGGTCGCTTCTTTCCGTATGAGAATCGGTCCCCAGATCGTGTCGCTAGTATGCGATTTCGTTTGGTCTCTATTGTTCACTAGGTCGGTCTCGATTGTTCGTTGTGCTAGCCCAATACTTTAAAAAAATATATATAAAGTCACATATCTAAATTAAAATTTTAAATGCATATAGGTTGACCCTAATAATCTTATACTACATTACTACTGGAATAAGAATGAATTTCGTGGGTCCATGTTTTTATAATGAATTTACAGTACTTCTGTTGTCAAATTCACTGTAAGTTTTTTACTTAAACACCTTTAGTATCTCAAAATTCGTTAATTTACATCATTTTGATTTAAAGATACAAAGTAATGCACCCTATAGTTTAATATAATTATTGGAGCAATTGATATTTACTCTATTGAATGCTAAATAAATTAAAAATTCGTAAACTGTCTCATACCGTCTAATAAACTATATCAATATAGTATAATAGCAAAATCATAAAATATGTTATATGATAAATTGAAATTCCAAATTCTAGCGATCGAATGGATGAATTTCTGAATAACTGAGTCCCTGAGCTACTACTGTTGAAATCATTTATGTAAATTTCGGAATTATTTTGAATAATTCTGCTTCTGATGTGAACTTTTCAAAGCCTAATTTGGCCCCATATTTTCTTGGGTTGGGTTAATTTAAAGCCAGCCGCTTGCTTTGAAGCCCAGGTGTAAGGCATTATATGGTTAAAATGCAATGTTTGCATAAGAACTTTTTAACGGTGATACTCAGTTCTCTCTTTTTTTTTTTTTTGGATAAATATAGGACGTAACACTGTTTAAAAATTTCATGAAAAATCTCTCTTGATACTTATGAATTTTTCATAAACACTTCTTAGAAATTCATAAAAAATCTTGTATGCAATGGAGGTCAAGATAAAATTGGAAAGAATCATCAAATTTCGCAGGTGTCTCCGTTTCTTAACTGCAACGGTTTTTTTTGAATGTCCCAAAATCTTAACTGCAACATGAATTCCGTTAGAAAGTTTTCCTTTATAGACACTTCGGCCTAGTTTGTGCTTAAATTTGTCTGTTATTTTCTTTAGATCACTGTAAGTGTATATTGTTGGATTGAGGGTCTTGCAGTCTTCCAGGAAATTATCTACTTTTTGTTAGAAGGAACTCCTTGTTTCAAATATTGTATTTATAAAATAAATACATTAATTTGTCTGTTATTTTCTTTAGATTGTTCTTTTTATAGAGGCACAGGAAACGTATTCTGCCACGTACTTTATTTAGAAGCAATGCTATACTTATTTCTTTTTCCTTAGAAAAGTGCTTACATGATTATTAATATTAATCCCAATTCAACTAGATCGAAAGAAAAGGAAGAAAACTTTCATGTTAGAATTTGTGACTTGTTCATGTTATGTTGTTGGACATAAGTTTTATTCATCAAATCACCATTTAACTAAAGACTAAATGAAGATCTAATTAATATATAAATCATGTTATCTTTATTTTGTTTTAGATGTGGCTACAAAATCTCACATGATTTCCAATACAAATAGAATTGTGTTGATCCATGTTATTATGGCAAAAATTGAAAGATAGAAAAATTAAAGGCTAAAAGAAATGGTTTAAAATATTAGAGTTAACATTTTTGTTTAATTGAATTAAGTGTACATGCCTAAACATCTTAAGGTTTCACCCGTCAATGGGCATATACTCAGTGAAGCATAGGAATGGAGACCTTCTCAAGAATGCTCCCAACTAAGACAGCTTCCCTCAGACTGCATGTCCCTGACTGTACATCAAGTAAAACCAAAAAATATATATGTATACACTATAACTATACTGCAAACAAAATTGTTTAACATAATAACATAATCAGTACATACTTCATAGATGTTCTTTTTTTGTTGAAGTACAATACTTCA